>BPLQ01010303.1:0-274412 GCA_021605075.1 Caerostris darwini
ATTTGCGATATATATATATATATATATATATTATTTCCAATGGCAAGGTTACAAGACAACAGATATCATAAAAATAAATACAAAGAACAAGATAGAAACAAATGATATCAGTTAATCTATCAACTTAAGTCTGGCAATCAAATAACGCTTCCATAAAGAAACAGGAGGCAGTGCAGAACAGGAAGCAAAGTAACATATATCCATTTTTGCCTGGTTATCACACAGGAGACAGAGAGGGTCAGAAATCAGTTTAATTCTGTGAAGGTTCTTGCAGAGACAATTGTGAGCACAGAAAATTATAGCAATGGCACCAATGATAATGGGACACTGCAATCCACTGCGGAACTCTAAGAAACTTACACTGACAGCCAAACTGAAGGCCGTGTTTGTAGATCATTTACGGTATCAGACGTTGCCTGAAGTGAACTACGAGGAGGTAGATATACGTTACATTCGCAATATACTTATATATCCCAGAGAAAAACACACAGTAATTTTACACGTTTTTTAGAGAAGAATACCAATCTTAGAATGCATTAACGTTTTAGTATTGATATTCTTTTCTCAAAAAATATATATTAACCTTTGCATGCTTTTAGTATTAAGTACAGCATTCCTTTTATTAATATATCGTTTAGAAGTATTACTTAAAATTTCTATAAGCCATTATGCCAAATCAAATATTTACGCAAGCAAAGACCTAACCCCATTTTCACTGAAGCGAGAAAAAGTTTGAGTAAGAATACGACCATTACTTTAAAAGCCTATCATATATTTATTTTTCATAAAAATAAAATCGCTTGATCACAATAGAGGATTCAATTAACGTCCCATTTCGTAAGATCACTTTAACTGTCACTGCAGTAAAGATATTATCAAATAACCCAGGTTTAATTCTCAGCCGGAACAATTTAGTTTTAAAAAAATAATGCAAAATAATACTGAAATCTAAGTAAATAATTTATCGATCATAAAAAATATATCATTTATAATTGATATTTATATTAATAATACGAATCTATAAATTTTAAAATGTCTCCCGGTATGTACTTTCTTATTTCAGTAAGCTTTACCAATGAGACTTAAAATCTCGTATTTAAAACCGTACAGAGAAATTTTAGTATTAAATATATTAAAGTAAACATATGAAATATTATTATGGGTTTATTTAATTTAATTAAATTGAAAATAATTGAATGAATTGAAAAAGTTGAATTTGATTCCTTGAAAAAAATTGCATAGTTTTAAATGTAAAGTATGATTAATTAAAATTTAAAGTTTGGTAAAGTCAGTTTAAACTTAATTAAAATATCTGAAGTTAATATAGTTAAGCTAATTAAAAAATTCACATTGAAAGTTTATTTGATTAAATTTTTTTTTTTAAAGCTTTAGATTGAATAAAAATTATCTTTGTACATATAAAATTCCGACTAAATATTTTAAAACATTAATTAAATATTTCTTAATTATTCTTTGTATTTGAATAATTTATAATTTATGTTTGAGATACATAAATTGTCAGATTAGTGGTGAAAATGAATGAATTTAAAACGAGGATGAATGAAATGAATTTAAAACGAAAAACTCTACATTTTTTCTCTCAAATTTAAGGGAAAAAATTTCGGCATGCATACTTTTATGGTCAAGTAATTATTTAAGAATGCCTAGAGTTTAAAAAAAAATTTCGCTGGAATAGTTGGGTTTTTCTATGAAAGATTGGGAAACCATATAATTATATTTTGATGAACAGCTAAAAACGAAACACTAAATGTAAATCTGTATTATTTTTAACCTGGAACTTATAGTTTGACATTAAACTTTGTAAAGGTGAATGTCCTTTTCTAGTATTTTTTTCAATCCGATGTCTTTAACTCTTCTGCTGGTGAAATTCCTAGTTCAACCAGTTTATCAGGCGAGGTCACCAAAGATTGTCCAATGATGACCCATTTGTTTTGTTTCTCTCTTATATAACCTCAAAATCAACTGATGCAAATATTATGACGAAAAGGACTTATGATTTAATGATTGACAGTAAGTACTTAAAAGGATTTTCCCTTACAATGAAACGAACTTATTTCCAATTGCAAAAGAAGTTTGTTTTGCATTGGAGTTTTTCCGTAAAAGAAATGAATACACTTTGTGAAAAGGTTGGATTGATTTTACCATTCTGGGGCAGTTAAAACAAATAAGTTACCTTTCAGTTAAAAGAAATCTTGCATGATTATTTAATTGCAAAAGGTGTCTGTTATAAGTGAGTGAAAAATGAGTGAATATAGCTTGATTGCTGTGAAATAAGGTTATACAAGTCTCATTGAATCCCATGAAATTCGTTCATTGCTCCTTAATCTAATTTTGAGGTCTTCAAAAAAATGATACCGTATGCTTCATATAATTTGACTTGTAATTATTCCTTAGTTGCTAAATTTCAGCACTAAAAATCAAGTTTTTCATGCTTGTGACATTGTTTTTCATTCTGGAGACATTGTTTTTCATTCTGAGACATTGTTTTTCATGCTTGAGACATTGTTCTTCATACTTATACTTATCAAACTAAATTAGATTCCATTACAAAATTAGACCAAGTATTTTACTGATTTTTTGTATTAATTCTGATGATAATAATGACCTTGTTTAGTTAATGAGTAAGCACAATTCTGAATAATAATCCAATCCTTTGAACTTTAAAAATAAATTCGATATTATTTGACACTTAAGTAATTTTAGATAACTGATGAGTTTTTTCTTCAATGTAGTTCACGAAATTGACATTTATTTAAAAAATTCTTCAATGTTTTCTGCAAATTTGTGAAGCGGCAAACCCTAGAGCTGTAAAAGCAATAATTGGATGAATGTTGTGATATTTATGCCATATGTTATACTTTCCATTTGCTGCAATACCGGATCATTTAAATATTTTTAAGAAATAGTTATTTTATTTATTAACCATCATAGAATTTTATTTTTTTTACCTACAATCTAATATGATGTTTAGTTCGTCTTCCGGATTTAAGCAATAGAACACGAACAATATATACTAAACACAGCATGCTTTTTTATTTTTCTTGAATAAAAGAAAAAATTGCGTTTTAAAAACATTGAAAATTTTTATAAGACATTGATAAAATTGCAAATTATAAACAGTTTAAAAAAATTCAGTATAAATATTTTAAGTACCCTGAAGGTTTTTAATGTTTACTAAAAGAAAATTTTTTTAATACTTCTATGAATCTGCATTTAGAATTGTTCTAATTTTTAAAATTTAAGCATGTATAATTTTATAATAACTGTTGTGCTGTGGGTTGCGCAGCTAGATTGAAACTGGGTGTGGTTGGATTGAGACACAGGTTTGAGAACGCACAGCTATACTTATAAGCTCACAAACACGACATACATACAGTTAATTACAGACAATATTTAACACATTTAAAGACATAACATGTAATTAAAGGTTCGTGGAAGGATTCCACTTCTTAGCCGAAAATAAAGATATTAAGGTATGCGCTGGATGCACGAAATATACTTCCTATCTGGATGAGAGTCTGTAGGCAAACAACACAGGGTTGTGCTAAATGTATTTCCTTTCGGGATGAGAGATTACAAACTAAACTCTCAACAGAGCAAGTGATTTTGCAGTACTAAATGTTTCTCAGCGACAGCACAGGTTGCGCTGTACTTCCTTTCGAATGAGAGTTTCGAGGTCTACTGACCATTTCTCCAGAACGCCACAGGGGGCGCTCTTGCAGTGAATAGAAGAAAGCACGGTTACATAATTAAATATTCTATATAAAAATATTTAGCTTGAATTAATATTAACGCAATGAAACCAATTGACGACTATGTATATTTTTTGTATTTTATTAATTAATATCAGAATTCTACTGTAAAATGTAAGTTAGAAGAAGAATAAAATAAAATAGTTGTCTGCCTTGGTAAAACCAAACCTTATAAATCTTGCTAGACAAAATAAACAAAGAATAAGGCTTTATATAACGACTTAAAAGTCAGCATTTTCTTAGAAAAATAAATAATTAAATTGCTTTCATTTACTTAATGATAGTTATTTTGTAAAATTATAACATAACAAATAAAAAAAAAAAGTTGTTTTTGTTAAAAACAGATAACAAAAAGTTTATGAACGTTTATTCTTGAAAGCCTGCGGTTTTCCTGTTCTTACAAGATGTTTTGTCTGTTACTTGACCTTTTCCAATCAAGTTGTGAAAAGCAGGAAAATTCAAATTTGACATACACATCACAAATGTATTATAAGAATTCATAGTCTGAAAGCTGTCAAAAACTGTCTTATTTGAATTGAAAGACTATTGAATTCTTTTTTTTTGCAGTCACGGAATTTCAAAGTATATGAAAGTATTTTAATCTTGTTAAAATAATTAATCTTGTTAAATGAACTATAATGAATTTGATAAGGAAATTAATTTGTTTTCAAGTGTACCTCCCAAATAAAAATTTTGCGATTACGATAATTTATTTCATGGAGAAATAAATTTAAAACATTTTTAACAACACACATATATATAATCTCAACTGATATAAAACTAATTTTAAATGAGTGGAAACAATGAATAAATACAATAGTATTTGTTTGAATATAGGTGTACACGATTTATTTAAAATTACAGTTATGTTTATATTGTAATTCCAAAGAATTTTCTGAGCAAATTACAACTGTCCTATCATGGACAAAGCGTTAGGGCTTCTATGTATAAAACGACAATTTAACGTATGGAAAAAATACAGATATGTAAAAAAGAAGCTTCATTATCAGCGAACTTTAACTTTGGCATGTATATGTAAATAAATGAGTGAATATATATATAAATAGATCAGTGAATATGTATATAAATAGATCAGTGAATATGTATATAAATAGATCAGTGAATATGTATATTAATAAATCAGTGAATATGTATATGAATAGATCAGTGAATATGTATATTAATTGATCAGTGAATACGATTGTGTGTAGAAAAATCAAATGTGTTCGTGGTTTAGTAAACAGTTGGAGAAAATTATTTACCTTTGTTTGATATTAGCTATCAAGTTCGATCAGTTGTCCTATCATGGACAAAACGTTAGGGCTTCTATGTATAAAACGACAATTTAACGTATGGAAAAAATACAGATATGTAAAAAAAAAGCTTCATTATCAGCGAATGTTTAACTTTGGCATGTATATGTAAATAAATGAGTGAATATATATAAATAGATCAGTGAATATGTATATTAATAGATCAGTGAATATCTATATTAATAGATCAGTGAATATGTATATTAATAGATCAGTGAATATGTATATGAATAGATCAGTGAATATGTATATTAATTGATCAGTGAATACGATTGTATTTAGAAAAAGCGAATGTGTTCGTGGTTTAGTAAACAGTTGGAGAAAATTATTTGCCTTTGTTTGATATTAGCTATCAAGTTCGATCAGTTGTCCTATCATGGACAGAACGTTAGGGTTTCATGTCTAAAACGACAATTTAAAGTATGCAAAAAATACAGATATGTAAAAAAGAAGCTTCAATATCAGCCAATGTTAACTTCGACATGCATATATAAATAGATGAGTGAATATGTATATGAATAGATCAGTGAATATGATTGTGTGTAGATAAATCGAGTATGTTATGGGTTTAGTAAACAGTTGGAGAAAATTATTTGCCTTTGTTTGATATTAGCTATCAAGTTCGATCAGTTGTCCTATCATGGACAGAACGTTAGGGTTTCATGTCTAAAACGACAATTTAAAGTATGCAAAAAATACAGATATGTAAAAAAGAAGCTTCAATATCAGCCAATGTTAACTTCGACATGCATATATAAATAGATGAGTGAATATGTATATGAATAGATCAGTGAATATGATTGTGTGTAGATAAATCGAGTGTGTTATTGGTTTAGTAAACAGTTGGAGAAAATTATTTGCCTTTGTTTGATATTAGCTATCAAGTTCGATCAGTTGTCCTATCATGGACAGAACGTTAGGGTTTCATGTCTAAAACGACAATTTAAAGTATGCAAAAAATACAGATATGTAAAAAAGAAGCTTCAATATCAGCCAATGTTAACTTCGACATGCATATATAAATAGATGAGTGAATATGTATATGAATAGATCAGTGAATATGATTGTGTGTAGATAAATCGAGTATGTTATGGGTTTAGTAAACAGTTGGAGAAAATTATTTGCCTTTGTTTGATATTAGCTATCAAGTTCGATCAGTTGTCCTATCATGGACAGAACGTTAGGTTTCATGTCTAAAACGACAATTTTAAAGTATGCAAAAAATACAGATATGTTTAAATATCAGCCAATGTTAACTTCGACATGCATATATAAATAGATGAGTGAATATGTATATGAATAGATCAGTGAATATGATTGTGTGTAGATAAATCGAGTGTGTTATTGGTTTAGTAAACAGTTGGAGAAAATTATTTGCCTTTGTTTGATATTAGCTATCAAGTTCGATCAGTTGTCCTATCATGGACAGAACGTTAGGTTTCATGTCTAAAACGACAATTTAAAGTATGCAAAAATACAGATATGTAAAAGAAGCTTCAATATCAGCCAATGTTAACTTCGACATGCATATATAAATAGATGAGTGAATATGTATATGAATAGATCAGTGAATATGATTGTGTGTAGATAAATCGAGTGTGTTATGGGTTTAGTAAACAGTTGGAGAAAATTATTTGCCTTTGTTTGATATTAGCTATCAAGTTCGATCAGTTGTCCTATCATGGACAGAACGTTAGGTTTCATGTCTAAAACGACAATTTAAAGTATGCAAAAAATACAGATATGTAAAAAAAAAGAAGCTTCAATATCAGCCAATGTTAACTTCGACATGCATATATAAATAGATGAGTGAATATGTATATGAATAGATCAGTGAATATGATTGTGTGTAGATAAATCGAGTGTGTTATGGGTTTAGTAAACAGTTGGAGAAAATTATTTGCCTTTGTTTGATATTAGCTATCAAGTTCGATCAGTTGTCCTATCATGGACAGAACGTTAGGGTTTCATGTCTAAAACGACAATTTAAAGTATGCAAAAAATACAGATATGTAAAAAAGAAGCTTCAATATCAGCCAATGTTAACTTCGACATGCATATATAAATAGATGAGTGAATATGTATATGAATAGATCAGTGAATATGATTGTGTGTAGATAAATCGAGTGTGTTATTGGTTTAGTAAACAGTTGGAGAAAATTATTTGCCTTTGTTTGATATTAGCTATCAAGTTCGATAAAAGAATCAACATATTTTGATTTTTTTTATTTTATTAATCAAGCTTGACTTATGAAGTCTTTGACGTAATTAATCCTTATTTAATTTCTTTAACCAACTAGCTAAAATTCTTCAAAAGCGTTTGAGGAAATATATTTCGTAATTACAGAGTACTGATAACTATTCAGGTGCTAATTCTCCTATTAACTTTAATGTATTTAATCCCGAAATAATCATTCTGAGTAAATTACAGTTGTCCTATCATGGACAGAACGTTGGGGCTTCTATCTGTAAAAGGACAATTTAAATTGTGCAAAAAATACAGATATGCAAAAAAGAAGCTTCAATATTAGTGAATGTTTAAATTCATCATGCATATATAAATAGAGGAGGGAATATGTATATGAATAGATCAATGAATATGTATATGAATAGATCAATGAATATGTATATTAATAGATCAATGAATATGTATATGAATAGATCAGTTATTTATATGAATAGTCGGCCTATGTATATGAATAGATCAATGAATATGTATATGAATAGATCAATGAATATGTATATGAATAGATAGTGAATATGTATATGAATAGATCAATGAATATGTATATGAATAGTTCAATGAATATGTATATGAATAGATCAATGAATATGTATATGAATAGATCAATGAATATGTATATGAATAGATCAATGAATATGTATATGAATAGATCAATGAATATGTATATGAATAGATCAGTGAATATGTATATGAATAGATCAGTGAATATGATTGTGTGTAGATAAATCGAGTGTGTTATTGGTTTAGTAAACAATTGGAGAAAATTATTTGCCTTTGTTTGATATTAGCTATCAAGTTCGATAAAATAATCAACATATTTTGATTTTTTTTATTTTATTAATCAAGCTTGACTTATGAAGTCTTTGACGTAATTAATCCTTATTTAATTTCTTTAACCAACTAGCTAAAATTCTTCAAAAGCGTTTGAGGAAATATATTTCGTAATTACAGAGTGCTGATAACTATTCAGGTGCTAATTCTCCTATTAACTTTAATGTATTTAATCCCGAAATAATCATTCTGAGTAAATTACAGTTGTCCTATCATGGACAGAACGTTGGGGCTTCAATCTATAAAAGGACAATTTAAATTGTGCAAAAAATACAGATATGCAAAAAAGAAGCTTCAATATTAGTGAATGTTTAAATTCATCATGCATATATAAATAGAGGAGGGAATATGTATATGAATAGATCAATGAATATGTATATGAATAGATCAATGAATATGTATATGAATAGATCAATGAATATGTATATGAATAGATCAATGAATATGTATATGAATAGATCAATGAATATGTATATGAATAGATCAATGAATATGTATATGAATAGATCAATGAATATGTATATGAATAGATCAATGAATATGTATATGAATAGATCAATGAATATGTATATGAATAGATCAATGAATATGTATATGAATAGATAGTGAATATGATTGTGTGTAGATAAATCGAGTGTGTTAGTGGTTTAGTAAACAGTTGGAGAAAATTATTTGCCTTTGTTTGATATTAGCTATCAAGTTCGATAAAAGAATCACCATATTTTTATTTTTTTTATTTTATTAATCAAGCTTGACTTATGAAGTGTTTGACGTAATTAATCCTTATTTAATTTCTTTAACCAACTAGCTAAAATTCTTCAAAAGCTTTGAAGAAAATATATTTCGTAATTACAGAGTACTGATAACTATTCAGGTGCTAATTCTCCTATTAACTTTAATGTATTTAATCCCGAAATAATCATTCTGAGTAAATTACAATTGTCCTATCATGGACAGAATGTTGGGGCTTCTATCTATAAAAGAACAATTTAAATTGTGCAAAAAATACAGATATGCAAAAAAGAAGCTTCAATATTAGTGAATGTTTAAATTCATCATGCATATATAAATAGAGGAGGGAATATGTATACGAATAGATCAATGAATATGTATATGAATTGATCAATGAATATGTATATGAATAGATCAATGAATATGTATATGAATAGATCAATGAATATGTATATGAATAGATCAATGAATATGTATATGAATAGATAGTGAATATGATTGTGTGTAGATAAATCGAGTGTGTTAGTGGTTTAGTAAACAGTTGGAGAAAATTATTTGCCTTTGTTTGATATTAGCTATCAAGTTCGATAAAAGAATCAACATATTTTGATTTTTTTTATTTTATTAATCAAGCTTGACTTATGAAGTGTTTGACGTAATTAATCCTTATTTAATTTCTTTAACCAACTAGCTAAAATTCTTCAAAAGCGTTTGAGGAAATATATTTCGTAATTACAGAGTACTGATAACTATTCAGGTGCTAATTCTCCTATTAACTTTAATGCATTTAATCCCAAAATAATCATTCTGAGTAAATTACAATGGTCCTAGCATGGACAGAACGTTGGGGCTTCTATCTATAAAATGACAATTTAAATTGTGCAAAAAATACAGATATGCAAAAAAGAAGCTTCAATATTAGTGAATGTTTAAATTCATCATGCATATATAAATAGAGGAGTGAATATGTATACGAATAGATCAATGAATATGTATATGAATAGATCAATGAATATGTATATGAATAGATCAATGAATATGTATATGAATAGATCAATGAATATGTATATGAATAGATTCAGTGAATATGATTGTGTGTAGATAAATCGAATGTGTTCGTGGTTTAGTAAACAGTTGGAGAAAATTATTTTCCGTTTTTTGGTATTAGGTATCAAGTTCGATGAAAAAATCAATATATTATGATTTTATTATTTTACTAATGAAGTTTGACTTAAGTAGCCTTTGACGTAATTGACATATGAGTGATATTTTTTATTAATGTGGCATTGAAATATAAGTGATATTTTTTATTAATGTAGAATTGACATACAAGTGATATTTATTGCTAATTGTATTATCGACATTATGTTAATATAGAACAGTAAGTTATTTATTACAAATTACAAAATTTTAATATTCTTCATCATGAAAAAAGTGCAATGCTTTGCATCTGTTACTTAAAAGCAAGCAAAAAATACTAAGATGAAGAATTAATATGTATATTTTTTATATTCACCTGCATTATTTTGACAGTTAGAAATTATTTATTTTAATTCTTATCTGCTTAAATAATTCTTCCGAAAGAAATTTTTTTTTTAAAATTCAAAATGGAATATAAAAATTAAAAAGAAAGTAAAGTCATTTTGAGAAATGAGGATCACGTCTAAATGTATGTAACAAGCTCACACAATTAGGTAACCCCCAAAAAAAAAATGCAAAATTGTTTCAATACTTCAGTAATTACTGACTAATTTCTACTTTTTGTCATGAGAAATAGCGAAGGCCAGAAGATTCGAAGAGTTGTGTAAAGTAAACTAGTATCTGATGTGATTTTTTTTCTATGGTGTTATAAAAAAGGATTTTACTGTCAATTTAATAAATATATCATAAATATTGAGTTTAACTGGCAAAGAAATTAATTTTTTACAAAATCATTAAGAGGTATAAATATTAATATTCAGTTTTCTCACTTTCTCACTGATAAAACTTTCATTCAACAATCTTAGGACTCAATAAATAGCTTACATAAGAAATGAAATAAATATACTACAATAGTTCATTAATATATAATGCATTGTGTAATATATAAGTATTACATTTTCGTGAATCTTCAACACATAATTAATTCATTATCGTTTCTTTTCAGAATCGGGGTAGAAAACCTATAAAAGCAAAATGCACGGTTTGGAAGATTTAAGCTTGAAGGAAAGAGAAGCTGTTATTGAGGTTAGTGCAATGATTTTTATATCATGTGTTAGACATAGTGCAAATGGTTTTAAAGAATACGTTAAAATAAAATTGTTGATTTAAAACTAATTGAATTTTTTACAAAAACTTTTTTTAACATATATCTGCATTATTAATGAATAAGGCAATATTTAAAAAAGATTATTACATTTGGTGCATGATGGTGTATCACGTAAATATATTCAAAAGTTTATTATTTCATTGATATTTTTTATTTATTTAAAATGATGTAATATATATTATTTTTTCCACTATTTTAGCTTAAAAGAAGAGTATCTGGTGAGATCAGTGACAGTTTGAAAAATGACGTTAACTTATATCTTCGGTTTGTTAGAGGTAATTTTTTAAAAACTTTTCCTTACTAAGTTTATTCACAATTTTCAAGAATTCAAATTTTCATATATCTGTTGTTTTTTACATACCTATAAAAATTAACAGCTAAGAAAGTTTTTCTATGTCATTAAGGTAGAAAAAAGGAAAGAGATTTTCCTCGAATGCGAGATTTAGAACGTTTTGGTAATAGTATATACACACATTTTACTTTAAAATACAGAATGTATTTGTTACAGTCTTATAAAAAATTTCAAAAAGTAATTTTAAAATTATCGTAAGTACTTTGTTTAAAGTAATTTATTTTAAAAAAATTAACAACCAAGTTATTTTACAGCTTTCTCAAACTGAATTTGAAAGAATACAATTTGCTTAAAGTTTTTAAAAGGAAAAAAAAACCCCATTAAATTTTAATTTCTCAGTAATAGTTTTAGTGCCCGACTCGTGTCTCAGGGGCAACGTGTGCCCTAGTGAGCATTACGGCTGAGGTTTAATCCGCTGGCGGCTATGTTGTAGACACTATTTCAAAAAATGGAAGACTCGCTGGTATTTGTGATGTTCAGCATCTTGCTTCGTTAGCCGGATTTCCTGGTGTGAGTTTTCCGGCTTTTCTCCCATACTATACGCAAATGTCCTCCTTCTTCAGCGACACGGAGCCAAGTTAAGCTTCTACCTACTGCTGCTTCATCACAACAGAGGCTGCCTCTTTCCCTCTATCTATAAGTCGATTATTCATGGGATGTCCGTCCCACACTGCAGGACACTTAAGGATTAAACATAACAACCTAGTTTTAGTAATTTCAATTTAAAATAAAAATAAGAAAATTAAGAAAGCGTAATATTAAATTCATTTGAATTGGTAGATGTAGATTAAACGACAAAAGATTAAATTGTTGAGTGGTAAATTATACAGCATTCAATTACGTTTGAATAATCCTTGATAAAATCACTTATTTAGAAATAAATTCAGAAGTATTGTTTCGGTAATGGTATTAATTAGTTTGGAAGGAAACAGCAAGTTTTTTAATTTGTGATTTAACATGCTACCATTTATTTCAAGAAAAAACGATTTTCAAGTTTTTTCCCAGTTTATCGTAAAGCATTGCGTTCTAAAATTAAGGAAAAGTCGTTGACTGATCATAATTCTTCAGTGCTGAGAAATTTAAATTTGTCAAGACTAATACAATTAGAGAACTGTAAGAGTATTTTGAACATACACATGATTAAAAGATGTTGAATCTTCTGCATTTTGATTATAGAGTTTTGAGAAAGATGTGTCAAATATATAAAAAAAATCATATACTTTTAAAATATACGATGAAAATCTTTAAATTATACTAAGTATTGCTATTTTTTAATACTCATTTGTACGTATTTTGAACATATAAAGGGCTAAACAATGTTGAATCTTCTATATTTTGGCGATAGAATTTTGATAGAGTTGCGCATATCATTTTTTTTCTTTCTACTGCAACTGGCAAACACTTAGACAGCTTGGTCTTGGATGCCTGAAGGTAAGCGCTACACAGACGTTACTCACTTTGCATTACCCAGGGGGGCGTGTAACTTGAAGATAAGCCATGGACGTGGAGTAATAATGCCCCACAACGCTCTACGATCATATTAGACCGGGACCTACGGTTTAAAGTGGATTCCAAACCACTACAAACATCCATGGCATCGCCGGGACTCGAACCCGAAACCTGTGGTACCGAGCGCCAGAGCGCTAGCCACTCGGTTATTCAGGCCCCCGTTGCGCATATCATAAAAGTGAACATTTTGATTTATGTCAAATATATAAAAAAAATCATGTATTTTAAAAATATATAATAGAAATCTTTAAATTATACTAAGTATTTCTATTCTTTAATACTCATACAATAAATAATCATCTTTAATTTATTCACTTATATAGCTCGTGATCTGAACTTGGATTTGGCGGAAAACATGTTGAGAAATGTGAGTTTCTTACTTATTATGATTAACTATATTATTCTTCATTTCTATCTATCCAGTCTTTTTCCTACTGTAATCAGTAGAATAATGGTACAATTCTAATATATTAACTACTATTATTTCATATTTTACATATAATTTGATGGGTATAACGTAAAGGAGAAAGCGTATTAAATGTTTTAAAAATTTAAAATAACTTTTTAATGTGAATTTTAAATTATTTTGTAATAATTTATCAATAGATATTCAGGGATAAGTAACTGATTAAATTTTAGACACAATAGTAATAAATTAAAAAAGTTCAAGGAAACACACGAGTACATGCATTTTAAATTTGGCGACCCCCCGATTTATGGAAATTTTATTCTAGATCAGCGATTTCCAGACATTTTGGATTCTGTAATGTAAGATGAAAATAATTAAAAGTTGTGTCTCATATATATAATGTGTGCGTGTGTAGTCATAAATCAAATTATTATTTATTTATTTTAAAATATACACATGTTTAAATTAAATTACAAATTTACATTTTTAATTCGAATTTAATGTGATTGATTTTGAATAGTACAATAGGAAATATCTGGTTTGATGTTCACTGTTATTGCAATCCGAAAATCTATTTCTAATTATAATTTATGTTTGTTGCCCACTGTTAATGCAATCCGAAAATCTATTTCAAATGCCAATTTGTTTGTTGTCCACTGTTAATGAAATCTGAAAATCTATTTCTAATTCTAATTTGTTTGTTGCCCACTGTTATTGCAATCCGAAAATCTATTTCTAATTCTAATTTATGTTTGTTGCCCACTATTAATGCAATCCGAAAATCTATTTCAAATGCCAATTTGTTTGTTGTCCACTGTTAATGAAATCTGAAAATCTATTTCTAATTCTAATTTGTTTGTTGCCCACTGTTATTGCAATCCGAAAATCTATTTCTAATTCTAATTTATGTTTGTACTTGGTTTTAATTGTTGTCCTTGCAGCCTTCACACAGGTATGTAGAACCAAATGATAAAATTACATTTGTTGCACTTCCAAGTGATCCGCAAACCTACGTCTTTGTCCCTAAGTATCATGCTTTGAGATGCATGTACTCCACTTTGGATGCCACTGTTCTAGATCTCAATTTTATTTAATGTCCGCATAATGTATATTTCGAATTTAAGGTTGTTAAAGTGTTAAATATAAATTTTTTTCAACTATCTCGGATATGATCTAAATTGAAATTATCATTATTAATGCTTACTCATTTTTTATGGATTTACGAAATTAAAAGATGCCTAGAAAGTTAACAGCAACGTCGAATACAACTCAAAACTATTAAGTTAGTAGGATTAGCAATCACTTACACCTAACGAATACTTAATCTTACTTTCTTATTGAATTTTTCTAAATATTAACCTGAAGTTAAAAAAAAGTCACATCTTCAAACAATAAAATCAAGAATTTCGAGTTTTAGAGTAATTTCTTTATAAAGGTTAACTTTCACCTTTGGCAATTTCTTTTATCTGTAGTATTTTAACAGTGCTTGGATAAACTAGTTAAGTTAAGTCAAGTCAAAACTTCAAAAGTCATTATAATAATCATATTTTGTGACATAAATAATCTTTGTTCATGAAATGAAATATTGACGTTAAGTATAGACAGTGACAAAAATTTTACTTAAAATTTGACGTTCAGGTTTTAATTTATTTTAAACTATTTTGCAGGAAATAATTTTATAAAGGTTTTTATTATTTTTAAAAGTACATTTTCAAACCTGAATTTGCATCTCTTTCTTTTACTTAGCATATTGCATGGAGAGTCGCAAACCAGATTGACAGCATTCTTACAACATACAAAGCAGAAGAGGTAAATATCTATAATTAATCTTTAGTCAAACAGCTACAATTATTTATAGTATTTCATGGGGAAAGGGAAATTTTAAAAGGAAATTTTAATTATATGAAAAAAGGAAATTTTAATTACACTCATGTCCATAAATTAAGGATAATGAAGTTCAGGCAAAGAAAGAGACAGAAGCAAAACAAATGTGACTTATTTGTAAAGTCTATTTATTAAACAAAAGTTGAAGAGCAAAAAAGATGCTATAGGTTTGACATAATTAATAAAAATTGCGATTTTTACTCCCTGGAGCAAATTTCAAAAAAGAACCTATTTACAAAAAACAGTATAACATGGTTAGTACGATGGTTAATATGGAGTATGTCTCCCGGACGATGCAATACAGGCCTTACAACTCCTAGGCATGCTGAGTATCAATTTATCAATCTGATCTTGGGGAATATTACACCACTCATCAAGCGATACCCTCCGAAGTTCCGGTTGACAGGTGGGAGGGGGTTGACGGGCTGCAATTCGTCGGCCAAGCATATCCCACACATGCTCTATTGGATTTAAGTCCGGTGAGTATGCTGGCCAATCCATACGGGTGATATTCTCCAATTGAAGGCATTCGTCTACAATGTTTGCACGGTGAGGACGGGCGTTGCCATCCATAAACAGAAATTCAGCACCCATGGCGCCCCGAAACAAACGTACATGTTGTTCCAGAATGACATCCCGATAGATGTGGCCTGTCATCGTTACACTCTGAACATGCAGGTCAGTTCTGGAACCAAGAATAATTACTCCCCAAACGAGCCATCCTGCACCACCGTAACGGTGTCGATCAATGGTGTTCTCTTGGTGGTAACGGGTACCTGGCGCTCTTCATATGAAAGTCCGGCGAGAATCAGACTGCAAACTAAACCTGGACTCGTCGGAAAACATCACACCAGATCACTGTTGCGGTGTCCACAATGCATGCTCTCTACTCCAGCTTAATCGCAGGTGACAGTGAGTTGCGGTAAGGGGAACACATCTGACAGGCCTACAAACATATAGACCAATGTGCCCTAAGCGTCTGTACGCGGTCTGCCTTGAAACTGTCGTACCGGTAGCTGAAGAGAGCTGACGAGACAGGTCTGATGCTGTGCTCCGTCTGTTTCTTTTGGCAGTAATTGCTAAATACCGGTCCTCATTCGGCGTTGTAACTCGGGGGCGACCTGTGCTGTAACATCAACTCACATTACCATCATCTTGGAATCGTTGCCAAAGCCTGGAGATGACACTCTGGGCGATTCCAAGTTCCTCGGATACTTCCAGCTGGGTACGTCCACATTCCAGTCGTCCGATAATTCTACCACGTAAAAAAATCATCCAAATGCTTCCTTTGTGCCATAACTATGCGGTTATTGCACTGAAAGGCTTTTAAAGCGCTTGTGAACAATTTTACTTCTTTGCCACCATTCCTTATATACCCCTCTCTTACACTCTCGTCATTGTGACGTACTATCCGCGCCATCTGGTGGTTTCCTGTAATTTGCATATTCTTCTTCAAGATGTGTGTGATAATTCTACAGGTGAAATTTTTATTTTAGAGTTCAATTTCTGTGTCATTCTGAATTATCCTTAATTTATGGACATGAGTGTACATGAAAAAATCATATTTGTTCACTTCATTAGAGAGGCATATTTTTACTTAGCTAAAATATACTTAGTCTTAGTTAAACTTATATTTTTTGTGTTTCAAAGGTTTATATTTTTAAAATAAAAAATATCCATATTTAAATAACTAAAACAACAAATTACAACACTTTAACATACGTCATAAAACTATGTTTAATTGTAACTTTGAAATTATGGTTGCTGATAAGTTGCTGAATTTTTTTTTTTTTTTTGTAATATATATAAGGCTGACTTAGTTAAAAAATTATAATCAGATCTGCTAAATTCAATATACATTTATAAATGATTTCTATAAACAAATAAAATTTAAATTTAAATTATTTTAAAAGTAGTATATATTTGAGGGACTTTAGCACAATTTGAACCATAATCCCATAGGGTCAACGTTAATTTCTATCACCAGTTACATCTATGAGCGAAACTGGCTCAGAGCCTACACTATTTGAAGCCTAGTTCCTTGCTGAAGGAGGAGAATGGAATCGCTGTACGATCCACAGTCAATGTATGAAACTTTGTAGGCTTGAAATTATGACAGAATTGTGCCAAAGTAATACGATAACGGAATCGCTGTGCGATAGAGTTTTCCCGCCTGTTGATGCCTAGCTATAGAAGCATGATGTAACGTTGATGGGAAAACGTAATCCCGTTCCACAAGCACCCCAGGGGTCCGGAGTGTGTTCTTGCTATTTTTAACGAGGTCACCTCCAACTTTAAAAAAGTTGAAAACCCTAGACCTCGGGAAGACACGACCATCCATAGAGGAATGGAATACTTTATAAGTTAGAAAAGCTACTGAATTGTTATTGAAATTTGCTATTTCATCTTTAGCCATCCAATAGAAATCATCCTAATTCAAAGGCAGGCACATTGCTTGTCCACAGAGATTAACGATATCAAATGCTAAAATATATGAATGAGACTGTTATGAATCATAATCGGATTTTAAAAGAGGATTATTAACTTTCATATAACTTCTGCTAATGAGACCAATTCGCATTTGACTTTCGCATAAAATGTAATCATTTACATTTTGTTATAAACTGGTTTCTGCTTTACTATAGTTTAATTCGGAATCCAATTCAAGTCGAGTGATAGAAAGATAATGCATAGGATGGAGTTCATAATATTGCAGAGACATCTTAAGGCACAAAGGGCTTCAAGCTAGCATTATAATGTCAGTATTTTTTAAAGTTGCAAATGATCAGCAAACATTGTACAACGAAAAGCTCGAAATAATCTATGAATATATGAAATACTATGTGAATATATATGAGCAGGATTATAATTCTGTTCAGTAATCGAGTTGTGTAATAATTAATAATTATTGTCGAGTTAAAACATTGAAAAATGTCTTATGCGTAGGTAAACTTTTATCATGGATTTGGCCCGTAGAATCGAGATAAGAACAACGAAATATTCCTTTTCTTTTTAATAAATATTTGTTTTTCATATTTTCAAATATAAATTTTAAAGTTCGAACTTGTGTTTAGATAAGATAAGAATTTCAATACGTGTTTCGAGTGAACAATCGAAACATTGGAAACTATCTAGAAATTTTAAGTAATCTGAATGAAAACATTGTAAGTTTTTCTAAATTTACACGTATTATATTCATTTTACTTGCATACTCTTTAGATAAATCCTTTAAAATTATATGTGAATAGCAATTCCGAATATTGAGTATAACCACAAGGAGAATATTACAATATAGGACAGAATATTACAAGCTTGATGTGTTTTTCCGGTTACAAAAGTTTTAGAGATTCAAACGATGAAGAGCAATGATATCACCTTCGAGAAATTTTTTGTGACAAATCACACATAGCGAAGAATATCAAATCCAAGTCCCGATACTGATTTTAAATCATTTATGAATTTTGCACTATTTCGTACAGGTATTCAACGGAATTACTGCCTACGTAATAGGTATGGTGTAACATTTCATCGTCTTGGTTTAGTACAACCATTTCATGTAAAGGGCTTTTCTAGCGTATATGTAAAGGAATGAGATATAATTGGAATGAATGATGCGTTAGCATTGTTATTATATAAACATTAGCACTGAAACTGACTCTAGGCAATAGCTAATAACTGCCATTGCGAGAAACATTTTGTGGGATTAATCAAACCATCTAATTATTAATATGAAATATTGCCAGAGCGTTAGCCACCGGTATTTTAGACGAATGAATAATCCGTTAGCTTTTTTATTATATAAAGCGCGCATGCTAGCATGAAATTGCGCATGCGTATCTGTAATAATATTTCCTATGAGCATGCGCACTAGGTAGAAAAAGCTAACGGACGTCTAAAATACGGTATGCAAAAACTCTCTATTAATTAAACATTGATACGGTAATGAATACAACATTGATTTAGTTTGGTTTGTCGCTGTACGGTCATTTTGTGCACACTTTACGCTAATTAGGCCGGGACCTACAGTTTAAAGTGGATTCCGAACCACTAACAAATATCTATGCCACCGCCAAGATTCGAATCTGAAGCCTGTTGTACCAAAGGCCAGAGCGCTAGTTAATTGGCCATCAGGTCGCAATACAAGGTTACAAGTTTTGTATTCGAGATCAATCTCAAACCATAATAACCTGCAGCTGAATCGCTTTAATGAAATGCATTTCGAAAAATAAACAAAATATTCTAGAAAACTATCTATCGATTCTTTATAATTTCTAATAAATTATAATCAATTATTAGGATTACTTCTTTCAACACAATTACAGAATTTTGTAAACAATATCTTTATTTTCATATTACTTCAAGACATATTTTAATAAAAAAAACCGAAATTGTTTTAGATTTTCTAAATTTGACAGTTTATGAAAGAAAAACTCGTCAAGTTGTTTTATTTTAGGTTGTTATAAAGTATCTTCCTATGACAAGAATTTGTTTTGACAAAGAGGGAGCTGTCGTTCGTTATTTTGATTTTGGAAACATGGATTGTAAAGGTATATATTTTAATTTATTCTTTAATTACATTGCTGTTTTAATATCATGTAGATCACGTGTGTCAAATCTTATTCATGCTTAGGGCTGTATTTGAAGGAAAAAAAAAATTGGGGAGCACATAAAAATATTAATATAACGGCATTTAATCCAATAAGCAAAATTAGCATAATAATCTTCGATTCCCTTAGGTGTAGAATTTTTCAAATAATTGAGATGGTTGACAAATTTAAATCACCCAAATAAGCAATAGGAAATAAAACAACGAAATTTTGATTGGTTTTTGAATGAAATAAAAAGTTCATTACTTTTTATTTTATTTTTAATTAAGTTTCATTAATTAAATTTTATTTTATTAAATTTCATTATTTGTATTTAATTTCATTATTTTACAATTTTATGTCATTAGAATTTTAAATGATAAATAAAACAAGACAAAAAATTTTAATGACTTATAAAAATTAACAATTTCAAATTGGGTCTCATTCTTAGTAACACTGAGCCGTGGGTGGAAAAGCCTTGTTATAGATATAAGAAAATATTTCAGAAACTAACTATAACAACAAAACAAAATCAATTAGTTCTTTTCATTTTGTTACCTTTAGGTCATTTGCATCTTTCGAGAAGGTGGAAAAGATATAAATAAAGATATAAGATATTCTTTATAAAGAAAATATTTATATTTATTAGAAATATTTCAAAATGATAAGAAAAAACAAAAGCAAAAAGGGCGCGCACAAAGAATTTATAATTTGATTTAGATAAAAAAAGTTATATATTGAAAATAATTTGAGAAATTCAATTTAATAGTTTTGCACCGTATGATAGTACTTTAAATGTTAAACACAAATAGCCACATGGCAGTTATCCCACTGATAAAATGAATCTTTTCTTTTCTTTTTACGAGATGCTTTAACAAACCAAGCTTTAAAGTCAAGCGAGATGCTTTGAACAAACCACACAATGCTTCAATGAATATTAGAAAATGTTGGCGAGTAAATCTTGATGGTAATGATGGACAATGATTAAAACTTTAATGCAATTTCTCGTGTTTCTGATGCTTTTATTTTGGTTAATTTTGCTCAATTATTTCTACTGCTAATTTTTACTTGAAGACGTGAAATACCCTATTTTTACGAATAGCTTTGAACATAAAGTAACTGTTCAAAAGAATCATGTAAGTCTTTGTTGGTCTAATTTTGATTATTGGTAGATTTCGTAGGTCTATTTAATTTTTCACTACTATTTGAATCAAAACCATCCAATTTTATCAGCATTTTAGAATAGCTTTTAGCAGGAAAAATAATTGAATCCGTTTACAATCGTCACTTTGTAGCACACCTATACGCGCTTCGATGACAATGGCCAGTAAATTTCCGCGCATATATACGCTTAGGATGCAAATGGATTAAGTAACTTACCTGAAACTCTGCAGTCAAATATAATCAAATTTGTTGAAACTTTAAATGTATTTTTAAACATACAGTTACGTTACAGGGTATATAACAATTTTACAGTCATATTAAGTTTAATATGATAGTAAAATTATTGAAAAAACTGTAATCACTACACAAAACGCGAACTACAATTTATTTCTGTGCATCGGTGGGACTCATATCCAACTTATGTACACCACGAACAGCCCACCGACAAGTAATGAAGGAAAAAGATTGCCTGTCTAGAGGGTTCGGGATAACTGCTTCCCAATCTCGTGTTTTATGAGAGAGAATAACTGTAAAAGACCCACCCATCAGCCTAACTATCGGTGTGAAATACTATATGCCTTTAAAAGAATTTATTCAACAATTACCCTTCTTTCAATCTCATTTTTTAAGCATTCATTTAATATATCATATATGAAGGTTATTTGTTTTCAACCTCCGATAGTTCTGCTCAGCGACCAATCGAGCTGTTCAAGGCGAAGTCCTTATCTTAACTTCTGTGACTACTGACACGAAAACATCAAATGGAGCTGAGATGTAGGCCCTTTAAATGGCTGCCAAGATTGATTATCCATCTAAATACGAATTGCTCGTAATCATTCGTTCCTTTCATTTAGGAAGGAATAGCACAGCAGGAATTCATTGGAGAATTAGTTACATTTATGGCAGCAATTGTTTGATCCATAACAACGCACTACCGTATATTGTTATGGTAACCGTATATTGCTGTGGTAACCGAACAGTTTTTATACAATATCAATGGAAAGCTTTCAATCATCTGGCATACAGCCCAGATCTGCTGTTAAGTGATTTTCACTGCTTTCAAAAGTGAAAGAGAGGTCTTGGGGAAAAGGTTTCAGCAGCAACAAAGAACTTCAGGACGCCATGAAGACCTATTCCCATACGTTATTGACAATAGGAATAGAGTATTGGAATATTCGTATGACAAATGTCTCAGTATTTCCAGTGATTACATCGAAAAGTTACATTCATTGTACTTGACTCCTGGTAGTAAAACCATTTTGTTATTACAAGTTATCTTTATTTAATGCTTCATCGGAGTTTGAAAAAAATAGTCTTCGGGTCTATAAGTCTTAAAAATTTTCATGCTTATGCCAAGAAGCATATGTATTTTTATACTTTAAATAGCAGCTAATTTTATCATATAAATCCAATAAACAGAAATTTTTATTATTGATAACTTCAAAAATATTTAGTTTCCCATTTATTTTTTTATAAACCTCTTTGTTGTTAATATTTTTTTTTATTATTTCCAATGTGAGATTATGAACATTTACCGCAAAAAAAAAGAACAACGTAAAAAAAAAAAAAAAAAAAAAAAAAAAAAAAAAAAAAAAAAAAAACCACACAACAACAACAAAATAATACAACAAAACATGCTGAAACAGATTTCATTAATCTAACAATAATGCCAAGTTGCAGATCTTTTAGTCGCTAAAAAGTGTTACCAGGTGCACCACGAGGAGGTAGATCTTCTGCGCACCCTTATTGTTAATATCGAAATATATATCTTTAAATACATCAAAAGAAGTTTCATCAAGAAAAAGTCTAGATTTTGCAAATGGCGTAACTGTTTCATAAACAAGTTTTATATATAGGTCTAAAAATAGTAACCGGAATTATAAAGATTTCATCACTGCAACCTGAAGGACAGGGTTTGAGTTCAATGATCTCTTTGAAAGAAATCCGAAAGGGTGATTGAACTAAATCGTATAGTTTTATATATTCAATAAGTCTTTTACTTGACATGCTTATTAGAGCTTCAATAAAACTTAAAAGAAGGAAAAATAAACTTTATTTCAAAACATATAAAAGAAAGAAAACCTTCTCATTTCCTTCTAATGAAAGAGATTTCGTGTTAAATAACTCTTTTTGTTGATTTAACATAGGTTTGAAGCCCCATTAATGATACAGTGATAAAAATTCTATGGGATTAAAGTTAATATCTGTACTAAAATACTGTTAATATCGATCTGATATTATTATGTCTTTATGTTATTAATAATTATAAAAATATTCAATAAAAGAACGGAAATATGCATTAGTATATTCTATAATTTTGTTTATTTTTACATAATGTAGGTATACTAAAGTCGTGTAAGACGAATTTGGTTATCAAATCAGTAGTACAACAGTTTGAAGAAGATGTCGTACTGATGAAAAAGCAATCTGAAAAAGTGAGTAAAAACCCTTACTTTAAGTATGATTGAATATATAAAAGTGCGTATTATTTTGTGAGTGCATGTTTTTTTTTTTATGAATTAATAAGTGTTATGATAACGACTTTAGATAATTTAAACTGAAACTCACGGCAAAGATAACGAGAAGTATTTAAAAAAAAATAAACAATTCAAGTAAAATTTATCTGGTTTAAGTCAAAAATTTTATTTAAGTAAATAAAATAAAATATTTGACTTAAACTATGATTTTATTGTTGTTTGTAATGAATTATTATAGCAAAAAATTAACTTATTTACATATTTGTAAATATTTTTTTTCTTATCCCACTTGGTTGAGTCGATAGCAACATTTTAGACCAAGTCCATGAACCCGTGCGGTCTCATGAAAAGAGGGAAGGGGGTAGCTTCTGTTGGGATGGAACACCTGTAGGTCGTTGAAGAAGGAGGGAAATACCTTCCAGAGGACTTTTAGGGGGAATTACCACGTATTTGCGTATCATATGGGAGGAAACTCGGAAAACGCCCACCAGGTCGTCCGATTAACAAGGCTGAGCATCACAAACGCCATCGAATCTCCCCGTTTTTCGAAACAGTGTCTACAAAAAGCAGCCAACAAATTGAACCTCAGCCCTAATGCTCACCAGCGGCGCACGTTGTCACTGAGCCACAATTCATACATATATGTAAATATTAGACACTGAAATATGATTATGGTTTTTTTTTCAATTTATGTATTTCAATTAAATGTATCGAACCAAAATTTTTTTTACATAAAAACTTGCAATTCACCAAGCATAAGATTATTCGAAATATATATCTGTAAGACCAGAAAATTGTTTTTTTTTGTTGTTATATAATAGAAAGTTTTTATATAATTGTTTTAAAGTTCTTTTATAATTCTTAAAGTAAAATCGCTGTCATAAATTTTTTTCCAAGAAATTTTGTATTTTAAAGTATATAAAAGTTTTGCTTTACTTTTTTATTTTATATTACAGTTAGGAAAAAACATCCAGCAATGGATTTATATATTAGATTTTGACAACTACAGTTTTGCTAAAGCAACTCACAAAGCAAGTAAGTCCAGTTAACCAATTTTTGTGCATGCATTCTTTTACTAATTAAGCTATAAATTACTAGACAGATATATGAAATTAATACTATGAAATTAATACTGTGGATATTAAATCTGGAAATATTTTTTAAAATTTACAGTAAGCACTTGATTTTGATAAACGAATAGTTAAAAGGAGTTACAATGATTTTTTACTTACACTTATTTTTTATATGTATACATGGTATGCAAAGGTATGTATTTTGCTTATAATTTATACGTCAATGTTCCATATGCTTTGAAGAGGTATGTGTTTTACGCATCAGCTTATTTCTTTATAAATCATAATTCAACATAGTATGTAGAGGTATGTGTTTTACGAATCAGCTTATTTCTTTATAAATCATAATTCAACATAGTATGTACAGGTATGGGTTTTACGAATCAGCGTATTTTTTTGTACATCATAGTTCAACATGGTATGCAGAGGTATGTATTTTACCATGGCAGGCAGAAGTATTGCCTGATGGCTGAATGGCTAGCGCTCTGGCGCTCGGTGCCTGAGGTTTCGGTACCCGGTGGTGTCATGGATGTTTATTAATGGTTCGCAGTTCCCTTTAAACCGTAGATGCTGGTTTAATATGACTTAGAGGTTGGACGTAGGGCTGCAAACCGTATCCCGTATAAAGAAAAAACATCTCCCATCTCGAAATCTACCAGTTGGCAGACGGTCTTGTCGACCATGGGGTGTTGCGCCAATAATGATGATGATGAGACAGAAGTATTGCATAGTATACCATGAGCAATCCAACACAAATAGAAAATTTTATTGCTTTTAAATAACTGCCCACAATTGAGTCTCATATGAGAGAAACTCAGAAATATTTTCTATTGCTAGCTCTCTGGCCTCTGGTACACCGGCTTCAGGTTCGAATCCTGACGGCGACATGGATGTTTGCTAGTGGTTCAGAATCCACTTTAAACTGTAGGTCCCGGTCTAATTAGCTCAAAGTATGCACAAAATGACCGTAGAGTGACAAGCCAAACTAATGAATCGACACCGTGATAACAATAACTGCAACGCTTTATGTAATTGCTATTTATTGAATAATTATTTGAATTTAAAGATTTGTTTCTCAGATTCTTTAAGTCTTGTCAACGTATGAATATCTAACTGGAATCGAATGGTCAGCGTAACTTATTAACAAATTCTGGAATGTGCATTTTTCTGTTAGATCAAATATTGTTAGATATAACTGAAAACTTATTGTTTCTCTATAAATTCCCTGAGAGTTAATCTTGATGCAGAATGTAATTTAAATTATTAAAAAAATATGTTCAAGACAGTAGAGAATATATATCTAGATATATAATTTATTTTTCAAAGAAATTTAACTGTAGGTGATGTACTGGGAAAAGAAAATATCTTAATGAATAATTTTTGAGTATTTTAGTTTTCTAATTAGAATTGAATTAGTGCTTATATATTTCAATGAAAATATAAATTGTTTGTTCAGTAAAGTTTAATTTACAGTTCATTAAATTTTGCCCCATATTTTCAGCTGTGGAAGCTTTGATTCAGCTGTTTCAGACATATGAAGCAAATTATCCAGAAAGGTTAAAAGCGGCGTACATTACAAACGGTAAGAATATAAGACGTTTGCTTCATTTGCAAGAGATTGCAATATATAATATATATATATTCAAATGCAATTATGAATGATATTGCTGATATATGATATTACTGATATTGCTTTTATATGATATTACTGATATTGCTTATGTATGATATTGCTGATATTGCTTATATATGATATTACTGATATTGCTTATATATGATATTACTGATATTGCTTATATATGATATTACTGATATTGCTTATATATGATATTACTGATATTGCTTATGTATGATATTGCTTATATATCATATTATTGATATTGCTTATATATGATACTACTGATATTGCTTATGTATGATAAAACTAAAGTACATTTTTTTTTCAATTATGCAACTCTTAAAAGAATGAAGAAATGACATCACATCAAAGAAAACTCATGCACAAAACTAGGCTTAAAGATTATTTAAATTTTTTGTTATAATTTATGTGTAAATAAATATTTAAAGCGAATATTAAAATTTTGTATCTTTTTTTTTTGCAATATAAGCTAGTTTAAAAAAGAAATTAAATTTGTTTTGTAATGCAAAAATATAAATCAAATATCAATTTATTTTAGGAAATTAGGAGAAAGTATTTTATTAATTTCATAACTGGAATTTTTATTTCTCAGCCAGCAAAAAAGAACATATCATGAACTATGCATTTATAACACTAGTTAAATTTCTGATGGGGAAATGAATCATTATGAATCTAATTCGGTTGAATTTCTGAAACATGTTCTTGGAATTGTGTCAAACCGAATTCTCTTCTTTTGACTCAACAGTAGATATAGCATTTATTTAATCTTTTCTAAATTTTTAATAAATTAAAAATCTATATTTCAGCTTCTGTGTACTTCTCCATCATATTTTCCATGATTAAACCTCTGTTGTCTGGAAATACAATAAAGAAGATTTCCATCTATGGGAAAGGTAAGTAAAAAATAATAACTTTAACTAATAATTTAAATAAAAGCAATTATTAAATAACAGTACAATCGAGTCCTAATAGTTCTAATTAACATGAACTGTTGCTAATCCGGATTAGAGGAACTACATCAAATCACTGTTCCTAAAGCTGAGTTGTCCCTATACAATTTGGGAATGATGTGGGGGAGAGAAGTCTGACTGGGCTCCGTGACGCTTTTACAGTCGTATGAGACCGGGACCTATGACTTAAAGTGGATTCCGAACTACTACAGACATCCAAGTCATCACTGAGAGTCGAGCCTGAAACATATGGTACCGAACGCCAGAGCTCTGTACACTCAGCCATTCAGGCCCCGTATTAGAGAAACTTGGACTAAAATAAAAAAAACATTAACATGATTTAAGAATGAAAGAAAGTGTCTGAAACAAAAGTTTGTTTCTCTGTAGAATTTCTTGCAAAGTTATTTGACAAACTTTTCAAATATAGAAAGTTTGGTGGTAAGCATCTAGTTGCTGCCTTATGAAGAAACAGCAGTACCTATTGCTGCTACCCCAACTACATGCGAAATAATCTTTATTTTTTCCACGTTTTGATTTTAATTTTCATCATTTTTTTTGTTGCTTAGCATTTAAAGAAACATAAACGTGCTTTTTTTTTGTTTCTCTTTTTCCTGCTCCCAAACATATTAAAAACGTTCTTTTTTTATTTTAACAATTTTTTTGTATCAAATATTAGAGAGTTTTTGCATACCGTACGTTAGTTACCGTAAGACATCCGTTAGCTTTTTCTCCCTAGCGCGCATGCTCATAGGAAACATAATTCCCTATGAGCATGCGCGCTAGGGAGAAAAAAACTAACGTCCTACGGTAACGTCCTACGGTATGCAAAAACTCATAGGAAACATGCTCATAGAAAATATAATTCCCTATGAGCATGCGCTAGGGAAAAAGCTAACGGACGTCCTACGGTAACTAACGTACGGTATGCAAAGACTCTCATAGGAAACATAATTCCCTATGAGCATGCGCGCTAGGGAGAAAAAGCTAACGGACGTCCTACGGTAACTAACGTACGGTATGCAAAAACTCTCATAGGAAACATGCTCATAGGAAATATAATTCCCTATGAGCATGCGCGCTAGGGAGAAAAAGCTAACGGACGTCCTACGGTAACTAACGTACGGTATGCAAAAACTCTCATAGGAAACATAATTCCCTATGAGCATGCGCGCTAGGGAGAAAAAAGCTAACGGACGTCCTACGGTAACTAACGTACGGTATGCAAAAACTCTCATAGGAAACATGCTCATAGGAAATATAATTCCCTATGAGCATGCGCGCTAGGGAGAAAAAGCTAACGGACGTCCTACGGTAACTAACGTACGGTATGCAAAAACTCTCATAGGAAACATAATTCCCTATGAGCATGCGCGCTAGGGAGAAAAAGCTAACGGACGTCCTACGGTAACTAACGTACGGTATGCAAAAACTCTCATAGGAAACATGCTCATAGGAAACATAATTCCCTATGAGCATGCGCGCTAGGGAGAAAAAGCTAACGGACGTCCTACGGTAACTGACGTACGGTATGCAAAAACTCTCTATTGACTCTAAAATAGCTATGATAATTTGCAGAAGGTTGGAAAGAAAACTTACTGGAGGTTATTGATGCTGATGTTTTACCAGGATTTTTGGGTGGAAATAGAACAGATCCTGACGGAAATGCAAACTGCGTGCAATCTGTAAGTAATGCTAAAAATTTTTAAATTATGTAATTATGCCTCATATGTTGGATAGAATGAAAAAATTATCAGTTAATTTTTTTCAGAAATGATAGAGATTTCACGCTTTTGTTATCATGGAATAAATACATTTATAAGAAATGGATTTCATAACTTTACAATTAACATTTTTAGTTATAAAGGGTGATTATAATTAAAGTCCTACATTTAAAATGCTTTCAAAAAAGAACGATTCGTCACAATGAGTTCAAATGTGAACTGAAGATACTTGAAGAAGGAGGAAACGGTATGGCATAAAAAAAGTTCCAAAAAATATTCCACCGATTTTTCCCGTCCAATTTGATATGACCTTGCGTGGTGGATGGGCTTTCCACTAACAGTGTTACAACTGTTGAATGACTTGGAAGTTAATTTTTCTGTCAAAAAACCGAAACAATTAAGCACATTGAACACTACAGTTGGTTTAATGTGCAACTCATGCCAAATACGTTGCAATTTCGATTCAAAATATCACTGACAGCCGAATTCACTTTCGTTATGCCGCTTAAAGCGCTATCTATTAATACACTTTGGAACTTTTTTGGATGCCGTACCGTTTCCCCTTTCTCAACTATCTTCAGTTCAAATTTGAATTAATTGTGATGAGTGGCTACAGCAGTTAGAAAGTGGGACTATAATTATAATCACCCTGTATATCCGTTTAAGAGTCAGTTTAAAAAATTCTTAAAGTCTATTTTCTGTTCTGATAAATTAAAAAAAAAATTTTAAAAAGTAAAATGAGCATTATTTAAAATATTGAGAGTTTTATAATTTTTCTCGATTGAAAATCTCTTTTATAATTAAATAATTCTTTAAAATGTCACTAAACGTTAAATTTTCACGTACAATAACGAATAACATATAAAAGTTTACAAAAAATTATTATTTTTTTTTTTACTAAAATGTATTCAATATGTTTCAAAATTAATTTTATAAAATTTAGGTAATGTTTTTATGGCTAATGACATCAATTAATGCATTTAATTATTTTTAAAATAAAATTCATGCCGCAAATATACAATAAAATATAAATCATATTAACTGAAACTATTGTATGAAAATATAAAATTCTTTGTACAATATTTGACGAATATTTTTACAAGTATAAGGTTTAAATTTTTGATTTACTATTAACTCTATTCATTCAAGTATCTATTAAAAATAGATTGCTATCTAGGAACATTAAACATAATTACAGAAAATTTTTAAATTTATATATTACTTTCATTTAAAAAAAATACATAAGTTTGCTTATTTAACATTATAAAATTATTTAAAATAAAAATTATAAAAGTATTTAAATTTTTAATAAAATGACTTATGTTTCTCATAAATTAATTCGTGTTGAAACAAGAAAGTTTAAAAATTTAAACATATTTAATTTAAATATCTTTTGATTAATATTTAATTTTTAAACGAAAGTAATAAAATTATAATAAAAAACTCATATTTGCTTAGATTTTGATTGATAGATGGCGCTACAAACTGATACGTTGATTAAGAAATGAGCCTGTATGAGTAAAACAAATTGTTTATTCGTTGATCCATAGATGGCGCTAGACAGCGGACAAATTTTTGTTTCTACGTTCATCAATAGATGGCGCTAAAATTGTGCAAATTTCCGTGTAAATTAAGTGCGGATGAGAGAGGATAGGAAGATTCTAATTTCTCTGACGATCCTCGGGATCGATATTTCGCATAAAGTAGAAATATTTATTTATCGCGGTGGGGTTCTACTACCGAAAAATATTTCTAAATAAACAAAATTTTCAATCACATAAAATACCTTATTATACGAGAAAATTCTTATCGCGTTATTTGCAATAACTTTAATTAATAATTCTTACGCTAGAAAATTACAACTATTCTTTTATTTTTGGCCTGAAAGATAGGCATTAACTCCAGAAGCTTGTAATATTACACAAATTACGCAAACATTTAATAAGGACACACAATAAATGTTAAATCAAAACTTTATATGCATAAATAATCTAGATTGAACAGAAAAATACAAGTTACAAAAATGAATACCATTTAGCAATGCTACAGCATGAAATATTTAAATTAATATCAATTAAACATGTTAACCCATTACCGTCAATTGTTATTTTACAAATATATATATGCACAATCTAGATTAAAAAAAAAATTTTAATCAAAAAAGATCTTTTTTCTTCTTTTTCCAAGACTAATACAATTTAACACAAATATATAATGCTTAGGCAAAAAATGTAATTAAAAAATTAATTAAATAAAAAAAAAATTTAAACATTGAATAATAAATATTTATCAAGACTTTTGAAATTAATCCAAAAACAATTCAAGGAAATTAATTTAATATTTTTTAAAATAAATAACTGATTTGTTTTCGGTAACCAATAAATAAGTATGTAGTCTTCTTCTAAATCTAATAATAATAATTAATATAATTTAATAATTCAATAGTTCAATTCAATAGGCTTATTTTGAATCTCGTGTTTAACAACATTTTAAAATTACACAGATAACTTTCCTTTTTGTAAATGCAATCATAAAATTTAAAAATATCCTTTCAAGCATCAATATTTATTTATCAATACAACTATATATAATTTATTTATGAAACATTGAATAATAAAATTTTAATCATTAATAATCTTTATCAGATCGGAAATTTTGTGATTTGGATAAGAAACTACGTTAGACAGTTTTCTCTCAAAATACAGGCTTTAACTACTTTGCTTCCACTAAAATAATTCAATCTGAATTAGGAAACTTAGCCTAACTTTTCAATATGAAACATCTTAAAAAAAAAAAAAGACATTAAAGTTATAAAGAAAATCGTAAAATAATAATATGAATAATAAATAAAGAATATAAATTAATTAAAAATACATCCCCTTCATAGTGTTGCCAAAATTTTGTATGATTTAATTAGTGGTACTCAATATTTTTTATGTCTGATACCCGTTTAATAATAATAATAATAATGGAAAAAAAAAAAAAAAAACTCCAGTTGTCTTCCCAAAAAAGCCAGTTCTGCTTTCTTACTTTTATTTCATCAAGTCGCTAAATGGAAAGTTGATATAGTTCTTGTCCGATTCATGGCACAGTGGTAACGTGCGAAGTAGGGCAAATGAAGGGTGTATATGAAGGGTGACACAATATGTAAATGAGGGTGACACAATATGTAAATGAAGGGTGACACAATATGTTCGAATTTACTGGCTACTGGATCGTTGCAGGCACTGTTTTCCTAAATTTCAATGATGAAATAAAGCGTCCCCCCCCCGCATCGTTAGTTAGGCTGTCAGGTGAGGGTTTCTTCCATGCGGTACCCAAATTCCTAACAGTTAAAAGTCTTGCCTAAAATGGCTTAAAAGTCCTTCCTTCATCATCCGTCAGTGGGCTGTTTGTGATTTACATAAGCGGAATGCGAGGCTCACTGATATTCAACATATATATATATATTGTTTTTATGAAACAATAACTTATTACTAATTCTAAATTTCTTGCTATAAAACTAAAGCATTGAATTGTCAAATTTCAATAAAATAAATATTTCATAATGAGGAAAATTTTCATATCCAAAACTCCCCCAATCTCCTCCCCCCCCCCCCCAATTTTTTTAATAGACTATCGAAAAAGAATCATCTGAATTATTCTTCGCCATGAATAGGTTTATTAAGCTGCACTTGCACAATATGACACACATTCTGGAATATAAAGCGGCTACTATGAGTAATTATCTCTAATACGAGATTATACTTTTCATACCTGTGTGAATAATTCTTAATTAACTTTTAATTGATGACAACCTTTCTGCTTATTTCTTATATTTTTATTTTTTAAAATTGGTTTAGGGAAATTTATAGGTAACCTGTAGGGTCTGGGGAATAATGATTAGACTTTCAAACTAAGGGAGCTTAGTTCGAAATCAGACAGCTGATGTTAAACCAATGGCTTACATGCTTATGCCGGGGAGATGCATAATAAATATTTAGTCTGGAAAGCTTTTCCGTTGACATAGTAGAAGAGAATGCAAATAACGTGGAAAAATGTAGATGCAGTGTAGTAGGTCCTCCGTGGACCACGCTGAATCTGCTACATATTTGATGTTGCAATGAAAATGGCCTGAACTGATAATGCCCGGCTTTTGAAAACAATATCTTTGTTTGTTTCCGATATTATATAAAAAATGCTATTGAATTTGTTGTAAATTCAAAAGTAATTGAATACCAAATCTACTATAACTTTCATAAATCTTCTTCACTGGCTCAACAGCCCATGGGGGGGCGGCAGGTTTTGTGACAGGAGATGTTTTTTTTTACGGGTTAGGATTGTCAGACCTACGCCCTACGGTCATATTAGACCTAGACCTACGCCCTACGGTCATATTAGACCTAGACCTACTGTTTAAAGGGGATTCCGAACCACTACAAGCATCCATGGCACAACCGGGTCTAGGGTAAGAAATTTGTGGCGCCTAGCGCCAGAGAACTAATCACTCGGCCATCGGACCTCTTCTTTAAATTTACTAATTTAATATCAGCATCATTTGCGCAACAGCCCCATGGTGGGCCAAGGTCGCCTGCCTACTGGCAGATTTCCAGGCGAGAGATGTTTTTTTATACGGGCTAGGGTTGTCCCCCCTACACCCAAATCTCTGCAATCATATTAAATTAGGACCTACGGTTTAAAGTCTATTCCGAATCACTACAAGCATCCATGGTACCGTCGGGTCTCGAAACCGAAATCTGTGTCACCTATTGCCACAACGTTAATCACTCGACCATCAGGCCCCTTTTTCAAATTTACTATGATTTAATATAGAAACACAAAATACTTTCTCTTGTCTGAGTAGCTCAAATTCAGTAAGTTTGAAAAAAAGTTCTTATATTGGGTGATACTGATTGATCTATTCAATTTTCTTTTTATTATTTTTTTTAATCCTACAGAACTTCGTTTTGTTCAAATCAAACTAAAGCTTACTATAACAAATCAAAAGCATTACTATGAATTCATTTGAAAGGTTGGATGATATCGAAGCTTTTTTTTAGCTTCGTTTCTCATGTAATTTGTTGATTTCATATACACTTTAGCAATATTACTTAATTTTCTCAAATTTGTATGAAAATTTTTTTTTTTCGTTTATTTAGTAGGAAATAAAATTTCTAGTGAAAAATGTATTTTTATTTTTAGTGATGCTTTTCGTTTTTAGATTGAAACACATTCAGACAATAAAACATTTGTAACTAACAAATGTAAAAAAAAGAATTGTGTAACAAATGTAAGTAAATTTGTAGCTATAAGTATCCTGGAATAAATATATACCTGGATGTGTGTATCGTTATTAGTTATTATTCCCACATACACAATTATTAAAATATTTTGTTCAAATGACATTTTAGCCAACCAATCATTTATTTTTCAGTTAAAATTAAAATAAAAATTTTATAATAATTTCAAATTAATAACTAAGAAACAGAATAGCATATTATAAATTCTTCTAAGTATAATATTTACTTTAGTTGGTTAGGAAAATAATGGGAGCTTTAATAACATAGCGATTGACAATCGCTTTACTAACATCCTTTGGATAGTTGTATAAATACTTCCTTTCTTTTTATTACTTATTGCGCATAGTTAGAACGGAATACTTGTAACGGATGAGACAATTATCCTTTAAAGGTTCTCCAGAGTGGCAATTTTGTCTTTCCCTCTTCTCTGTGCAATATGGACCACCCATAGGGAATTTTAGATCACGTTGAATTTGCTACATCCTGTCATGAAGGCCAGTAATTAAATTTGTGTTTTCAGATATTTCGGTTTTTGAAGAAGAATGAATAACAAGTAATATAAAAATTTTTTTTTAATGTCAATTCCTACTTTTTTCTCACTATATTACAGAAAGTCCTTTATAACTAATTTTCATTCATTTTTTTAAGTTTATCTGGCGCCATCTATTGGTAGATACGTGCAACTAAAATCTAAAAAAAAAACTAAAATTGATTAATTAAATTTAATGAATGAATTAACATTTGAAAAAACTGTATTAACATCAAGTGTCAACCACTACAAGTTCAAAAAAATGTATTTGAACTTGAGTGGATGAATAAAAAGTATTTTATGAACGATTGAAAATTTGAACAAGATATATATAGGGATAGTGTGAGCTAATAGAAGGAATTGAAAAAGAAAGAAAGTCAAACGATACACATGTATCAATATACCAACAGTACAAATGTATGCATATACCAACTATTTATTATATCTGTATGTACAAAGAGATATTAAACATATTGATTTTTTTGTGCAGGTCAAACATGGTCAAAATGTTCCCAAAGAGTATTACATGACCAAAAGCATTAATCGCCTTAAGGATCAACCAACAGCGAAGAAACTGATTGTTTCTCGAAAATCTAAAACACCTATTGAGCTAGATGTTGATGAAGCTGGGTCAACCATTGAATATGAATTCGAAACCGACAGTAAAGATATCGGCTTTGGCCTTTTCTATAAAGAAACAGCCAATAACAAATGTGAATGTGTGGAACTCATTCCAAAACAAAGGATTGATACCCACTTATCATCTGAAACAGGACTGTTCTTATGTGATAAAGCAGGAATATGTAAGTATTTATTAAACTTTTATTAAAGTTAGTAAACTACTTTTTAACCCGTAGTTTATTTGAAAATTCTGTTGCGTATTTACAGAAAAATCTTGTGTTTTGACCTGTTAGAGTCAAAATTAAGGGGAAAAAAATTAATTAAATTTCGTTTTTCTCATTAGTTTTTCTTTTTCATAAAATCTAAATAAAAATTATCTCCCATTTTTGTACCTTCTAATTTTAATTTAATTAAAAATTTTAAATTGAGACATGTGAATTGAATGTATCCATGTGATTTGCCGAAAATGCTTCATTCTCTCAGCTACCGATTTTACAGTGAATTGCATTGCTTTTCTTCTTAGTTGAGGGCTTTTTAAAAAAACTAATCCTTTACTACATGTGACGTAATGTGCAACACAAGGAAATAGAATTGAAAACAAGGAGGTCCATTTCGAAACGAGTTTCATCAATATTTTAGAAAATTACACGTATATTCATCATAATTCAGAGAAGTAAGAGAATATTTAATTAGAATTTCTGAAGTTTAATTTGTCCTATCAAAAACAAATTTACAAGAAATATTTTATTTAAATATTTTTAAGGTTTCTATTTACTTGAAATGAACTGCAGAATATCGCTTGGTGATTTCTTCGCTTATAAATTTGTGAAAGAATTGTTAGTGTACTGTCACCCATTTCCTGAGATTAGCCTGTACGCAAACAAATGCTTTTCAATGTATATATCCATATATACCGTTAAACAGGGAATCTTTGTTCTCATGCAAGTAATAAAAATTATTATTATAAAATTAATTAACGATAAATATTTTATTCAACAAATAAAAACTACTCACACATTTTAAATCGTATCGCACTAGAAGTAGAGACTGAGCATTTAATGGTTTTTATTCTTGTCAATTAAGTATCCATAGGGACAATTTCGCTAAATCAATTTTCCAATGCAAAATTTCACCTTATCCCCTTCAAATTATGATTCAGTAATTATAGTTTTATAATCATTAGGTTTGAAAATAACAAACAAATTTAAATGTACGTTAAATAATCTCCACGTACTCTAGCATATGAGAAAAAACCCAGATATGAGAAAAGAAATTAAAACCCTTTGGCTTCTATCAGTGGAAGTTACCAATGGGCCAAGAGTATTTACTTTGTTGTACGTAGAAAAAGTGTTGCTGTTTCTTATCCCATTTGGCAGACAGCAATATCTAGACCATGTCCAAGAACCCGTGTGACCACACGGGTTCTTGCCAGGGTTGCCTTGTTCTAGGGTTGTCAGCCTTATGCTCATATTAGACAGGTACCTACAGCTTAAAATAGATTCCTAACCATTAGAAACATCCATGGCACCACCGGGACTCGAACATCAAACTTGTGACACAGAGAGCCAGAGCGCTAATCACTCCACTATCAGTCCCAGAAAAAGTGTAAAATCGACAATTGGTACTGAGACAAAATTCTCAACACGTAAAAACAACTTCACAAGGGTAATACATATTAGCATTTGCGTAAATACGCATGTGCATTTCAGAAAACATTGTTAGATTTCCAATTTATTGTGAAAATATTTTGTTGTTGATAATAATTAATATTAATTTTTTTCAGATATCTTGTTGTTTGACAATACTTACAGCTGGATACACCAAAAAGAAATTTATTACAAGGTTCAAGTTGTTCCCCCTGTGATAAACCTGAACTAAGATCTAAAATAAGAATCCTGTCTTGGATTGTATTTCATTCTTTGTAAGAATGACATAAAATATTGAACTTTTATCTATTGAAAATATCCATTTTAAATGGAATTGGATATTTGGTGTTTGATAACTTGTATAGCATTTTGGTTTGTTTTGGTTGCATATATGTTTTGTTTTACTTTTACAACTCATTTATGTTTTTGATTTGTATATAATACAGCAGTACGTTATTGATCGGTAGAATTTAAAATTTTATAATATGAAAAACAGGAAATTAGTGATTATATTCTTTGTACATGACAACGAAACTAATATTATCTTTTAAACTGAAATATTTGTTTTAAATATTTTTCTTCATTATCTATACTCATTTACTCTTGTATATATACTCAAATTTTCATCATTAGCTCTCATATTTAGTTTGTTTAATATATGTTAGATAATACCTTATGAACTTTAGAAAAATAACATGTATTTTAAAGTATTACTTTTGTACACTTAATTCAATGGAAATTGCATCATACTACAACTGAGAGAAAAGCTTAAATTGATGGTATATAAATATAAATGTTTCATTTGTATGTTTTATTTGATGTATCTGAAGGATTTTGGCGCACATTTTACGGGTACCGATGACTATGGTGATTTTTATATATGTGAATTTAAATGCAAAGTAAAATATAATTCCGTGAAATCTAGTAAATGTTATATCTATTCCTTATACATATTTAGACACATGTAGACGTGCACTTTATTTTTTGCAAAATAAAATACATACTATTATACAAATTATACAAATATTCTTACAGTATTATTATATAATACAAATATTATTATATAATACTAATATTACTACTATATTATTATATTATTATGCAAATATTCATGTATATATAAGTTCAGTTTTGCAAAATAAAATTATTAGTTGACAATAATTTTTAATGGTGAGGGAAATATTTAATCCAAGTCGTATTTGGTTGGGAAATGTTTTAGAATTGAGCACGTTATACTTATATTTCACTTATGCTAAATACTATTGTTATTAATAACAATTTTCCTTTTTTTATCATGTTTTGAATATATAAAAATCTTTTGTTAGACAATAAAATAATTTCGTTTTGTTAGAAATATATAAAGTGTTTTATAATTTAAATAAATAAGTTGTTATAAATATTTCACTTTTTTATAAAAATAAGCTTTCTTTTATAAAAATAAGCTTTTATAAAAATAAGCTTCTCATCTTTTAACATAAGATTTCTTGTCACGAAAAATTCTTCAAGGAAAAATTTGCAATTTCTTCATAAAATTTAAACAATAAAATCAATTCAAATTCCCACTTATATATTGATGTAAAATATTATCACTTTTTTTAGTTAAAAATGAAAAGAACATTTGTACATTACAGCATCGAATATGTTGAAATATTGTTATTCATACAATTGAAATGCTTATTGTTTTGAGCATATTATTATTGTTGATGTATTATGGTCATGTTTTTTATGTGTATATGGGAGAAGAAACGCATTTGGGTTAAAATATACTCACATATATATGTATTTTTGTATGTTTTAGAATAAAAGCAAGATTTTGCTCTCATTTTCTTACATTTTTTTAATTCATGAAATTATCAACAGATTAACATAATTAAATTAAATACTAAATAAGAGAAAAATAAATAAATAAATTAATTAAATACCATATAGAGTAATTAAAATACCAACACACTGTTTAATTTATAAAGAAATGAAGAAATATTTAAGTATACACAATTAAGACTTTTTTCTCAATGAAAGAAATTCGTTTCCGCACATAAATAAAAAATTTCATAAGAAAACTTCATAATTCCTTTTACTAAGACAATAAGAAAAATATCAACAGATATATACAATTTTTACATGAATATTTTAAAAATTATAAGTAACACAAAATAAAATTTGCCATTAAACGAATACAACTCATAAACGTGCAATTATTCACAAAACATGCCACGTATTTAAGAAAATACATATTAATCCTGATGAATTAGGATGATAACAACTTATTAATTACAATAACTTTTATCATTAAATATAAAAGAAGAAAAACTGCCAAAAATTAAGCTCTACTTTTGTGAATGATTTTTTAAAAATTTTCTTAAAATCATTCAAATGAAATTTTTGTATGATTCTTTCTCAAAAAAAAGAGGGTTAGATATTTTTTGAAAAATCCATACATCTACAGGCATAATGCTTATTAAATTATCAAATTGTTGGCATTAATCAAAATATGAGAATCCAGAGGCTAATTACAATCCTGAGATTCTAATACCAGAAAGTCTCTAATTAACATGGTTGTAACGAATCACATCTCATTGGACGTCTTTTATAAATCTTAAAATCACTGAATGCTTTAAAAAAATTCTGTATCAGAATTTTCTCTGCGTCTGGAAATTTATTTTTCTAAGTTATTGGAGTATACCACTATTTATATCTATATCTACATCTATATATAAAATAAAAATAATACAGTTTTTTTCTATACGTTTGAAAAAATCTAAATAAATATGAAAAACCTTAAAATAGAATGAGCAAGGGACTTTTCCGAAACACAATGAGGTGGAAGAACAAATAATTGAAAATAGCCTTCGCTATGCAGAAATTTTCTAATGTTTCTTAATTAGTCTCACCAGAAGAAATGCACTAAAATAATAATAATAGTAATAATAATAATATAAGATAAAAAAGAATTGAACATGAATTTATTCAAGACCTGAAGTGAACATAAGCCACGGCAACAAAACTAAAAATCATTACATATAATCATGCATAAAAGTGTAAACTCTCAAAAAATATTCTAACAAAAAATATTATTAATATTATACTTTAATATATATAGCATTACTAATATTTCATTGTTGGCCTTTTTCGCGCAACATTTATTATGAAATATTTAACTAGAAATAAAATAAGGTTTTATTGTTTATGTCAGATAGCTGCTATTATGATATGAGACTTCTTTAGAACAGATTGAAATTGAGGATTTCATTACGGAAGAACAGCAGCTGATTTTGCGTAATAATATACACTCATTTTACTATAACAACTTTAAAATGCTTATTCAGGCATTCCATGCTATCGTTGAGGTCCAATTCATAAACAAAAAATGCCAAATGATTAATTCCACGTCTGATAAAAGAAGCTACCACAGCAAAATAACATAGAAGATACAAACAAAACAAAGATTTTATTGCTAAATTTGTTGCATGAAATGCATCTGGAGTCTATTATTTGACCCAATTTTTTTTGTGATGTTTTGTTCAGAGTTTATTCTTCACTGACTGGAGGGAAGCGGGCCAATTTGAGGGCTTGATTTGAAATAAATTATATAAGATTAAATTTTGAGTTAAAAAACAAAAAAATGTTAGGCTGTATTTTCAAAATTTATATTTTGTTTTTCATTTTTGTAATGAGATATATTTTTAGTTTAAACACATTCAATTTTATTAATGGAAGCAAAATTAATTAAATTAATTTTATTTACCGCAATAAAATGTTTTTCGCCTAGTTTTGAATTTTGTAGAATTTTTAATATTGGCATTTTTCTAAGAAAAAAATATTGCTTATTTTAAATACGTTTTCTGTGATAAGAATATGTATTTACAGAATTTTTCAAGAAAAATGCTTTAAATTAATCAATTAATAAAGGAAATGAAAAAAATTAATGAAAAAATTGATAAAATATTATTAAAATTAACTTATCAGAAAATCATGCATGCAAAGTGCTGCAAGCATTTTTCTATCATTTTCATAATAAATAAAATAAGCATTTTAGATTATTTTTTAGGAAAAAAAATATCCTCTCTTTAAATTTTCTGGAAATAAAACAAAAATTATAAAAGAATTTGTCAGTAAGGTAATGATTATAATATTAACAATTATAAGGAAATATTGATTAATCATGGGAGTTCATTTTATTTTTTCTAAATAAGAATATGGGTCTTCAAAAAAAATCTTTTTAAACTTTGTTGGTTATTCTGTAATATTTTAGAAAATAAAATTTTTTTAATGATATAATGTCAAAATTCAGCATTTGCGCATGAAATCTTAAAATTTAATGTTCAGTGTAGAGGCAGTTTAGAAACAATGGTCTCGTTATATAGTTTGTTTTCTTAAATAGTAACACCACTATGCCTTGAAAAATTGAGAGCACTCTAAAAGACTTTATGTTTTGTCTTACAATTTTTTAGACCATAGTTTCATGAAAAATAAAAATAAAACATTTCATGTTATCATTAAAAACTTAAAAAAGTTACAGGGATTCACTTCTTGTCGTAAATAACAATCTTAGTAAACATTTTGAAACATAACGAAAATTAATATTTTAAAATACACGTAATTTATAATTAAATAAACTTTTAAGCTTAAAGTATGATAAAAATGTATTTATATTTTTAAGAAAGCTAAAGAAATGAACTAACAAAAATTCCGAGTACTATCATTTATTGAAATAAAACAAATAAAAATAAGCGGAAAATTAAAATTTACGAGTTGTATTTCAAGAAAAATATTTGAAAATATTGTGTTTGAATTCTTAGACACGTTTGTTCAAAAAGCATTTTTTTACTATACAAAACGTTAAGATTGTTATCCATAAATAACAAGGAATAAGATTACACGTGAAACTTTATTCATGACAGTCAGTCAATCTTTTGAATATTATACCCTTTTAAAAATATTTAGTTCATTTCAGATGTTCTATTATGTGACAAAATTAAAGTTAAGGCAACATATTACAAAACACTTAGTACAGAATATTAGAAAACATTTACATATATTACGTTTGAGACGTATAGCAAAATATTTTATATACATTTAAAGCAGAATATTAGAAAACATAAAATTTTAAACAAATTTGCTGCAAAATTTTATTTATTATTCAAAATGTGTATTATTTAAAATGTGTATTATTCAAAATGTGTATTATTCAAAATGTGTTTTTATTTCAAGTTAATCCCATTGCCATTCTTCTGACTACATCTCCCTTATATTTGAAAATTAAACATGATTACTTGAAAATGTATATAACCGAAATGTGACATTGTATTGGAAAAAAAATTGAGCATTTTCAGAGAATTTTTTTTTTATAAATGGATAAATTAATCTAAATAGGAAATTAAGTTTAGAATGACGATACTATTATCAGTGAAATAACTAGATAATTTTTTTGCGAAGAATACAATTTTTATTGTCAACTCTAATTACGTATGCAATTCTTTCTGCAGCATTCTCATAATAGCATTTTATTTACGACCTCGCACTGGTGTGGTTGGATTTTCTTCGATATCCTAAATTAAAAAAATAAGATTAAGACGACATCAAAACGATTTATGAGTAAAAATAAAAATTTGCGGCTGAAAGGTGTCGCAAGCAACATTAATAAAATTGTCTAAAAATTTCATTTTTCACATACTTAATTATCTTTTTTGTTGAACTTTTTATGTTTATTTAATTTACCTAATAAAGTGTTAAAAGAAACAGAAGTGATTTGCATGTTTTTAGCACTTTCTCTTTCTATTAAAATATTTATTATAAGAACATGAGATGATTTCTTTTAGGAAAGCAGACATTAAACAATAAAAATTTTCGAAATCATGTTCTAACAAAATGGAATAAACTCTTCAAATAAATTGTATTTCCTGAGTCTCCTTCAGATAATCTATAATCCTATTTTCTCCAAGGTCACCATAATCATTAATTCTTGTGAAAAAACTGATATATTTCCTAAAATATATTAACTAATAAAAAAAAAAAAAAATACAGAAAATAGCAATAGATAAAAGTGCTGATTTCTAGTAGAGCTGAACATCTTAATGAATTTTCGCTATTCAATTAGTATTGCATGATTACGGAATGCTCCAAGTCTAACTAGTTATTAGCCTAAAAAAATACAAATACAGTTATTTGAAGTGCTTTAATAATTGGATAAGCATAATGGGTGCTACCCAAGTTTCAATCCGGCGTAGTAAATGTTTTATATGGAGTATTGAACTCCATGTTTTATATGGAGCATTGATTAGTTTTATTTCGCAAATGTTTTATAATTAGTAACTGCTTTGAAGGTCAAAAGAAACTCAATGTAATATTCTTAACTTTACATGGTGTCTAATATAATTTCCAATTAAGTGGAATTTAATTGCGTTAACACTAAAACAATACCATTTTTAAAAAATTTCATTACTTTTATCAAGTGAGTTATCAAAAAATCATTAAAATTCTATTTTTTAATTAAATAAAAACAGTTATTTTTTATCGAAAAAATAAGCTACAAAATAGCAATGACGTTTGTAATTCTGCTTGTGTTTTTAGTTATTATCCTTGTTTAATATCTTATTGATCCATTTTGATTCATATATATATATATATATATATATATATATATATTATTTTTAATGTAATATATTTATTTTTAAATGTTCAATTTTTCTTTATTTAAATAATATTTAATATATCAAATTTAATGTATTTTGCTAAATTGAGAAATAATGTAAAGAAATTTTATTATTAAGAAATTTTAGACAAATAGATAATTTTGTATGGATATATGCTCTTTACATATATTGTTGTTATAGCTGCATATATTATTGTTGCAACTTCGTATATTATTGTTGAAGTGAGTTATATTATTTTAACACTTGTGTCTCTATGAATAATTAAATAGACATTGTAATTTTTTAAATTGTAATAAAATATTGGATATAATTAATAATGGACAACTTAATTACTTCAAAAATTGTTTGTTAACGATGTAGCTAATTTGTTAACAACGTAACAAATGTCTAAGAATATTTTAAGAAATATTTTATCCTTAAAAATTATTAAAAAAATTTTAGGTGGTGATATACAGCAACACAAATTATGTACGCGTTCGTGCAACAGAGGCAAACTATATAAAAATAGTGGTTAATTTTTGCATTTTGTATTTTTTTAACTTATATTAATATTTTTTTTTTTAAAGTTTATATGAATGTTTCAATGAATCAAATTTTTAAATATTTAATTTCTTATAATTAACGCCAATCGTTTAATATAACTGTATTCACCAGGAAAATTTATATGAAATAATAAGTTTTTTCTTAATTACAAATTTTCAAATGCCTTTTGCGATGTAACTGTACATGGAACTAGTATACATAGAAAATTAAGATTTATGTACTTGTGATTATATTTCTTCTCTCACATTTTAATCTAGTGTGTAGCCAAAAAAAATAAAATAAATTAGAATTAAGTAATAAATAAGTATAGGTAATTAATTAATTATAACATTGAAATAATTTAATGAAATTAAATAAAAATAATTAATGAAATAAAATTTGCATTTGTTTAATAAAACTGCTGCAAAACAAAATTTATGAAATAATATGCTTTTAATTTAATTTTAGTACATTTTGTTCATTTTTTGCCCTATTTCTGAATAGGAGAGGACTTTATTTAATTTTTAATTTTTATTTAAACAGTGATATAAACGAAAAAAGTTCCATTTTTGTCTGATCCGACCTTAAGTTGAATTTTTAAGAGCATTTTTGATGCCATTAATATGAAAATTACTGTATTATATTTTTAAGCGGAAGAATATTGGAAAGAAACTATATGTATAAAAAAAATCCATAATAAAAACGAAAAAAACATTTACCAGACATATCCCATGATAAAAAACAGTTAAAAGAAATAAACGCTTTGTAACAGATGCAAGAATCATTTTCAATTATAAAAAAATTAAAAAAGATTATGAATTGTAAACTTGTTTCAGAATGGAAAGATTTTTTTAAATTTCCGCCAATTTCTAATTTTTACATTTGTCAATGAAACATAACACTAATCAATTAATGATTTGTCATTATATAAAATTAATTTAATTACATATTTTAACAGTTACTAATTATTTATTTATTTCTCACAATAAAATATTGTTTATTGTCTTCATAGAAAAAAAAGTATTTGTAAGCAGTGATTTTTTTATAATTAATTTTTAGAATTTCCAAGAAAGTGTTAGGAATCCTAATATTGTGATGCTATAATTCACACCAAGAAATTCTAACGGTTTTTAACGTATAATCCGCATATTATAAGCAGGAAGTTACGGTATTGTATTTATTTATTAAATTTCAAATTCATCGTCATTATTTCATCAAAAAAGGATGTCGTAAAATAGTACAATTTTTAAAAATGAAGTGTGTGAAGATATGAATTTTCAATTAATCAATGTACTTTACATAAATAATTAATCTCAATTTAATACAATAAATTGAGCATATTAACCCGAAAAATTTAAATCAATGATTAAATTCGATTAATTTTTTTTTATTCTTAAAATTGACCTTTGACTTTTCCGGCTTGCCGGTAATATCCGCAGAGCGCACGTGCCGACATTTAATCGATTTTTGCGTAGGCTTTGCGCATACGTAGATTCCCGGGTTTCTCCGGATTTTCTGTAAACAAGCGCAGCTTCTGGATATTTATAGCTGTTCAGGACTAAAAATCAATAATTCTAGTCACCGCAGTTCGCTTTTCGAATTAATCATATTTTCAAACGGTTTCTATCTGTCTATGTGATAACAAGGACGATTGGGATTTTCAAAGAATGGCAAATGATAATCATATAAAATTTTAAGTTATAAAATTTTAAATTATAAAACGGGAATTCTTTTTCAAATTAAATTTTTTAAAATTAATTTTGGATTAAATATGTTTATTTAATTGTTTAATTTAATGTATTGTTTCTTCAACACATTAGATTAAAATAATTAGATTCAAAATAAGCCTATTGAATTAAACTATTATTATTAAATTATAGATTTAGAACAAGACTACATCCTTATTCATTGGCTAGCATTACATTATATAATTAAAAAACAAATAAGTTACTTTTAAAAAATATTAAATTAATTTCCTTGAATTGTTTTTAGATTAGTTTCAAAAGCATTCATAAATATTTATTATCAATGTTTAAATTTATTTTTTTTATTTAATTAATTTTTTAATTTTCTAATTCATTCTCCTATTTATTTATTTTTTGGTTTTATTTGTGTTAATTGTTTTTTCATGGTAAAGACTTAGGTCAAGGGTGTCTAACCTGCTAAGGAAACATTTTGTCTGAAACCTCATACAAGATATATTAATTTGAAAAACAGTTGTTAACAGAAAAACTAGTTAATAATGTGCAATACATAAAAGGCTAAAGAATGAAAATTTCATAGTATCAACTTTATTGTTCCTGTCATTTAGGAACTTTTTTGAAATTATTGAGCAGGTCAAGAAATTTTAATCTTTGAAATAAAAAATATTTTAGGAAATGTAGATTGAATTGGAATAAATACTCGTTTTTATACATTTAGTAAAAATTTCCAAAATACATTAAGTTATTTAATAAAAATTAAGATATTTTATTACATTTATTCTCGGAAAGCCCTACTTTAGATTGATATTCGATTAAATTTTTTTTCAGACATCTAAATTTCTTTAATTGTGTAAAAATATGAAATGTAAAAAATATTGTTATACCAGGAAATCACTTATTAGTGGTTATCACATACATTATGTATTATTTACTATTTTTTTCTCTTTGTTTTGGAATCAATAGATCTTATATGCGGTTTTAAACTAAATGTTTCCTTCAAATGTAGCCCAAGGAGATTAGACACCCTTGATATAAGGTTTTAACCACGAAAAAACAATTAAAAGAAACAAAATCAAAATAAATAAATAAATAAAAGTATGAATTAGAAAATGTTAAAAAATAATTCATTAGATTAAAAATTAAATAAACATAATAAATCCAAAATTAACTAAAAATAATCCAAAATGAACTAAATTGTTGAAAAGCTTAAAAAATTTAAAAAAATTTTATAGTGCAATCTTCATTGATTTCTTACCTATCAAAACTTATGAAAGTTACGTATATTATATTATTAACTGAATCTTGACGATAACGACTATGTCTGCTAGCATTTATAAAACTAAATATTTGTGTGATAATATTTTTAAAATTTGAAAATCGGGACACTGGAAGGCTCAACTTTTTGTGAAAATCCATATAATGCTCAATATGTTTGAATAAAAATACATCAATGTGTTTGTCTTTAATCCTTATTTTATTACGTCTGTGTAAGCATATAAATATAAGAGAGCGTATAACTATATCCTGGTACAGCAAAATTATGATCAAATCAAAAAAGCTTGAAACGTGGATCAATTTCAGAATTGAAAAAAAATGGTAATTAATAATCGTTTTCATGTGAAGCATATCTAAAACCTGTCACCTCCATGTCATATTTGCCGTAATAAATAAATTAAATTACGATTTTTCTGAATAAATTTAACTACATACTATAAAAAGTTCTTAATTTAAAAACTTGATATAAAAACTCATTCCAACAAAAATTAATTTTTTTCATTTGTAAACGAGGACAATGATTGTTTTTAAGATTACCAACATTATTAAAGTTATACTAAATATAACTATAGTGATCTGGACTATGCAAAAATTAAATTTTGGATTTTTACTGATTTTGATAAATAAAAAAAATGCCAAATCAGGAATTCTAATCTCATTTGAAACATTTTTGTTACACGAAGTATATGTCTACGAACAACTGTTGAGGAAATAAATGCCGTTTATATATCAGTATTACTTTGCACCCTGTTTATATATTTTTACCATTTCTTAATGCAACAAAAGATAAATAATTCTTGCAGTTGCAAGATTTGCAATCTTAACATGATGTAACAAAACCTTTTTTTGTTAAAATTGCAATTAAATTTTCAGTTACTAAATTTTTGATAAAAATATTGCTTGTTTTTAAAATGTAGTATCTGAAATACAGATAAAAAATATGGGAACTGGTACAAATAAAAATACAGGGCTATTGCATTCTGTAAATTTGCACTTTTAAATACAATTTGGAGGGGAGGGGAGGAGGGTTGCAGGGCAAAAATTAATTAGTAGATAGTAGTTAGCCCTCCTTAGATTCCTGTGCACATATTAACTAATTGCAAGAAATAAAACCAATTCGCCAATTCGTGGCCTAGTGGTAATAGATGCAGTGACGTCCCTAGTAGTCACTGATTTCAAATAAGAGGAGATTCAATGGAGATTTGGACAACTTATGTAAGCCTCTCCTCTCCACATCATTAAATTATTATCACACATACAAATTTTATTTGTATTTGTAGGATTTTCGATGTAATGCAAATTTATTTACATTTAGGAAAGTGTAGTTTAGATGCACCATAAAAAAATGTCAGTAGATAAGTAATAAAACACAATTTTAGATGACAGATATAAATAAACTGCTTTGGCAGATTATTCTGTTTTAAATCCATGAAAATTTGTTTTTAAAAAATGAAAAATTTAACTGGCAGAGAAAATTTTTTTTGAACATTTTACAAGTTTTAAAATTTTTAATTTCATCGAAAATATTAGGAATGTCAGCTGTTGTATATTTCAAAGTTAAAAGGTTTAGTTTGGTTTGTCGCTCTACAGTAATTTTGCGCACACGAGGGCTAAACTGACTGGGAACGACAGATTATAGTGGATTCCGAACCCCTCACAAACATCCATGTCACTGCCAGGATTCAAAGTTAAAAGGAGAAAATAGATACTAAATAATTCTTAGATTTTTTTAAGCCGTTGAGTTAAGTGAAATTTCGAACGAAAAAATTTCTGTAAAATAGATTCCTACATCACGATGAACGTTAAACTGTAGGTCCCGGTCTGTTTAGCCCAAAGTGTGCACAGGATGACCGTAGAGCGTCAAACCAAACCAATACATCATGGTGTTTCTCTTACTCTACCTGAGAAATCAGAAAATTTTTCCCTATTACACAACATTCCTTCAACATCGTTCAACTCAAGTTTGAAGAAATTGGAAAACAGAATTAATGCTAAAGGGTTTGAGAATTCGGAAAAACCTTTTACAACAAATGGTAGGAGGAAAGCTTATGAATTTCTAATTCAATATATATATATTTTTTCATTTGATAATGCAAAATAAGTGAAATCTGCATCGAAGTGTTTGAATCTATTTAAATATTTAAAAAAAAATTCGATGCAGATGCAGATTAACATCTAATTTTGTTCATGGAGTGTTAAATAAACTAATCGCTTTCTTAATTTTCTGTTTTACTACAGGATTTCATTTATTAAAAGTTTTTGTTTTTAATTGCAATTGTGATATATATATAATTATGTATGGAAAGTATATATACTACTGTGTCCAAAATGTGAGACCAATTTTAAATTTAAAATTCCCGGACCTTATGGAATTTCAATTGTTTTTTTTTCTTTTTTAGGTTGACATCTGTGTGAAATTTGATGTCAAAATATTTATTAGCGTTGGAGTTACGCTTGATTTTGTGAGACGCTAACAATAATTCCGGCGATTTTTGAAATGTTTAAATTAAATGAGCAAAGAACTTGCATTAAATTTCGTTTGCGGAAACGTATACAATGTCACAAAAGACATTCAGTGAGCATTCCTATATCGGAAAGAAATTTTTAGAAGTGGTATAAACAGTTCAAAGACGATAGAGAACGCGTTGAAGACGAAGAGCCCTCAGGACGACCATCCACCTCAACCGACGAAGCTCACGTCCAAAAAATTAAAGATTTGGTTCTTGCAAATCGTCTATTTACAATTAGAGAGCTTGCTGATGATGTTGGAATTTCAAAACGATTGATCAATTATATTTTGGCCCTCAAAAGCATCAAATCTCGATTGGTACCGAAAACACTGAATGCACTAGCTCACACTGCACTGATTCTTCGTGACGTTTTCGCCAAAAATGAAACCCATATCATTCCACCACCACCGTTTTCACACCGTGCGACTTCTGGCTATTCCCTAATCTCAAAAGATCACTCCGGGGACACCGTATTGAGTCGATTGAAAGATTCAACGTGGATCGCCGCGCGCTTTAAAGGCCATCCCTGCTGATGACTTTTTAGCATGCATTGAGGATTGGAAAAAAGTTGGCATAAGTGCATTGTGTCCGGAGGGGATTACTTTGAAGGCGATGAAATAAATTTGGAAGAATAAATATAGAGTTTTTGAAAAAAAAAATAATTGGTCTTACTTTTGGTTGTAGCATATATTTTTTTCATTTGATACTGCAAAATGAGTGAAAACTGCATCGAAGTGTTTGAATCTATTTAAATATTTAAAAGAAAGATGCAGATTTGTTTAACATCTAATTTTGTTCATAGAGTGTTAAATAAATTAATCGCTTTCTTAATTTTCTGTTTAACTACAGGATTTCATCTATTAAAAGTTTTTGTTTTTAATTGCAATTATGATTTATATAATTATGTATGAAAGTATATATATATATACATATGTGTATAATTTTTAAAGTTAAGGTTTATGTTAAACATTTTTTTTTTTTTTTTAAATTTCAACAGGTAAAAATTTCCAGAGATAAAAATCTCGATCAGTATCACAATAAATTATTAATATTCCGTTTTGGATATCATTTTTGTTATTAGTTTGCTCTAAGCTTTTTATCGCACATCAGAATATAACGCGAATTATAACTACTTTTCTTTTAAAATATGACTAATCTTACACTATCTAAATTTCTCTTCCTTTAAAAGATCTGCTCTTTCATTTTCACACTTAAATTCTTTTTATCTTTGAAAAACAATATTCTAAGGAGGAGTTTTTTCTTTTCCTTCTTAAGGCATTAATTTTTTACTGATAATTCTGAGAAAAAAATAAACTTAAAAAAAAGATAGTATACAGTGCTCTATACTAAATTTAAAAACTAATTACTGAATTCTAATGTTTTTTATGCGTATAAATCTTTGATTGTAGGTAATAATTTATGGTAAGAAAAATATGAAGGATTCTGCTTGGTTTAGAAAAAATAGAGAAGTTTTAGAAAATTAGATACTTTTTTACAAATTTATTTTTCAGTGAATCTATATGCTGTGTGTCTAGGATGAAGCTATCAAAAATATAGCAGCCGTTTTAGAAAGTATGCAGCAGTTTTATACCATGAGACCCAACACATAATTAGTTATGAAAGTGTTGAGTTGTTGATACATTATTGCTCCAAGTGTTCATCACAATTTTCTAACAAAGTTTTCTTTTTTTATGTTTTCGTTTTCTTTCAAGCAAGTACACTATCAATAGCTGTTTCTGGACTGTTTTCGCAGCACCACCGCTTAAAAGCTGAAATTGCTGCGAAATTACTAAACCTTATAGAAGACGATGCGGATTACTTTGCGCTAGTGTTGTTTAAATATGAATCTATCATCTACGTTTGCAAAAAATTTAAAGGACATAATTGCAATGTTTGAGAGAAGTGCCATAAAGTTATCAAAAATTAAAGTGAAAGAACAGAAATCGATGTGGGGTTAGGGATGCACAGAAATGAAATCAATCTGTCCCTTTTTTTCACAGAACTGCCACTGACAGGATACATTTGCCTTAACATGGTAAAGAATTTTGCTGTTCTACAGGTTCTTCCACGTATCATGTTTAAGCAAGACAGATTCATTACATATTCATGTAAATGTTACCGAATTATTGAATGGGACATTTTTAGCCTTTTGATAGAAAAAAAAAAAAGCTCATCTGTCTGATCTTTCAGATATTTGGACAAAGTACCTTCGGTTTCGTTAAAATGATTGTGTATCATCAAAAGGTTCACTATTTGGAAGATTTGAGATAACATTTCTCTGCAGCAGTTGATTTAATGGTATTTGAAAAGCTTTTAAATGCTTGACAAGATTTATAATCATTTGAATATCCATTGAGAATGCTCCCATTGAATTTCCTTATATTTCAAAGTATCAACTGATATTTAAATCTAATCATGCGAGGTCTTCTCAATATCAGGACATCAGAAGCACAGTCAGTCTGGTTAAAAAAGTCATAAAATTGTATTCGCTATACGACAATTTTTATTTATAACCAAGTCCATCTCATAAAAAATATTAAAAATTGAAAAAATGATTGCGAAGTGTGTATTAACTGCACCGACGAAACTAAATGTAATGAAACATAAAATTAAATTTGTAGGTTAAGCTCAAACACTAAAGAAGTAGATAATTTGTATAAATATATTTATATTGCATCAATACATTTATATGATACAATACATTTATATTTATATCAATACATTTATATTGATACATCAGTGGGTTTCGAGCTCCACATTTATGTATATCAAGAACATCCCACCGTGGGGTAATAAAGTAAAGAGCACGACTTTTTGTAAGGAATTTCAAGGGTGATTATAGCGTATCATATAAAGCAAAACCAGAAAAATTCTTACCAATGAAGTTGATTCTTGGTGTGGGATCTTATGTATTCCCTCATAAACACCATAAAATCTTTTGGTTTCGGAAATCAACTAAATACAATCAATACCACCAGCAAATTCGAAATTGAGCCTTCTTGCTCGCCAGTTGGCACTAATCTCTGAGCCATGAGTAAGGTAGTGAATTTTATTTTACTGACAGGAATACCTGATCAATGATGATTCATTAATAATTTTCTAAATGAACATTTAATGCAACTTTACATTCTTTACAAAGTTAACAAATTGTCTTGTTTTTATCCCCATGAAATTTAAATAAATCACTTTTTTATTTCCTGCTTTGACACATATTTTTATATTCAGTGCACTAAAATGAGATAAATCGGCAAGTTTATATAAATAGGGATATTTTTAATTAGTCAATTGCCGCTATATCGGAAAAAATACTTGACGATTAAAAATATTTGCTTTTATAATGCAAAATATTATACAGCTGTTCATCTTTATACATAACTAGCACATTTAACATGGTGTTTCACGGCTTCAGAAAGTTATTAACTCTTTTATTTAGATTCCCGTCTGTTCAATACAGTATCTTCGCTTTCTTCAGCTCTATCGTTGATCATTCTCAACCTATAAGATACATTCCGATTTTCTGATATCTCCCCATTTTCTATAGATCTACAAGTTTCTCTTCGTTTAGAGTCAATTCTGGTCTGATTGAATAGGTTTTTTTTCTTAGGCGGCATTGCAAATTTAAGAGTAAACAGCTTAAAAATCAGTAACAATGAAAAAAATTACATCAACCATGAAAAAATTCACGAACCAAAAAAATTCGCCAAATTGCCGTGAAATCTAATTTGTTCCAAATTAGGTTATTTTTTAACGAATATTGATCAAATTTCAAATTTTTTTTCAGTTGAACTAGGTTTTGTATTAAAATTATCCTTGCCAATTTTAGGAAAATTTGAGGCCGTACATAGGCGGTTGCACATAGAAACTTTGAGAAATGCATATATCGATTTTATGTTATATTTTGTAGTATCATAAATTTATAATTCAGAATTGTGCATTTTGAAATTTTGTGCAATAAAATGTTTTTTTAGAATTCCATTGTTTCAAGTGATGCATCCAATCGAGAAGTTAAAGCCATTAAAAATTTTTTTCTTAGAATATTCAGCCATGACCTCTAATACAATTCTGAAATATGCTTTTTTTTATGTTTACAAGATTTAATTTGCTTGTTTTGCTTTCATTTAAATTGATATCCAGTAAGTTAAAAGATTAGAAATTAATCTGCATTTTAATTTCTAGCATCTACATTGATTTATAAGTAAGATATTAGCTATTTTTTCCTTTTATTCATAACTTAATATATATTTTTTGTAATTAAAAATTCAATACAAATTAAATATATCTCGTATTCAGTTGAAACTATATACTTCTTAAATACTAATTAATAATGTAATTCACAATTATATAATTTTAACCATTTTAAAACCTCCCTAAATTGTGAATTAAAACTGAAGATGAACACGCTTTCATTGACGTTTAATTAAAAAAAAATTTTACTGCACTTGTTGAAACGCCATTCCTGCTGTCAGGGAGAAAATCGATATTTCCCTCCTATTTCTGTACAAAGCGAATAAAAAAAGTTTTAGAAATCTCTAGTGGTGCCATCTGGCGGATTAAAAATTGGAATGGAAATGACAAAGATTACACTTGATTCTGACATCTTTAGCGCATCTAGTGGAGGATTCTGGGTAGAAGACATAGTGTCTGAAGAAAGGCGTGCTTTTGACAGCGAAAAACGGCCATTGCGGTAGCTGATGCCAAGAGAGAGGCCTCCAAGACAAGGGGATCAAATCTTTTCATAGATTATTTAACAGATGTGAGTATTTTATATTCATCACATCAGCTGCTTTCATCTCCTTTTAATTTATTCACGCATAAATATTTATATAACATGAAAATATAGTTTGTTACTCGACGCCATATGATTCAATCAAAATGATAGCACTTCTTTCCATACTTGCCATATGCTATGTCCAGCTTACTGATTCAAATAAAAATGAATTAAATTTTAATAAAAATTATGAAATGTAGGAAATCTGATTTTCTATATTATTTCATAGTTCATCTAATACCGATCTAATTGATATAAAAAAAAAAAAAAATAAAAAAAAAAAAATTCTTTAGATTTGTTTTTTTATTTTTCATTAAAAAATATGCTGTAAAAGAATCGAAATTATGTGATTGAACAAAAGAAATTAAAATAAAAATTTTAAAAATCAGAAATTACTCGTACGCATAAGATAATGTAGATCATATAGTAACATATGGCAAGTAATTAATTTAACTAGCCATTTATTTTATCCAAACTAATAAAATAAACTGTAACTCTTTAAATTAATAATATAATATAATATAATTAATTAATTAATTAATATTATTAAAATATAATTAATTATTTAATAATAATTAAATATTAATTAATTTTTTATAAAGTATTTTTTCTTTTTATTACGTAAATCATTAGTTCACAATCTATAACATGCATACACCTTCAAATAAAGAATTTAAGCATTTAGCAAATCTAACTATAATTGGTAGTAATAATTAAGAGCATTGGTAGCATAAATTAGAACATTAGTAGCATAAATTAGAGTTAAGATATCCAATAGAGATATCTAAATCTAATAGTGATATCTAGTAGAGATATCTAATGATTAGAGCAATTGTAGCATGTCATTCTAAGTTAGTTTAAGTTAGTTAAGTTAGTTAAGTTTAAACATTTAGTTATAAATAAAAAAATCTAATTAAAAAAACAATTTAATAAAACTGAACTTTTTTACATAAATAAATTTTAATAAAAAATGTATCTTTTTTTAAACTTAAAAAAAATTTAAATAAAAAATAAGATATTTCTTCTTTGTTCTAATATGAGAATATTGTTATCCCAGTAAGATCAAATTACGAATAATATTTGATTTTCATTTATTAAGTAGTTTTTATTTTCTTTTTTATAAGCCAAAACAATAAACTATGGCTATCTTGTTTTATTTTTTTATTTTTTAGCAATTTTTTAAATTACTTAAACCAATGCATCCCAATCTAAGATATGCATACTTTAAATAAAGAATTTAAAATAATTTCTGTATAGTATGCATTTACTTTTATGTAAGTTAGAGTTTTTTATGCTAATCTACTTCATAAATAAATGAAATAAAAAAATCTTTAGATTTTTTTTTGCCTTTGGTTTAAAAATTTGTCATAAAAGAATCTAAATTCTAAAAGTGAACAAAAAAATTTAAATAGAAAATTTTTAATAGAAAATAAAGTTTAACAGAAAATTTTTAAATCAAAAATTATTTGTGTTTTGAAAAAGGAAAATAACGTTTTTTTACTAATATGTGGTTATTAGCTAAACGAATTATTAATTAATTAATTAGCTTTTATTTACCTTTTCTAAACAAATAGAATAAGTTTATACTTATTTAGATTAATTTTTATCTTTTCAATTTATTTTTATGATTACCCGTAAAATTATGGGTATTGTTTTCGACAGTGGAGTTTTTGGTTTCTTTGATAAATTTTTTTTCATGTCCTTGACTACTTTCAACGTTTCTTATTGGTTAATTTTATAAAAATTTCTGCCACGGGCTATTTTTATTGGTATATTTAAATTTCTTTCACGAGCTGTTTAATAAATAATATTTTTAAAATGTTCACTAGCTTTTTATACATAGTATTTATTCAAATTTTTTTTCGAGCTAATAATTATGTAATTAAATCATATAAAATTATTCTAAAAGGTCTTCTGGTAAAAACAAAGACAATGTTATTTCAAAGTGAAAATGAGATTTTTCAAAAAAAGAAAATTGTTTGGAATTTTTTATATTTTTTTATTTTTTAAGATTACTGTTATGCGTTTTGTTCTTACATGAAATTCTAAATTTTATTAGTAACTTATACATAGCCAATTATTTTTTATACATTTGTTTTCAATTGTTTAGCATTAATTTTTATAATTTTTATTATTTTTATTTATTCATTTGTCGAATATATTTTCCTGTTATTAAAACGGTTGTCCAAACAAAATTCCACCGTCATTACTTCTCTCATTGATTTCCAAATAAATGGGCCTAAATGGTTTGTTATTTTATTCTCAAACAATTTTGAAGCATGTTAGTTAACATATTTTGAAGCATGTTAATTAACATATTTTGAAGTATGTTAATTAACATATTTTGAAGCATGTTAATTAAAATATTTTGAAGCATGTTAAATTAACCTGATCTGAATGGAAATTAGTCTTAACTGCCCTTTTTAAATTTTCTGAACTTCGTTCGAACACCTCTTAAAGAATTTAAAATAATTTCTGTATAGTATGCATTTACTTTTATGTAAGTTAGAGTTTTTTATGCTAATCTACTTCATAAATAAATGAAATAAAAAAAATTCTTTAGATTTTTTTTGCCTTTGGTTTAAAAATTTGTCATAAAAGAATCTAAATTCTAAAAGTGAACAAAAAAATTTAAATAGAAAATTTTTAATAGAAAATAAAGTTTAACAGAAAATTTTTAAATCAAAAATTATTTGTGTTTTGAAAAAGGAAAATAACGTTTTTTTACTAATATGTGGTTATTAGCTAAACGAATTATTCATTAATTAATTAGCTTTTATTTACCTTTTCTAAACAAATAGAATAAGTTTATACTTATTTAGATTATTTTTACCTTTTCAATTTATTTTTATGATTACCCGTAAAATTATGGGTATTGTTTTCGACAGTGGAGTTTTTGGTTTCTTTGATAAATTTTTTTTCATGTCCTTGACTACTTTCAACATTTCTTATTGGTTAATTTTATAAAAATTTCTGCCACGGGCTATTTTTATTGGTATATTTAAATTTCTTTCACGAGCTGTTTAATAAATAATATTTTTAAAATGTTCACTAGCTTTTTATACATAGTATTTATTCAAATTTTTTTTCGTGCTAATAATTATGTAATTAAATCATATAAAATTGTTCTAAAAGGTCTTCTGGTAAAAACAAAGACAATGTTATTTCAAAGTGAAAATGAGATTTTTCAAAAAAAGAAAATTGTTTGGAATTCTTTATATTTTTTTATTTTTTAAGATTACTGCTATGCGTTTTGTTCTTACATGAAATTCTAAATTTTATGGGTAACTTATACATAGCCAATTATTTTTTATACATTTGTTTTCAATTGTTTAGCATTAATTTTTATAATTTTTATTTAATTTTTATTATTTTTATTTATTCATTTGTCGAATATATTTTCCTGTTATTAAAACGGTTGTCCAAACAAAATTCCACCGTCATTACTTCTCTCATTGATTTCCAAATAAATGGGCCTAAATGGTTTGTTATTTTATTCTCAAACAATTTTGAAGCATGTTAGTTAACATATTTTGAAGCATGTTAATTAACATATTTTGAAGTATGTTAATTAACATATTTTGAAGCATGTTAATTAAAATATTTTGAAGCATGTTAAATTAACCTGATCTGAATGGAAATTAGTCTTAACTGCCCTCTTTAAATTTTCTGAACTTCGTTCGAACTCCTGTTGCCATCTAATTATAATAACAGTAATTATTATTTGATTTTTCATTACGCAAATCAAAGATTCAGAATTTGTGATATGCTTACGCCTTCAAATAAAGTATTTAAACGTTTAGCACATGTGACGTTAGCACGTTAGCTAATTGATTTGCTTTTACAGAAACTATAGTTTATTTCATGTCAATTTCATTCTTAGAAATAAATAAATTTAAAAAAAGGTTTTAAAGGAAATCTAGTTTATATAAAATATTTTTAATCAAAATGCATTTTTCTTTTTTTTGAAAAAGATTGAAGATCAAAAACTAGATTTTTTTTTTCCTTTTTCATAAAAGAGAATAACATTATCCCAATAACATATGGTAATGGATTAAACTAACCTTTTACTTATTGAATAACTTTTATTTTCTTTTAACAATAAAAAAGAAAAATTATGAAAAAAAAACATAGAAACATAGAAAAATTATGACCTCGCTTTATTTTTATTATTTTGGCTTTTTTATTACTTAAACCAATGTATTTCATACATACATTCCTTCAAATAAAGAATTTAAAATAATTAATTCAAATAAGAGTTTTAAATAATTAATTAGTGCAATTTTATGTAAATATTAATTTATTTTATACCAATCTGAATCTGAAAATTTATTTAATAATAAAAATCTTAAAATTTTTATCAATACATTTTTTATTTTCCAAAAAAAGCAAATTACTTCGATAGAAATAAATACATTTGATTATCGAACAATTACGAACACTTATGAGCTTACTCAGTGCAATCTAAAGTATTTAAAGTAAAGTATCAGTACAATATATTCAGTACATATATTTCCCCTTCTCTTATTATATATTAGTCATTTTTATTCCAAATTTTATTTAGATGTATTTTTAATAATACACGAATAAAAAAAATTTCACTTTTCTATCAAAATATTTTTTACTTGTTGCCATTCATACATCTTTATATGCTCATAAAATGTTCAATCAATTGGCATCTGTAAAATTGTTTAAGTGATCTCAAATATGATGTATGATTCGTTAGTGAGGTAAAAAATATAGTTTACATTGGTATAGAGTAGGCAAGAAAAAATCATAGAAAAAAATTTAAAAAAATTTCGTACTTTAGGTTTTGGTGCTGCCATCTATGTACAGACAGGTAAACTAAATATGACGTCACAGCTAGCAAAGGACTGTGGGTAATATTGATTTTTGAGGGGTAGAATGATCGCTTGTGTCAAAAGATCGAGGGTTGTCCGTCCGCTTCGCAGAGTTTCTTTTGACAATACGGGGAGAAAACAGCTGATCGTGTAGTTTCTGAAAAAATTCTTCGAACTGTTGAATGTGAGTAAATCTGCTATTTGTATTTCAATTTTAATGATAATCTGTATAATTTTCTGAACAAAATAGTTTTCTAGATCGAATAAAGCGTCTTAAGCTAACTACGGTTTGACAATATGGTAGCATCAGCTGATGTGCGTGATGTACGACAGAAATTTAAAATTTACAAGTATATATTTTCTTGATTGTTTAAAATGATACTGGGTTGTAATCAGTTTAATTTTTTCGAAAAATATGCATAATGTTTCTATCAACTTGGTATCTTGCGAAAAATAGGCACTTGAGAAGAGATGAATTATATATTTTTTTAAAAATTAAAAAAAAAAAAAAAAAAATTTTTGAATGTGAGTAAATCTGTTATTTGTATTTTAATTTTAACGATAATTTGTGTAGTTTTCTGAACAAAATAGTTTTCTAGATCGAATAAAGCGTCTTAAGCTAACTACGGTTTGACAATATGGTAGCATCAGCTGATGTTCGTGATGTACGACAGAAATTTAAAATTTACAAGTATATATTTTCTTGATTGTTTAAAATGATACTGGGTTGTAATCAGTTTAATTTTTTCGAAAAATATGCATAATGTTTCTATCAACTTGGTATCTTGCGAAAAATAGGCACTTGAGAAGAGATGAATTATATATATTTTTTAAAAATTAAAAAAAAAAAAAAAAAAAAAAAAATTCAGTCTTTATAATTAGTATACTTGTGACATAGTGAATGGTTCTTTACTTATAAATGTAAATTGATATCTGCTTTATTATAATATTATTGATGGTAATTTGAAAATGATAAAATATTTTATTAATAACTTTTCATGGCATCAATATGTCGGCATTGAGTAGGTTTTTCTGTAGAAAAAAATGGTAGATGATCTTATAAAAATTAACGATTTTTTTAAAAAAACATACATATTTTTTTACATTGATTATGAGCACTTGAAATGCAAACATATTGGAAAAAACATATTTTTTTATATATCAAACAGTATTTTTTATGAAAATAATTTCAATTTTTGAACTCACTATACTTTTGACATTTCGAATTATTTGTTACTTTTAAATAAAAATTAAGATATGTTTTATGTAAATATTAATTATTTTAATTATAATATGATAAAATATTTCATTTGTAATATTTGACGGCATCAAGATGGTGCTATTGTGTTGGTAGAAAGGAGGAAATGAAAAATATAACAAATCAATTATCTTAGAAAAATATTAAATATCAATATAAAATATAAATATATAATATAGAATATAAAAAAATATAAATATAGAATATTATAAAAGTATATAAATTGAGAAATACTTTAATTGTTTTTTTGAGTTTCCTCTTATTTTTATAGAAGTGATTATAATTTTACAATTATGATTAAATACTTTTGAAAGCCTTTTTAAGAACTAAAGTATTCCAATTTAAAATCCTGAAAAAGTATTTATTGGAATAGAAGAAATATTAGATATTGAAATTTAATTTTAGTATGAGATCTTAGTTGCAAATTTTATTATTATGTTTCATGTTAAAAAACTTAAAAAAAAATTTTTCTTGTTATTTTACAATGCTTTTATAATAAGCAAAATAAAGCAATGTTGCACAAAAAGCGAATTTTTTTTTGTTTTCTTCTTCAGTTTATTTATATTTGAAAGTTCAAAATTATTTTTAAATGTGCATATTTTTTAAATGCTAACTAATTAAAAAGGGTTTAATTTTCAAAAAGGATGTTGCCTCACTAAATTGTGCGCATACATAAGTATGCTAAAGATATTTATATATATGAGTAAATATGATAGAAACATTACTGTAGGTATCAAAATTTATTGTTTGAATCATAACCAAATTACTTTGATTCGTTTGAATAGAGCATGGAATTTAAAGTAATACTGGGATAGATAGAAAGAATAGATTTGATTTTGAGGTCCGTAGATTTTGTTTAAATATAACACATTTCATTCGGTTTTCTGTGAATCCTATGCTAAAAGTTCATTGAATTGTAAACATACCATATGAATCTACAATGAAGCTCAATTTAAATATTTCACCTAAACTATACATATTAGTTATATTTCAAAGTATTTTATTTATTCAGTATTGAAAATTTTGTAATGTGTTTTTCTTTGTCATTCCGGGTGCTTTGATCTGAGAATTTCCCATTATAATAGCAGATATGAGAAAATTCAGCTTTATCTAAGGTGTACCACATATCACCACCACAATTTTTAACAAGCTTTAGAAGCTGTCAATACTACATCCGGAAATTCTGCTTTTGATACGACATTCTTATTGAATATTTTTTTATAAATTTTAATTCCATTTTTAAAAAAAATCATAATGCGCTCCGGAATTTAAAACTCAAAAAATCTGAATAAAATTCTTTGGCTAATAGATAGTACGTGTTTTTATCCATCAATAAAAACATATGGTGGACTGTTTATAGGAAATAAGAGAACTTTGACAGAGCGAAATCAGTTTTCAGGTACAGAAGTGGAAAGTGAGAAAGTCATAGTAAGGAAACTTCAACACAGACGTCAAAATTCAACAGCATCTCTATTCATGCTTAATTACAATATGGCAGCCAAACACCAGTGAATGTTTTCAATGAATTAAATTATTCTGAAAACAGCCTGCTGCATCAGCATGACTTCGCTATCATAGGGCACTTCGACCTCTCTCCCTTGAAATCCGGACTGAAACTGAATTTCATTTTAATTCTAAAGCTCCAAATATTTTTTAAATTGGCAATTAGCAAAAGCTAATCTAACAGAATTTACAATCCCTTTCCTCAAAAAGGAAAACCGTACAGTTATTAAAGAATTTAAATTAATAATTTTGATTTTGATACTAAAATGAATGGTATTGCTTATAGGTGGCACTATAGAAGTTCATCAATTTTATTAAAATATTATCGTAATTTTGTATAGAAAAGCATTGAGCTAGACTCCTGCGAGATCCTTTTTTAATGTTTTTATATATATAACTTTTTTCACATTGCTTAATTTTAAATTATATTGATCTAAATTAATTTTGTAAATTTCTTATAAATCTAGTTTTATTTTATAAACTTTTAATTCTATTTTTAAATTTCTGATAATTTGTTTCTTTGTAAGCTTATCAAGATAATCGAACTTTTCAACGCATAAATGATCATAATAGAACCGAATGAATTGGTACTATACTTTTGTCTTACCAATTAAAGGGAATGTGAATTTCTGTACGAAGTCCAATGCTTTAATGAAGAGCTTCTTCTCTGATTTGTGAATTTGATATCTGACAATGAGCATGCATATTACTGATTATAGTTCTCTTTGCCATGAATCAATTCAAACTATATTTAATGCAATTCTTTTTGATGAGATAAAAAAAAACCTGAAATTTTAACGCTAGATTTTATAGCTGTAGTAACAATATTGTTCATTTTAATGATAGTGCAATCATCCATGGAAGAAGCTGGGTTCATCCGTTTACATAGGGGGGAAAATGTCATATCAATTATGTCCCGTTATTGTAAGGTACCTTTTTATTAGGTCTCAGTTTTTTATTCTGTTTCTAAGTAAGTTAAATATTTTTTATTTAATTTTAAATTTATAAAGGACGTCTTAAATGTAATGGTAACTGAAAAATCGTTTTTATAACTGTATCTATACGAATTTGATAGTCATTAGTTCACCTCCCCCGGATAGTGAGAACTATCTTCTAGGATAGTGAGAACCACTTCTAGGAAAATAAGTTCTTAGAAATGTGATCAGCAACTGACATCGAATTGACATTCTCTGCAGTTTTGTTAAAAAATTCGCTTTTATTTAAATATTAAGTAAATTCAATAGTTTAAAGAAAATCAAATTTTCTCTTTTAAATTTGAAATATATAATGATATAATGACCTATTAATTATTCCTATAATGTTTAATCATTGTTATAATGTATTGAGATAAAATTAATATCTTTCTACCTTTAAAAGATATAGAATCTTCATTTCACAACTCATTTATTTTCTTTATTTAATGGGAAATTACATGGATTATCATTATTATGAACAGGAAAATGTTCTGTTGATTTTATGATAAGAATAATAGAAATTAGCAACTTCGCGACTCTTAACATAATTGATTAAGAAAGCATTCCCCCACCCTTTTCTTTCTCTTCATAAAATTGAACATATCTTAAGGATTAATAATTTTTGTGTGTGTCTTTGGTTTTAAATATCATCTCTAATAAACATTAAAAAAAGTAATGAAAATTGATTATACTTTAAACTTTTAGATTACTCTAACTTATATTTTTTTTCCAGTAATTGAAAGCAACCAACATGAAAGGATTAGACGTATGGCCCGATCCTCCCCCTCCTCCCCCTGGTCCAAGAGTTATAAATCACACCCTATTTGTGGGAGACACTGGCGTGGCATTCACTGTAGCTACAAATTATGTATATCATTTGATGAATAATACCATTTCACGGACAGAATACTTAACTGCTGTTGTGCCATCACGGAGAGGTCTGACTAATGATCATTTGAACAGGATAAGATATTTGAAAGGGAAAGGTAAGTCAGCAATTGTTGGGTTAAAATTACTAAATGCTATTTTTTCACATTATGAATTTATTAATAAACTTTTAAATAATACTTTAGATCTTCATATTATGTTACTACAGGCTAAATTACTAAGTATAGATAAATTTTGATCTAAATGCATGAAATTAAAAACAATATTACACATGGTATACTTTTCAACATAATGAGTCATTTTAGGTAAATTTTAAACCTTTATAATTACTTTAAGAGAATTTATGAAATTCAACAAAAATACAAATGATCATTATTCTGATGAAAACAATTTAGGTATCTATTTAGATTTCATAAAAAGTTTTCCTTAAAATAAAATTGTGAAGGGAAAAATATTGCTACTGCATTGAAAAATCGCAAAGCAAAAGTCAGCAATTGTTGGGTTAAATTTACTAAATGGTATTTTTTCACATTATGAATATCTTAAAAAAAAATGCACTATAGATCTTCATATTTTTTTTTTAAATAGCACTATAGGTCTTCCTATTTTGTTACTACAGACTAAATTACTAAATATAGATAAATTTTGATCTAAATACAAATTAAAAACAGTATTGTATATGGTATACTGTACACTTTTCAACATAATGAGCTATTTTAGGTAAATTTTAAACCTTTATAATTACTTTAAGAGAATTTATAAAATTCAACAAAAATACAAATGATCATTATTCTGATGAAAACAATTTAGGTATCTCTTTAGATTTCATAAAAAGTTTTCCTTAAAATAAAATTGTGAAGGGAAAAATATTGCTACTGCATTGAAAAATCGCAAAGTAAAAGTCAGCAATTGTTGGGTTAAAATTACTAAATGCTATTTTTTCACATTATGAATATATTAAAAAATTTTTTAAATAGAGCTTTAGATCTTCATATTTTGATACCACATATTAAATTACTATGTACAAATAAATTTTGATCTAAATACGTGAAATTAAAAACAATATTAAACACGATATACTTTTCAACATAATGAGCCATTTCAGGTAAATTTTAAATCTTTATAATTGCTTTAAGGGAATTTATAAAATTCAACAAAAATACAAATAATCATTATTCTGATGAAAACAATTTAGGTATCTCATTAGATTTCATAAATAGTTTTCCTTAAAATAAAATTGTGAAGGAAAAATGTATTGATCAATTAAATTCTTAATTGATCAGTAGAATTAAGAATTTAAATTAAACCTTATACTGTGATCAATTGATAAGAGGCCTCACTATCAAATATAGAATAATACATACTATCATACATGAGTAGTTTACTAACATTTAATAGTATATAAAACATATTTTATTATTTAAAAATTAATTTTTTTCATTTCATAATTCTGATGATTTTTAAGGTATTAAAATAAGTCTTCCTTTCTGATTTGATCTAATACATAAAATTTAAAACTAAATTTAATTTTGATCTAAATACAGGAAATTAAAAACAATATTACACATGATATACTTTTCAATATAATGAGCCATTTTAGGTTAATTTTAAACCTTTAAAATTATTTTAAGATGATTTATAAAATTGAACAAAAATACAAATGATCATTTTTCTGATGAAAATAATTTAGGTATCTCATTAGACTTCACAAAAATTTTTTCTTAAAATAATAATTGAGAAGTGAAAAAGTATTGCTTATCAATAGAATGAAGAATTAAAATTAAACATTAAACTGTGAAATATTGATAAGATACTCCATTATCAAATATACAATAATACATATTATCATGCATGAGTAGTTTACTAACATTTAATAGTATGTGAAACATATTTTATTATTTGAAAAACTAATGTTTTATCATTTCATAGTTTTGATGATTTTTACTGCATTAAAATAATGTGCCTTTCTTTTTAAGGTGTCTCCGTAGCAACTCATGTGCAACTTTCACGGCTGCAAAATCATTTAATCGTCCAAAGACATGTTTATCGAAACATCTTCTTCCATTTTCCTACCACATTTACAGATTCCGATCCTGAATGGCGTCTATTTTTCAAAAGGTTTATGACTTTAAATAATTTTTATAGTGAAGAATTTCATAATATTTATGTTTATAAATTGTTCAATCAATGTGAAAACAAATTCCATACATGCATTTTATTTTGAGGTTTTGATTTTGAAACATGACATAAAACATATAAATGGGTTATTTTATTGTATTTTTTAAAAGTTTAAAATGCGTGTAGTTTGTATCTGTGCACCTCTTTTGTAATTACTTATTTGATTTAAAATTAGAAAATGTGTAGCTTATATTGATTGCATATCTAAAGCCTTTAGAAGTTCTCCATAAAATATAGGGATTTCTATCGCCATAAAATATAGGGATTTTTTTATGAAATGTTTTTTGTACTGATTTGTTGGACATTTTCTAATTGACTTACACTTATATAAAGGAAATTTTAAGTATATTTAATTAGATCATGAACGAGTGCTCACAGTTTATGTTCTGTACTGAAATGTCTCAAAAGGACACAGAAAAAAATCAATACAGACTTGAAAATTTGTACCCATGTCATTTCCTAAACAGAATATAAGCGTATACTGTCTATATAACTGACTGTACAATGCTATGAAAGTACAGCTTTACATATGCTATAGATTAAATAAAAAATACTAGATATTTAGTATAAAATTACTTCATTAATCAATTTAATATAATCAATTTTTGCTGAAAAACTATTCGAAAGTGGATTATGATTAATTTTACATCTATCCATTTAATTATTTTTTTATAGAAATTTTATTATTTAAACTTGTTTTCTGTCTTAAAATCTTCATAATCTTCCTACAAATCTTATGAAATATAACAAAAAAGTCTACGTTAAATAATATATTAGTTTAACAGATAAATAACTCATTTTCTGTAAATAACTGATATTAAAAAATTCACCTGTGCCTTTCTTGATAATTTTTAGATGTTAGTTGAATTTCAATTTTATAATTCATTTCCGTTTAATTCATAATTTCATTTAATTTCCATTGAAAGCATTTAAAAGACAAATATGAAGTTTAAATATTAACTGTGTTACAAAAAAAAGAAAAAAATGAAACAAAGTTAAATTATAAATCAACTGAACTGTTTTAAAATCTAATGATGAACACAATTTTTATTAGTCTTAAATAATAAATGTATTTTGGCTTCTAATAGGATTTGGATTCTTATTAAAAATGAACAGATGTATAGATTTGAAGGTTTTTTATATTTGTGCTCTTTATTTATATTTATTTTTCTCTGTAAATATACTTTTAAATATCAGTTGATCTTTAGATATTAAATTATGAATATAAATTTCATTCAATTAGCTAGTAACAAATTTATATGAAGATGTAAGAGAATGCTGAACAAAAACTTAATTATTTTTATTAACTTGTACACTTAATAATGATTTTTACTTTCCTTATTCTAAAAATCTAAGTTAAATGAATTGCATGCCTTCTGTATGACTAATTGAATTGAAAGATTCATTAAAAGTATAAGTAATGGCCAATTAAGAGAAAAAAATGAACGTGTAAAAATGAACGATGCTTAATTTTTGCTCTCATCTCTGCAATTGTTACGATATTAAATAATTTTTATTTTAATTTATTTTCATTGTATAAAATCAGTACTTTTATATCTATATAAATAAATAGCAGTGTTCATTTGTGTGTGCTCTATATACTCAAAAACCTTTCGACCGGCTTTGCTGAAAATTTCACAGTTTGTTCTTATTAATGTCAGGAAGGTTTAGAGAGACATTTGAACGAAATTCGATTGGTAGCGCTGTTTTTTCAATTCCTTCTATTAGCTCACACTCTCCCTATATATATCTTGTTCAAATTTTCAATCGTTAATAAAATACTTTTTATTCATCCACTCAAGTTCAAATACATTTTTTTGAACTTGTAGTGGATGAAACTGGATGTTAATACAGTTTTTTCAAATATTAATTCTGTAATTAAATTTAATTAATTAATTTTAGTTTTTTTTAGATTTAAGTTGCATATATCTACCAATAGATGGCGCCAGATAAACTTAAAAAAATGAATGAAAATTATTTGTAAAGGACTTTCTGCAATATAGTGAAAAAAAAAAGTAGGAATTGACTTAAAAAATTTTTTTTTACTTGTTTATATATAGAAATAAAAGGCAATGTTCGTATGTATGTGCCAAACTAAATTTTGTGCCTAATTAATATGTACTTAAATCGTGTAAAATTCTAACTGTAATTGACTCAAAAGCTATTCGACTAAACAGAGAGTGATTTGAACGAAATATGTTAGGTAGCGATGTTGATTTTATATCTATATAAATAAAAGACAATGTTCGTATGTGTGTGAAGGTTGAAAAATTGCTCAATCAATTTCACTGAAAATTTAAAGACAAAATTAGCCTTTATTGCAGTTATAGTTAGCTGTACTAATTTATTTAAATTCTTTTTAAACCCTTTCTACTCTATATTTTCCTAATTTTCTTTTTTCACTTCTTTCTTAGTTATTAATACATGGGAGATAACTATAAATTTGAAAAAATATTCATTATTATTGATCTCATTTTAGTTTTCTTGCTAAATTTTTGGTTTGTTCTAAAAATATTAAAATTTTGTAAATACATGTTTCTTTTACTTAATGATTTTGCTCTACTTGGTACCTCCAAATAATTTTAGCTTATGATGGTTTGGTTTGGTTTGGTTATGGTTATGGTTTGTTCTAAAAATATTAAAATTTTGTAAATACATGTTTCTTCTACTTAATGATTTTGCTCTACTTGGTACCTCCAAATAATTTTAACTTATGATGGTTTGGTTATGGTTTGGTTTGGTTTGGTTATGGTTATGGTTTGTTCTAAAAATATTAAAATTTTGTAAATACATGTTTCTTCTACTTAATGATTTTGCTCTACTTGGTACCTCCAAATAATTTTAACTTATGATGGTTTGGTTATGGTTATGGTTTGTTCTAAAAATATTAAAATTTTGTAAATACATGTTTCTTCTACTTAATGATTTTGCTCTACTTGGTACCTCCAAATAATTTTAACTTATGATGGTTTGGTTATGGTTATGGTTTGTTCTAAAAATATTAAAATTTTGTAAATACATGTTTCTTCTACTTAATGATTTTGCTCTACTTGGTACCTCCAAATAATTTTAACTTATGATGGTTTGGTTATGGTTATGGTTTGTTCTAAAAATATTAAAATTTTGTAAATACATGTTTCTTCTACTTAATGATTTTGCTCTACTTGGTACCTCCAAATAATTTTAACTTATGATGGTTTGGTTATGGTTATGGTTTGTTCTAAAAATATTAAAATTTTGTAAATACATGTTTCTTCTACTTAATGATTTTGCTCTACTTGGTACCTCCAAATAGTTTTAACTTATGATGGTTTGGTTATGGTTATGGTTTGTTCTAAAAATATTAAAATTTTGTAAATACATGTTTCTTCTACTTAATGATTTTGCTCTACTTGGTACCTCCAAATAATTTTAACTTATGATGCATTAATAATGACATAATGCATATAATTTTTAATTATAACCTCTAATAGTAACTTTATTGATACAATTAATTAAAAATTAATTTAATTTTATTATTTTCATTTTAATTCTAATGTATATTTTGAATTCGATTTTGTATTTCTTGGAGCAAATTAGTCAATTTTTACATCAAAATAAATATATATTTTATTGTTTTTTAGAAATAAAATTTTATAATTACTATTGTTATATTAATTTTCATGTATCGGCATAATAGTAATGTGCATGTTCATGTTATTTCATGTATAGGCATAAAGTTTACAAATATTGTTTTATGTTTTTCTCAGTGCCAAAAAAGTGCTTGCGTTTCGAGGGTGCATCCACATATCGCTTGCTGAAAAACCAATACCCATCCTTTATGATGGTCTAAGAAGATACTATCCATATACAAGGGAAGTTGTTGACATAGCAAACAATACAAAACTTAAGCTTCGTGATATTGTAAAATTTACAAAAGATCATGATTATACCATGAGGACCTCTGGTGATTTCAGGTAAATATGTGCTATTTAATTTTCTAAAATTTCTCAAATTATTATTGTTTTTTTAATTTTTAAGTTTTCGAGATTAGTGCAAAATTAAACTAATCTCAGGACTATTGTTTTTGTGGATATCAGGATAAAATGTACAAATAGAAAAAAATTTCTGAGATTTTCAATGACTAACTCTTCAAAAATATTCATATTATTTATAATATTAAAAGGATTGTTAAATTTATTATTAAAATAATTATCTGTAGCGCTCTATAAAAAATAGTTGTAATTTTCGGCCCCAAAAATAAGAGATCTTGTATGATCTTGGGTGATTCTTGTCTATACCAAACACATTATGTTTTTGTATCCCTGGCATAAAACTAACTTATACTTTTCCAGTTTTAAAGAGCATTTTTGAAGAAAAATTATATAAAAAGAATCGCTATACATTTAAGAAACTGGAAACCAGAAAGAAATGCATTTATGAACTGTAGTGGAAAAAATTACAGGATATTTTTTAATATTATTGTAATCTATATATTTACTATATCACTGTTTCTGCTAATTGTTAATTCGGACTTCAGTAAAACCCTTTCAATTCTTTATAACTTACTTGATGATCTTTTTCATCCACTAACACTTGATGATCTTTTTCATCCACTAACACTTGATGATCTTTTTCATCCACTAACACTTGATGATCTTTTTCATCCACTAACACTTGATGATCTTTTTCATCCACTAACACTTGATGATCTTTTTTTAACACTTGATGATCTTTTTCAATCCACTAACACTTGATGATCTTTTTCATTCACTAACACTTGATGATCTTTTTCATTGCACTAACACTTGATGATCTTTTCATCCAAAGACCCATTTTCATTTACCCAGTACACATATCCTACGAGTACTTTCCTTCTTCTAAGAAGCGTCGTGGTGAAAACAAGATACGGGTGCAGAGTTTGTGTAAAAACCGCCACTGAAACCACATACGTTAGCTAATTGTTCATCTTAAGATCGATTTCAATCATAAATCTTTCTCCATTAAAAGTTGCCATATTGGTTGTGACTGGTTCGAACCCCGATCTTGCATCAATTCCCATTCCCCATCTCCTCACTACATTGGGCATTTGATTCTATTTTCCCTGACTAGTAAATGGCATATAATTTTTTTTCTACTTTTTTACCCCTTTTTCAATTCCTTCTATTAGCTCACACTCTCCCTATCTATATCTTGTTCAAATTTTTAATCGTTAATAAAGTACTTTTTATTCATCCACTCAAGTTCAAATACATTTTTTTTGAACTTGTTGTGGATGACACTTGATGTTAATATAGTTTTTTCAAATATTAATTCAGTAATTAAATTTAATTAATTATTTTTAATTGATTATTTTTCTTTTAATTAATAATTTTTTAAATTAATTTTAATTAAATTAATTTCAGTAATTAATTAAATTAAATTAAATTAGTTAATTTAAGTTGCATATATCTACCAATAGATGGCGCCAGATAAACTTAAAAAAATGAATGAAAATTATTTATTAAGGACTTTCTGCAATATAGTGAAAAAAAGTAGGAATTGACTTAAAATTTTTTTTTTATATTACTTGTTTTTAGTACAATAAAAGAATAAAATAATTAAATAATCAAAATGTTTAAGATTTTTTTTTTATTAATATGGGGGATTTTATTATTAGACTTAATTTTTTATTATTAACTTTCAATTACTTTATTAAATTATTGTTTTAAACAGTAGTTACTGATTTTTTCATAATATTGAATTTTTTAAAATATGAAAACTAAACCAATTTTTAAAGAAGAAATTTTATTTCTGTCATAAAAAATAATTAACGATTCAGATTCGAAATTAATAATTATATGAAAGTATTTAGTCATATTTTATGTTATAATGCTTCATACATATTCTAATGATAACGACGATGTTTACCATAGTTTCAACAGCTAATTTATTTGATTATAGTTTAATTCTTAATTGCATTGCATATGTAATTTGTTTTTTAGAGGAATTCAGGCAGAAATTAATGTTGAAGGTGCTGCTTGCCTTATTTTCTCCAGATGTATAAATGTAAATATCCCAATGCTAGATATTGAAACTGTACTGAATAGAAATCATCAAGAATTTTTCAGTAGCAATGTGAGAGAACTTTATGAGTAAGTGTTTTTAACATTATTCTATGTTATTTTCTTTTTTAATTTATATTATTCAATGCTATTTTCATTTCTTAATTTTCCAGAAGTATATACATTAATTCATTCTTTTAAATTATATGTCTCATTTAAAAAAAGTCACTTATAATTGGGGAAGCTAAATTGTTGGCAAAAATGGAATGTTTATACCACTGCTGCTTTAAACATTTTAAAGTGGAACTAATTCAGGAGTATCATATTGAGAAATGAAATTCCCATTTCTGTAGTTTGAATACTTGATATATTATAACAAGTCTGTTTTAAGCCACATTACAAGCATATGTACATTTACTGAAAAATAAAGAACGAACCTAAATTTTCTTTTTTGACATATGATATTGTCTATTTTAAAATAAACAAAGAATGTGACTTAATTATAAAGACATTAATAGGAAAGTAGAATAACAAAATTAGCTTATCAATCTATTTAATGACTTGAATGATTTCGTAGTGACAGCTGTATCATTAAATATATTTTTAATCTGTGAAAAATTGTTAGTTATTTTGTTCAAAAAGATGTTATTTTTGAGCCTTCAAATCAGCTCTCTTACTTTCCCCTTCTTTTAATTGTTTATATAAAAAAAAACTGGACACGTTTTTTTCTTCTGATTTGCTATTAATATAATTTAATTGCCATGTAATTAATCACATTCATATTTTTCTATATTTGATACTACCGTTGTTAATTAGTTATGTATATTTAGAGTTCATAATTCACCAATAATCTATTTTATATTTTCTATTAACTTTAGCATAAGAACTTTAAGTCCTTGATGTTTTAAAGAAAAATTCTTCCATTTGCTATGCAGATTAAAATTAAACTTATTTCATTATTGTCTAAATGAAAAATTAAATTTAAAGCAGAATGACTAGGGATGACTTTCTATTGTGAGATAAGCACTTCACACCATCATACAATGGGAAATGGTATGATGGTGTGAAGTAATGCCTCTGATGGTGTGCCTCTGTAAAACAAAGACTGACTGAAAATATTGACCTATTTGTAATTTCTAGTAGTATCAAGTAGTAATAGTAATCTTTTACATTACCACTCCACATAAATCTATTCAGGATGTATTATTAAAGCTAAATATCTTAAAAGTAGCTGTGAGCATACCACCACCTCTCGGAGATGGTATAAGGTTACCACCTTATAAGACGAAGGAAGATTCCACCACCTTGGAAGAAACTGTTGTACATTGGATGATGAAGACTGTCTACCTAATTGAAAAATATTACTCAGTTAAATCTGCAAATAACTTTCTTTTTAGAATGAGATTTACAAATAATACTATGAAAAAATAAATATATTTCTCCTTAATATTTAAATTTTACTATAATTCATTTCATCAATTACTAAAAGGAAGCTTTTTCTATTGGAAATTTTAGTAGAATGTCAGTTACTTTGCTTGTATAATTTTCACACTATTTTTGTACAGAACTGTTTTAAAAGATCAAATATAATTATTATATATATTTTTTTACAGTTCATTATCAGAGAAGAAAAACGTACCTCACACACAACTAGTGCATGGTTTCTATACTGCAGCTCGAAGTTCGTTTAGTTCCGTTGAAACGATTTTTGTACCTAATCTCATCATGTGTACTTATGGCATTGGACCTACAAATTTCTCACCTTGTATTCCACCTTGGAATAAAGGTAGGGAATTTAACATGTGTGACACATGTATGTCAGCTGTGATTTCAAAATTTGTGAAAAGTGAAAGTAGGGCAATCACAACTTCTCTGGTCACTTGTATTTGTTGTACGCATTATTTTGAACTGTATCACAACCCGTTAATCCATCTTGTGACGTATTTTAATTCTTCCCAAACAGATCTCTCGAAAGGTATTGAAACCATATTAAATAAAATTCTAGCGGATCCTTTAGGCATTCCTTTTTTTTCATGGCCGGAAATTCCTCAACGTATAAATGCGAGGATAGTAAATATGCAAGAATCAGATGAATATACTATAACAAATGTTTTAGCCATTTATGCGTCTTGTAATCTCACAAAGACTGAAAACTGCTCTTTTTATACTGATGTGGAGATAACTCAAGCTACAGAAGTAGCATTTAATGCTGATATAAATAAGGAGAATTTTGAAATTGGACATATCATCAAATTTACCCTTAATGATAAACCACATTATGCTGCAATTTTAAATTTGGAATTAATATCTGAAATAAAATTTCATATTATGGACCATAGAATATTGATTTCAAAAACTGCATATTTTTGTGAAAGAAGTCTTAGAGGTGTACAGATAGGCGTTTTTCGTCCGTCAAGTTTATACCCAGCTTTTTATACACGCGAATTCTCTGCGTGGGTGAAAATAAAAGATTTTGAGGAAAAGCTTTTAATGATTTTAATTTGGAATTTAGTAGGACCTGTAGTAAACAGATTAACTTTAGTTTCCGAATATATACCTCATGTCCCCAATGTTGTAAAAGAAAAAAGAACTTATCGTATCGTTTATCAGTCATTAGAAAGAGTTCTTCCAAATTACATGGTAGAGAAAATTCACAGTTATGTTACGAATTCTATAAGGGCTTATTTAAGTAAATTAGGTTGGTTATGTAGAGCTAGTAGAGTAGTATAACTTATACCCATATACTTATTATACCCAGCTTTTTATACACGCGAATTCTCTGTGTGGGTGAAAATAAAAGATTTTGAGGAAAAGCTTTTAATGATTTTAATTTGGAATTTAGTAGGACCTGTAGTAAACAGATTAAGTTTAGTTTCCGAATATATACCTTATGTCCCCAATGTTGTAAAAGAAAAAAGAACTTATCGTATCGTTTATCAGTCATTAGAAAGAGTTCTTCCAAATTTCATTGTAGATAAAATTCACAGTTATGTTGCGAATTCTATAAAGGCTTATTTAAGTAAATTAGGTTGGTTATGTAGAGCTAGTAGAGTAGTATAACTTATATCTAACTGCACTCTCTCTTTATACAGTTTTAATTTTTGAAGCACTTTTTATCGTTTCATTAGAAAGACGGTCACTGTTTTATTACTTAGCTTCACTAATGAATTACATTATTAAATTACATTATAAAATTTTATACAAATATATTCTGGACGTCATTATATACATAAATTCTCAGCGGACAAAAATTTGAATGAGTCAAAGCTTGACAACAAAAGTAGATATTGCAGAATTGAAAAATAAATTGATGTAAATATGTGGTATGATTAAAATTACTTTCAAGCTAAAATCCTTCAATTTCATAAAGCTTTTATATCATTAGTGATTTCTCTATCTAGTACATTATTAATATTTTTAGGGGTCTAGTTTTTATATTTTTTAAAATTGGATTTTAAAACTTTTGCCATGAATTTCATTTTTATATTCATACAGCCTAAAGTACTAGTTAAGTAGCACAAAGTGAGTTTATGAGCACTGTAGTGTTGTGGATTGGTGCAACTGAATTGTAATTGGGTGTCGCTAGGGTTAAGACTTGAGACACAGGTTTGAGAACTGATAGCTTTATTTACACACGCACAAAAAAGTAGAGACAGATGATACTCAGGTACGCGCTGGATGCGCGAAATATATTTCCTCTCCGGGTGAGAGTCTGTAGGCCAACTATTACACAGATTTGAATTTAATATATTTCCTCTCGGCATGAGAGATTACAAACTAAACGTTTCTGCCGTCGGTTGAGCTGTACTTCCTCTCGGGTGAGAGTCTCGATGCCTACTGACCATTTCACAGTGAGTAGGAGGCAACACGGTTACAATAAATAAATTCTTGTTTCTTAAGATTTTTGCAGACACTGAAAAATTTTTAAAGCCTAATTAATACCTTTTAAAAAGCTGATATGGCAATGTTTTAATACCGATGAAATTAGGAATCATCTCTTTTCATTGAAGAATTTTATAAATGTTTTTAAAAAAAAGTCCTAAAAGTCCTTAAGACAATTGAAAGTCATTGTTTTTTGAAATTATAATTTTTTTCTACTTTTTTATTTTCAATCAAGTTGCTGTAATTTTATCTTATTATTTATGAATTAATAATTTTTTTTTTTTACATTTATGAGAAAAATATTTTCAAGTGAGATATTTTTTAAATAGAGCATTAGTATTTTTAACAGCACATATTGAAAATTTTATTTTATTCTCTCAGAAAATCCTGATCAAATTATTTAATATTAGTTATCACTTTTTGATGATACCTTACTCTTTTTTTAAGAAAATTTTTGTAATTTTTAGATTCACTATATACAAAGCCAATATATCTACGATTTATCAATAATCGCATAAAACAAACTGGAAGTAATTCTAGTAACTTAACTGATGATTATTCAAATGTTTTATATGAAGGTTTACAATATGACTTCCAGTATATTATGGGTTCCAATCACGCATAGCTTTAGATTAGATATACTGGAATGTGACCAATTATTATGGTCAAAGACTGTGGCTCTAAATTTTTAGAACACAATAAGAATTTTAGAAATATACAGCATAAAATAATAAACAATTTTAAATTAATGGTTTTAAAAACTTAATGACAAAATTCATTAATATAGTACTCATACTAGTATACATATAATTTTCTCAACTTCCTTCCTCTTCTGATCGTCATGCATATAACAGCATAATATCCGCCAATGCAAGCACAGAATTATTTTATACATTTAAAAAAAAGCTCTAAAAAATCATTTGAATTGAGAGCAAAATTTAATTTGTGAGTTAAAATAGTTAGGAAATTAAAAACCTTTCCTGACAGCATTAGATAAATTATTAATAAGAAGTTAATATAACTAGTTAAAATTAATTTCCAAAAATATTTCAGCAGTCAAATATTCATATTCTTGATGAAACATATCGTCATATAAAAATATATGTTTAGTGAATACAGTATGGTTCTTTGTAGATGTTACAAGATGGTCTCTTTTGAGAGCTGTGATACTAATATGAACTATTAAATTAAAAAAACACAAGGCATATTCATGTAATGATTGTTTAAGATATAAATTATACATTGATAAATGCAATCTGTTACTAATTAACCCTCTTGGTTTTAAAAAAGACAATACGTTTACCTGAAAGTAAAAAGTAGCAATTCATATATTGTGAAGTGAGTACATTATAAAAAGGCGAAAATAAAGGCAGGATTTCTTATCATGCTTAAAAGAACTTCAAAACTGCTTTATGCATTCAAAAAACAATTCATATTGGCAGATCAAGAATACTACTTTTTCACTTAAAAATGTGATGCAGTGATTGATCATACAGTTCTGCACGATTTGAACATAAAAGAATAAATTAATTTAGGCAATACTGTCTTACCTTAGTCAAATAAAATTATGTACAATAAATTAAGAAGTTTGAAACAATCTCAATACAAAATGTGTTGATTTTTATGAAGAGGTATGTGAACATTGAATGATTTTAATAAAGACTAATTTTTGAAAAGAACAGGAAAATTTTTCTTGAATGATTTATAGAATGACTTAGACAAAATTGAATTTAATAAAACCTCATGCAAGCTTGGCAATCCATGATAAGAAGATAGTTCCATCACAAACTGTTTTACATTAGTATCTGAAAGATGGGAAGCCTTATGAATCTAGGGGCCATGCTTGCTTAATAAAAGCAGTTAAAAGTATTGGAAGAGGTACAACGGTCTGATGTAAGACTTACATATGATCATGGTTATGCTATGTTTTTGGTATGATCCCTAAATGTTCATTTTTTAACCTTATTTACTAGGAATTTTGATTATTCATTTAAAAGATAGCATTTGCAATATCATTTTATGTCACAAGATGGATGGATCTGGAATGGTTCACATTATCATGTGTTAAGTAAAATGAAAAGACATGTGTTTTAAAATACGTAACCATAGTTTTTATTTTATTTATAAACACATCTGTAAATATATCATATGTAAATATGTTTACATCACAAATAAACTGGTTACGGCATCATATTATAAATATCCATCCAATCATTTTTACATAAATGTATATACATTCACAAATACTTCATTATTATAATTATCATTTTCATTCTAAGTTATTTTATTAGAACCATTCCCACTTCAAAATAATGCGTATATCATTTTTTTTTTGCACTTGCACATTCCTTTGTAAAACGAGGTATGCTCATTTTAAATTATATTTTTATTCAGTGAAATATATGCATTACATTTTCAAAAAGTGTAATTTGTAAAAATATGTCAAAAACTTGCCTTCTGGATAATGGAAAAAAATCCTTCCATTGTCTATGAAGATACCAAAAAGAGAAATATTGATTAAAATTATTTTCTGATATTAGTTGAAGAATAGTCAAAAGTATCACAGATAAAAAAAAAGTTTTTAATGTTTTTTTTAAATCTATTCATTTTATATAACTTTTATTTATTAAAACAATTTTTTATATTAAACTTCTACATTCTTGAAATAATAATAATAGAGAATTTACAATGTAATGTGCTAATGAAAATATAAAAATTCGAGTTACATTTTCTTTATATACAAAATTATCTGTTTCTTTAATCATGTCTGCATTAATAATTTATTAATTCAATATGGATTTTTAAAATTTCTAATCAAAGGCGAAAAATTTTAGTTTTAAATTTTAATATATAAATATTTTATCAAAGATGCTATTTTAAACTTTAACATATGTTAACTTCAAAAAACCTTCATCATGAATCTACTGCATATATTTCAGCAGTGATGCATTCTTTTTTATTTATTTATTTTATATGACTTTTTTATTTTTATTATTTATGTCTTTTATAAGGATCTCTATTATTATGAAGGAATGTGTAAATGAGTGTTGTAATATTGCCCTACTTTTATTTTATTTTGCAGTTTTTATTTTTGTATCAATGGTTCTTAGTTTATATATAAAAAAAAAAAAAAAAAAAAAAAAAAAAAAAACTTAGCTGTATAATGTTAGTGTTTGTAAATATCTTGAACTATAAGGAATAATTTATTGATGTTTTCATACCTTGTTAATAAATCATCTGTCCCGAATGCTCAAAGAACTTTTTAGAATGATAGAGCAAAGTGTATAATGAATATTTTAGGATAATTCAACTGGAGTCATGTTTTGGAGTTGATGTTTGGAGTTGATGTTTTGTAAGTATATACACCTCAATGAACATTGTAATGTTTTATAAAACTTACATATATACTTAACTTGTACAAGGTGACTATTAAAAGACAAAAACATTCTTTGTTTTGACACATTTACTATTTTCTACTTGTATGCAAGCAAGATATTTGTATATTAAGTAGTACTTGGTTGTTTTAATTTAATGCTTAAAAAGGAAATATGTCAGTGAAATATTAGAGATAAAATGTTATTTCTCGTTTTTTTATATATTTATTAGTTACTTAATTTTTTGTAACGTATAAGTTTTAAATGAAAGAATTTTGCTTTTTTTTTTATGTGCTTTCATGTATTGTAAATATGACATTTGTAAAATCATATCCATTGTGAGATTTCACAAAAAAATGATCTTAAAAAATATGATGAACTTTTTATGTTTATATAAACTTTTGTACTTTTTACTGCGTTTTTAATAATTTTAGTATCTTTTCTGGAGCACAAATAAAATACAATTCTTCATTCTTTTTCTGTCTATGGGTTTTCATTTAAAAAGAAAATTTTAAACACAGTTGATATCTAGAGATTTTGAATGTTAATATAAAAATGATTAATAGTTTAAAATAGAAAGTGAAATAAAGGAACATTATGAAATAGCTATTTAGTTAAATATGAGTTTATACTAACTGCATATAATATATACATATACATTAAGTCCTTTTACATATAGTTGCAAATAAAGTAAATATTTTTTAACATTAATCATCAACAAAGTTTCTTTTTAAAAATCCATGATTTAATTCTATTAAAAATATGATATATTGAAATGATAAGATATATGAAGTGATATAATTTTGAAGTAACTTTTTCTTTCCAGTCGTAATAAGATTTGTTAACAAGCTATATTTTTTTAGATATAAAACATATCTTTTTCCATAGCCATTTTTTTATATTTATATGATTTCACATCATATTTCATGGAAAAAAATTTTCAATATAGATTCAAAGTTATAACAAAAGAAAGATAAGCAAGGATATAAAAAAGCATGTCAAACAAACATATGTTTACAATAACTATTTAAGAAGATTATTTATGTTTAGTACAATAAAGCATTGGACAGTTTCTAGATAAAATTTTGGATAACTTTTCACTTGAGTTTATGGTTATTTATAAAATCAGCTTAAAATGAAACTTAAAAAGTTGGTTGCTTTATAATGTAATTGGATCACGTGAAAATATATTCTATATTTAATATTTCTAGTGTAGTTGTACCTGCTTAAAACCTAAGCAAATGTAACATAAACAAACATAAAGAGAAACCTTTCAATACATAAAGAAACAAAATGAAAGGAAAGAGTTTCAATGTGCATCACACCCGTTGGTTCTTGGTGTGTCATACATTTCTAATAGATTTTTATGAAGAATAAATTATTTAAATATTTTCTTTGATTTTTTTCATATTAAATATTATTTATATAATTCTATTAAAATCTTTAATGTCAAATACTAAAAACAAGATGTCATCACATGCATTTTAATTAAAATTATTTAATGTACTTAAAAAATTATTTATGGCACATTTATTGAAAAAATAAGAAATAAAAAAAATCAGCAAAAATTAACTTTCATAGTTTGTTATAATACAGTCATTAAAATGCTGAAAATCCATCAATTTTTAACTTTAATTGAAGCAACTTCATTTTGTGCAAATTCTTTAACTAACTTAAGATGTGGAGGTATAGTGGTTCTTAAAACCACCTAGGAACTCCGTAACAGGTACGCCCGTTGCCCCAACTGAGCAACAACTGATTGTAATGTAAAAATGATGAAAATAAAATTTGAGACCAAAATTTCATTTTTTGAGTTGAATTTAGTGACATGTGTACTGAATTTTCTATAAAAAGGAATGAAATAGAGAAAAATCTCGTATATTGAAGTGAAACTGTAGCGGAACAATTTGTACATTGAAATAAAACTATAGCGAAAAAACTCGTATTTTGAAGTGAGTAAGACTTTTATTTGTTTCAATCCAACTTTACAACATATACCGTTAACTTTTGTATATTGATTACTAATTAAGTTTTGAACAATACGTAAGCACATAAAATTTTTCAAACATTTAAATTTCACCACTAATGAAATAAATGGTAACAGAACAGCAATTTTTTTTATTTTTTTATTTCCAATGGCAACGCAAGTACAAGAAGAATAAAAATAGTAATAATAACAAAAATAACAAGGGAAAAAAATACAAAAGAATAAATGTCCAGAAAATGCACAGATGACCGAAGTCATTGCCTTAAGAGTTCTCTCGCACGCCAGTAAAGCACTGTCTCCGAGTCGCCGTCAAGTACCGCACACCATTGGAGGTGGTCTCTGTTCATTGGGTCTGTTGAACCACATAGGGGGCAGCCAGGATTCGAAAATATTTTAATGCGATGGAGATGTTCTGCTAGACAGTCATGGCCAGTCAGAAGTCGGAACTGGGCCACAGCATGCCGTCGCGGATTGCTGGGTATTGCTAAAAGATCTTCAGCTCTCCAACGCTTTACAGAACAACAATAGAAACATAAAACTGAAACTGTTAATTAAACACTGGTAGTAAAAGAAATGAAATAGCAAAATAACTCGTACATTGAAGAGAAACTATAGCAACAAAAAACTTTGTACATTGAAGTGAGCAAAATTTTTATTTGTATCAATCCAACTTTACAACATAATAATGTTTCTTTTTGTATACATATTATTAATTAAGTTTTATATTATTAATTTAGTTACATATTAAAATTTAAATTTTACCGTTAATAAATAAATGTTAATAGAACAACAATAAAGACATGAAACTGAAACTGGTACACTACTGATTCAAGTTCTCTTAAACTCCCAAAACTCAATAAATTCGGTCGAATTTAGAATTAAAAAGATATTTTTCAAATGAGCCACCAAAGGTGTCAAACAACAATACGTGAGAGATTTTTTATCATAAAAAAGACATTTAAATGAAATAGCAAAAATTGTATACAGATAAATTACAACAATTGAAAATTTGATAAATATGAAAGAAATATAAACGCTGCTATATAAAAAAAGGTAAGTAAGAAAAAATAGTTTTAATTCTCATGATTAATATTGTCTTCTCAATAATGATAGAGGAAGCACTTTAGTTAGTAGGTTAAAGTTTTCCTTACAACTTGAAAAATATTTTAACAAAAGTGCTCAGTGACAAATAATATAAAATATCCTTAAGTATGAATACCATAGTTGAAAAGTATAAAATAAGCAATAATCGGTAAAGCAAACACTAAGAAGAATCGTGTAAAGATGAAAGAACATAAAATAAGTATGAATGCTTTGAATTTCAAAACTGTTAATACAGGCAGATGAAAGCAAATTAAATTTATTTTATATAGATGGCGAAGACAGAAGTGAGTGTGGAGAATGACCAACAAAAAGTTGGTAATAAAGTGCTTGTATTTGACTTACGTAATTTGGCAATAATAATGATAATACAACAATTTGGTGATGCATGATAGCGAAAGGAGTGGGAAATTTGCAATTTATAGAGGACAATATGGGTCAGTATCATATCAACATACCACATGAAAATTTAAAAGTTAATGTTGGAATATTTGGTATTCCATACAAATTTAATGGTATTAATGTATAGAGGATCATAAACACGCATCTATAGTTGTCTACGACTGCTCCAAACTCATTACAACCAATAGACTTGAAAGACATCAAGCATTTATAGAAAATTTTAGAAAAATTCAGGAAATATTATGGATTGAATGAAAACGATCTGCAGGAGGCTTTAAAGCGAGAATAGTGTAAAACCCCTGAAGTGTGCTATCACAAATTGATTAAATCTATGACAATCTCAAATGTATTTTGAAAAGTAAAGTGTTGCCTATCTAGTATTGAAATCTACACATATTATTTTTATAAATAATTCTCTTACAAAATACGAATTTTAACGATAAATATTCCCAGGCTTTGATTTGTTTATATATATATATATATATATTTATTTAATTTTAAGAAAAATTGTTTTTACATCTTATTGCTTCTGCGTTATTTTTCCTTAATTTACTTTTATAAAATGATTACTTGGACATCTAAAATCTTTCAAAATTTAAAGGGTTTTTTCCCCCCAAGAAACCTATACTAGGCTACATGAATCGCTGTATTATGTTTATAATTCCAATAAACATACATGTATTATGTTAGTGTACATACATGTACTATGTTAGTGTACATACATGTATTATGTTAGTGTACATACATGTATTATGTTAGTGTACATATTTTTAAAGGCATTATTTTTGTTTTGAATATAGCATTAAGTAAATGTTGATAGAACAAAAGAAAAATAATATTATGGTATTTTTGTTGATTGAATTGAGAGAGAATTCTCAGTTACAATTAAAAGATCTCAAACAACTATTGATAACGATTTTGTTAATACAAGCTATTATGGTAGGGAGTAAAAAAACACAGCAAATGTCTTTTCTGAATAGTGAGGTGTAATATAAAAAGGTTGCAAGAAATATCTTAGTTTAGTAGCTTATATAAGGGAAAGTAGTCATCTATAAATGTAGTCATCTGTGGGAAATTTTAACTTCCTATTACGTAATCTTCAGCTGTCAGTTTACCATAAAAATCTATATGATATTTAACGATTTACGAATTTTTCCTGCAGATCTTCATTTGCCATTTATGTGAAAATAACCCGAAGTTCATCAGGTATATGTGGTTTCATGTCGTGTTCCATTTTTGGATCCAATTAAATTGATTGATAGGATGATTTCCTGACTAAATTAATTTTCCGTTTTGCTAGCACATTGAACATTTCCTTTCTTATTGTTCTACCAGTAAAGTGAAGCTAGGTATGTGGTGGACAATACATGTTACTGTTCTGCAATGTTTTGATTTGAGGTCAACTCCACGAAAATTGTAAATATAAAAAAAAAGATTCAGCGTTGCCCAGGATACACTAAAATGGGCTTGTTACAATGTATAAAATTTTGGACGAATACCACAAAGAGTGGAATCTAGAAAGGCCATTATCTCTTTCTCGAACAGAAAGACATGCTGATTTATATATTTGTAATACTCATTCCTAGCATAGACAAAGAAGTTTTCAGTTCAATATACTTTATTGAGTTTCGAACCAGGCTACCCTATTTCTGAAATCCAACGCGCTACTCTCCTCCAATTCCTTCCTTCCAGTTTCTATCATTTCATCCATAAAAAAATCGTAAATCAATGCTTGATAATGGGCCTGAATGGTCGAGTGGCTGGCGCTCGGTACCACAAGTTTCGGGTTCGAGTCCCGACGGTGCCATGGATGTTTGTAGTGGTTCGGAATCCACTTTAAACCGTAGGTCCCGGTCTAATAGGATCGTAGAGCGTTGCGGGGGCATTGTTACTCCGCGTGGTTTATCTTCCAGTTACACGCGACCCCTGGATAATGCAAAGTGAGTAACGTCTGTGCAGCACTTACCTTAAGGCATCCAAGACAGCTGTCTAAGTGTTAGCCAACTGCATTAGAAAAAAAATGCTTGATAATGCAGTAAAATACGCAGATTTCATAAAGTCAATATATATCCGTAAACAAATTGTTTCCCTCACGAAACCTATCAAATAGAAATGCCTTAATTAATGAAAATTAAGAATCAATTTTGCTCTTAGCTACTACAAAGAATTGAAAATTATCCATGGATGACGCAAACAAATATGGAGGGTAACCCAAACAATATATCTTTGGACTATTAAAATTGTACGGAAAATAACTAGTGGTGACGGCATTTCTTATCATCACACCAAGGGTTTGAGCATTAAATAACCCCAATGAATCTTATAAAACGTAGGCTGATTAGATAGTTAACTCTGGTATTTCCATTCAGGATCTGATGATCATTTGCTACAGGACTAAAGTGTCATGATCCAGTTCGTTACTATTCGATGACTGTTTACAGGCAGAGATAATGATCGGTTATTACACCGCCCCCACTACCCCCCCAAAAAAGGCTCAGCTGATAAGTTGTGTTAAAGTTAGACATCTTGTACATTAGTACACCAAGTACACTAGATGGTTTAAAATAAAATAAGTGGTATAGAATAGGCTATAGTTCGTCGGTTGGCGGATATTGATGCAGTTGGAATAGTTCCGGCCTGCTAGACGGTCGTCTAATCTTGTCTCGAATTGGTGCCCCTTGACCTTGAAGAGCATTTATTCTGTCAATGAGTTTCTTGCAATCAGCATTTTTGCACTTCCGTAACTTTGAAATGGCGGGTGAGTGATCTGAGGGATCAGCCAGCTATGTGACCACTTTTGAAATCATTCAGTTTGCTATAAAGTCTTCGACAATGTCATAACGATATTATTTCATGAGTCTCCAGGGAACCGCAATATTAACAACGAGAAAGATGTAAGTGATACTGTTTTTTACAATTTTGCAATTTTTTAATTTTTTACAGTTTTTTTTTACTAGTTGCGCAATAGTAAAGTATGTTATGACCGATTGGCCGTGAAAATTGTGTCATTTTTATATTTGGTAGGTATATGTTGTATATTTCACCCACCCCCCCCCCACACACAATTATATATATATATATATATGTGTGTGTGTGTGTGGGTGTACCAGCGCGGATTTTGCTGCAAGTTATAGTTGAAAATTTTGCTGGAAATTGAAAAATATTTTTTACTTAATTTATAATTAATAATAATTAAAATATTTAGAGTTGAGGATAACGGAAGTGTGAAAAGCCACGTTCACTAAATGGGTAAGTAACAAAGCGTCTACAGTCAGACTGAATAAAATCGTAATTAAATCCCCAAAAGCAGTTTGGTTATTATCTTTGAGTCTGGAGAAAAAAAAAAAAAGAATGGGAAATAGATGAGACGTAGCGATACATTATATAATGTCTTTTACAATATTTGCTTTTGTAAAAGTCTTTTTTTATTAAACTGAAGTTGTATTATGTTTAATTTTTTAATATTTCATAAAAATCTAAAAATATTAAATATAATTAGCGTTTCTTTAAAAGTAAAAGGGACATTGTTGAGATGGGCTGCAAGAAAATCTTCAGTAGGCCGAGTTCCGTATATCCCTTCAAGTAATAGTAACATGGATTATAATCTTCAAACAAAAGCAAGAAAAACTTAAATATACAGTGGGTAAAAAAAGTATTGGCTATTGCCTTAATTTATTCATATTGACAAATTAATAAAATGTTATGCAATTTCAGCTGTCGTAATTAAATACAAGACATCTTAGATATATAAAAATAGTAAAAATTTTATTTTAATTTGCATTTTCTACGATTTTTTCTTTCAAAAACGAAAATTTGCATGTCAAAAAAGTATTGGCAAAGTTTTAACTGCTATGCAAATTTTGTTACATTGAAGTCACGTGTTTCGACTGATTAGAAACTCTACCGGTATAAAGTCTGCAAAACTACTCCAAAAGTATCTATGCATTATTTTGCGATTACTGCAGTAAAATGACTTCGAAATCGAAGGAGTTGGACGTTAGTGTTAAAAACACGATTATTAGGCTTAGAAATGAACGTTTAACTTATCGTGCTATAGGAGTGCAGTTCAATATAAGTTTATTTACTGTCAGAAGTGTTGTAAAAAAGTTCAAGGAAACAGGATCATCGGGAAAAAAAGAGTAGAAGTGGACGACCTCGAATATTTTCTACAAGAGAAGAACGTGTCATTATTAACAAGGTTAAGCAAAACCCTAAAATAAGTGCACCCCAGATAGCTAGAGATGTTGCTTTCACTTCGCAAAAGACTTTCAGCGTACAGACTGTACGGAATGTTTTACACGAGAGAAGTTATTATGGAAGGGCAGCTAGAAAGAAACCATTCATCTCGGAAATAAATAGGAAAAACAGGCTAGATTTCGCAAAATCCCACGTTGATTTATCTGAAGAGTTTTGGAACACAGTTATTTTTTCCGACGAATCAAAGTTTAACATTTTCGGCAGTGATGGGCGACGATATGTGTGGAGGAGGCCAAATACTGAATTGGAAAAGCAGCATTTAACTGCTACTGTAAAACATGGTGGAGGCAGCGTCTTAGTTTGGGGCTGTATCGCAGCTAATGGAATTGGCAACCTGCATTGAAAATGATGATGGTATTATGACAGCACGTACATACATTGACATTTTGCGCCATAACTTAAAAATCAGTGCCCAAAATCTTGGCTTGGGAACATCATTCGTTTTTAAATTAAAATTTTGTTATATTTGTTTGTCTTTTCTCCTTCTGTAATCGCTATGTTAAAATAAAATTTGTAAACATATTTTGTTAGCAAATATGATCATTTATAGACAATTGCCAATGCTTTTTTTATCCATTGTATATTTAAATTGTTATAGTCTGTTTCGTGCCTAAATTCATCAACAATATGCAAGGGGAGGGGGGAAATAGTTACACAAGAAAATTTTCTGTTTAGTGCTGCCATCTACTGACTATAATGATAAATTTTGTTTCTGAAAAGGGTACTACTGGTGAAAAAACAGCAAATATGTTTTATTAATTTTCCTCAACCTGCCAAAACCCACCAAGGTTCAAAAATAAATAGTTCCATAATATGGGATATGGTATAAGATTTAATAAGTTTTATTAATTGTCTACCCTAGGTTCTCATTTTCTTGTTTAGAGGCATATTTCCTCTTCTCTAATTTTTTTTTATGCCACGATAAATAACGCCAATGATATTAATTTCCCAATTGAGATATGGTTGTAAATAATTTGGTGTTACATAAAATTTCAGAGAAAGTCGAGGTTATTAAAGCATCTAAATTTAAAGTCAAGTAAAAAATTATAGATTTCAAGTTTTTTTTAATCTAATTATTTTAATTTAATTATTTTATGAATTATGTATTTTGTATGAATAATCATTTTATTTTCATTAAGGCTTTAAATAAAAATTCATCTGAATGATTGATTAATAAAATTTCGTTCTTTTTCATCATGAAATATTCAATGACGACTGTTCATAATTTCAAATACAAATCATTTAAATTAAAAAAAAAAAATTCCTCTTAAAATATTTGATTAAAAATTAAGATTAGTAAAATTTTTTAATGAATGATTGTTGATCAATAAAGGTGTTATTTTAATACTGAAAATCTATATTTATATTTTAAAATTTTAAAGCAATTTTTTATTAACAGGTTATAGAAATATATTGTGATCCATGTAATAAAATTCAGAGTTTTAATTCAGAAAATGGTTTTCTCTGAAATATACATATTTACAAGTAATTTAATAAATTTCACGTATATGAAGTAAACTGAGTATTGGCTAGTACTTAACTAGAATGCTTTCTTGACTTTTTTTTACTCGGGAAGTAATTTCAGTAGTAGTTTGCTGCGGGTTCTGCGAGTTTGATCACATCTTCCGACCATTTACAATTTTTTTAAAAACTTCCTTCACGAGCACTTTTAAAAACATTTTCACAACCTTTCTTTAAAATTTCTTTCACGAGCAAATAATTACATAATTAAATAATGTAAAATTGTTCATAGAGATCATTTGATGAAAGCGAAGACGATTTTATTTCAAAGTGAAAATGAGATTTTTCAAGAAAAGAAAATTTGAATTCTATAGTCTAATTCATTTGAAATTCTATAGTTTTATTTTTTTTAAATTGCTGTTATTCACTTTATTCTTACATTCTAAATTTTATGGGTAATCTGTATATCGGCTCAGCCGATTATAATTTTTTTTTCTGTGATGATACAATCCATTTCAAAATTGCGATTTTCTTCAAAAAATAAACTAACATTGAATAAAACATTGAATAAACATTGAATAAAAAAAAAAAAAGATAACAAATGACAGGTATTCTAATGAAACCAAGGGAAATATGACAAAATAAATTCTAAGGCTTCATTCAAGAATAACAATTTTCTTAGACTAAATTCAGATTTTTGAAAATTATTTAGTTTTTCATTCATTTATTTAAAATAGGTCTTTTAAGGCTCATTCCTATTTTTCCTAGTATTTCATTAAGTTCTTTGTAGAACAAAGGAAGCCTGAATAATCACTTTATATTTATTAGTGTTCACTTTATCAGTATTTCGCTAATGAAACTGCTGATTCGTTGCAAAGATGCTTTAAGGAGTATTTGTAGGACTAACTGCTGCGTTTCAAAGTCTAAGAGGAAAAACAAAAATCTAAGATAGCTCGACTGTAAAAAGATACAATATTTTCACAGTTTCTACTGAGTATTTTTTTCAAAAAGGATAACCCGACCTGCCCGAAGGCTTACGGAAACACTGCATGACCAGAAGCGCAGACAGAACCAACTCTGCCAGGATTCCGCCTTATCCGGCTCCACGGATAGGGTGATATGTAATAAGTACAACACCCCCACCGCTTATGGCTGCCCTCGACTGGGCTTACTTTACTCCAGGACATCAACGTCCACGTTATAGAGCGTGTTCGAGAACACCCGCCGAGATGTGTGGATCACTTGGCCGTCTTAAGAGACGTTACCAGGGGGCACCACGGGGAGGTGGATCCAACTTCGCCCCCCCAGTTTCTACTGAGTATATTTGCTTCTCGAAGTAGTGTTTGAAACATGCGTCATCGGTGGGAATCAAACAATAGAACTGTGATTCACACCCTCCAGAAGTGCAATAATTTACAGAGTAAAAATTTTTTTTTACTTTACTTGCGTACATAAAAATTTTTCAATATATTCCTCCAAGCATTTTTTTTTTTTTAAATTTACCCATTTAAAAAAAAAAAAAACATATCTAGAAATAATCGTTGTAAAGAAATGTTATATGTGAAGATCTTTTGTTCCAAATGCAAATGGTTTAATTTTGGTGGCCAATGAATGAAAGCCAGAGTTCGGGAGCATCGAAATTGAGCATCTGGATAGTGTGTAACTTTAGGCAATAACTTCCAATTCTATAGCAAAATTTTCTTGGGGCCTAAATAGCCGAGTGTCTAGCGCTTTGGCGCTTGGTGCAACAGGTTTCGGGTTCGAGTCCAGGCGGTGCCATGGATGTTTGTAGTGGTGCGCGATCCACTTTAAATCGTAGGTTTCAGTCCAATGTGATTGCGGAGCGTTGGTAGTAGGGCTGACAACCCTACCCCCGTAAAAAGAAAAACATCTCCTGTTTCAAAATCTGCTAGTAGGCAGACGGCTTTGGCCCATCGTGGGTTCTGTTGCTCCAATGAAGAAAACGGGGTGAAGAAATCAAGTGACATAAACAATCACTTTAAGCCATAGGTCTCGGTCGCATATGAATGTAAGAGGGTCACGGAGCAGAGTCAGACTTCTCATCCACATTATTCCCAAACTGTATAGGGACAACTCAACTCAGCTCTAGGCACAGTGATGTGGTGTGGTGTAGTCAGTAGTAGCATAATTTTCATTCGAATTTGATTCTGTTCTAATCTCTCTGATTTTAGTAATGCCTAGCATACGTATTCTCCGCAATATGAGAATATATCCCCATTTCAGAGAGGACATGCGATTGGGCTAAAAGGAGCAGAGTGATTAAATCTTTGAATAAGTGCGATGCTGCCATGGGATTGTGTTTATAGGAATGGATGAACCATCACATGAAACAACATCCGTGGAAAGCCGTGGTCGAATTATAGAGACGATAGAAAGAGAAAACAGCGAGAGAAAACAGTGTCAGAGTGCCTCTTCCAACACCTTATTCGCCATTGCCAACAATCATAAGTGTAACCGGAATGCCAGTAAACACAAGGATCATTCATAAGTGACTAGGTCTGGATCCTTCATAGTGACTAAGTTCATTGCTCCAGTTACTCCTCTCCTGTGCACCCCAAAAAGTACGTTTGAAGTGATGCCAGATTTGTTCCATCTGGAATCTCACTGACTGGAATAGAATTCTAAGTGCAAAGTAGTGTTGCAAAGTTAGTAATTTAGCAAAGTAGTGTTGCTTATAGCAAAGAAAAAGGTAAGCTTTCAGTGTATCATGCTAACAGTATCTCCAGCAGATAGCCCTGATTGGGGATAGAGACGCTTACATATCCCATCGAATCTCCTAGTTTCTGAAACCACTGAAAACAACGCATGCGGTCAGTGGATTCAAATCCTTTTACTTTGCTACAAATTAGTCTTGAGCCAAGCTACAACACTAATTTGTGTTTCTCTTTTGTTGCTGCTGCGGCCTGATGGCCTATTAGCTAGCGCTGCGACCTTTGGTACCACAGGCTTACACGTTCGAATACTGGCCGTGGCATGGATGTTTGTTAGTGGTTTGAAATCCACGTAAAGCTGTAGGCCCCGGTCTAATTAACCTAAAGTGTGCACAGAATGACTAAAGCGACGAACCAAATCAAATCTGTTACTCTTGCTTTCTTCAGCTGTTGTGCAAATTTGTGATATTTATGCCTTTCTGCACAAAGATTTAATTAATCCGGATTTATCAAGAGAGTAAAGTTATTTCGTTTTTAAAGGAAATCCCCCAATACTTCTTTTATTCATCACTACAGATTTGTGGGGTGAAATTATTTGAAATGCGTAAAAATGAATTCTTGAAGGTTTTCAGCGTACATTTTAAATTTAGTTATAACAGTCCTACCAGATTTTAAAGAATAAGTTTTTATTTTAAATAACTCCTTTTTGGACTCGTTTAATCGTATTCAAAAACCTTTGGGATGAAACACCTAAAGATGAGAAAATATTTTATAGGAATTTGATCTAAAAATAACTTAACTTATCAGATTTAAAAGTTTCGTTTTTTTTTTTTCCCTCAGTGTTTTGGGAGTATTTGTAGATTCTGTAGTTTGTAGTATAGAAATACCATGGATGTTTTAAATACCTGAGATCTATGTAGGCCATTGATAAATCTCCGATATTTGTTTCCTAAATTTGAATATTAAATTGTTTTTATCACGTAAATTAAAAGTATGGCATTCTGGTTTATCTTTTTGAAAATTGTTATGCTTGGAATAAATTGCTTTAGTATGAAAATGACGTCCAAACTAACATTGCACAAACATCACGAATATTTAGAAAAAAAAGTAAAAATAAAAAGACAGAATACTTATAAGTATCAAACTAACATGGAGTATGTTTTACAAAATTTCATATAAAATTACTGTATGTAATTTTAAATGATATCAAAATACTTTAAATACAGGCAACAGTTATTTATGGAATATAAAGTGGAAGTTATATAAACTGTATAGAATTCTTTTTTATTTAATAAAAGAGTTATTTTCATATAATTTTTCGCAAGCAGAAAATTATACAAAAGGGATTATTTAGTTCTAATAACCATTTATTATTAATAAGCAAATACTATTATTATTAAATAAACCTTATATTTCCTTTTTTTACAAAATTTTGACTTCATTTATAGAGTTTTAGTTAAAAATTTAATGTCATAAAATTTCTTTCCTCTAATGGAAAATTTTATTATTACATAGTATCTCTATAATGAGAACATTTCACTGAATCATAAGTATTTAATATTCCTTTTTTTTGTTTTACATGTAGATAAGACATTAAAAAAATTCCACTTAATTATTTTTCTGCTTTTTTTCTTATGTTTTGATTCAGTCGAAAGGATATATGACTTTATTCTAAATATTTTTACCTGATCTTAAATAAGTCAAACAATATCTTTTATACTTCTCAGTCCCAATATTTAATTTGGGAAAAACACCTGAAATGATTTTGTAAATTTGGAGAGAGAAATGTTTTTTTTTTAAATATTAAATCTAAATTAATTTTTTTTGTAGTTAGTTTAAAAAAAAAAAAAAAGAAGAATGCTACTTCATTTTCGGATTTCCAATAGTTATTTTATTTGACAACAGATGGCGCTCATAGTTATTAGCTGATGTGTTGCTTTAGGTCTATATTATTTTTGAAATATCTAGAAATTTTCTACAATTTAATTACTGATTCACATGAGTTAATTTAATTAAATTATCAATTACATAATTAACTTTGTTTTTTTTATTCGATAGATAATATGTAACTATCATGAGAGTTTTTAACTAACAAACTTGTGTTTTTGCTAATTGTGCAACACCTTCTAAAGAATGTGAAAAACAGCATAAATAAAAAAAAAAAAAGTATCATGTGTACAATCATGTGTACATGTACAATCAGAGATTCAGTTACTCTTGTTATTATATTCTCATATTTCTTAATTTGTCCCTCCAAAAATTTTAATAACCTTTTAAATAACCTTAAAAGAGATAACCTTAAAATAACCATAAAAGAGAGCGAAATAACTTAAAATTAGAATTTTGTCTAGTTTCACATATTAATTTTTGCTTTTGGCTTAGTCTTAAATTAAAAATGTAGCAAAATTTGTATAAATACATTAGTAATTGGGATTTCCAGAGCTTAGAATGATTTTAACAATTTTTACTTTGCAATATAGATCTGTTAAGACAGATGTTGATCGCATAACGGTGTTTATAAACTGCAGCTGTTTATTTATATAATATGTAAAATAGTGTAAGCAAAGGAATTTTTTTCTTTTTATTCTTATTGAATTACTGCTTCTTTCTTCTATTTTTGTAGGCGTAAATTCCCGAAATAGAATGATACCAAATAGAATGCAGGAAAATACACTTTTTTAATATTGTTAATTCATTTATTCCACTAAATCTTTATAATTCCTTTATAATTTAATATGAGTTTAAATGCGTAAAACGCCCAAATCTGTCTAGTAGATTACATTTAGTTTTATGGAGAAAGTCTATTGTGACCGAACTGTTGGTAAAAATTCGTTTTCGTTATTTATTATTTTATGTTGAAAATTCATCAACCAACAAGTTGATCAATCTTGATGTAGATCTTTGACATCGAATGATCAAATGATTTGCTACAAAAATAAAAATCGAAATGAGAGGTTTTTCTCGACATGGAACGTAAATGTAGGGTAAACCCTTAAAATATTCAAAATTCAGTTAAATAGTTGGATTGGATGCGATTGGATATTCAAAACTTAATTGGATGATTGTCGAAACAAATGTCCGGTATTAAGAAATAATTTGATAAAAATCATAAACTATTGCTTGTATTTATATAAAACATGAAGAATACATTTTTATACAAGTTTTAAGAAGGTACTATCCGTTCCCCAGAAATCAGATGAACTAAGTGGATGAACTAAGTCACTGGACTATTTGTGTTAAATTAAAAAACGCTTTTATCAATTGCAAGTTAGGGATAAGTATTATTTATACTTAAAAGCTGGTAGATATTGTTCTTAATTGGACAAGAACATAAACAGCAACTGAATATATTTAGCAAAGGATTTTAGAAGACAAACTTATAATACGTGAGTTATGAATAAATATTAATTTTATGTATCAGAAGAGTATGAAGCCCATTATTTCCCCATTTAAGAAATATATATCCGAATTGGAAAAATATATTCATAATTCGTGCAGATAATATTGAAATGAAAGAATAAATATTATCTTCGATATTTACGAAGTTGTGTATGAAACTATTTTAACTCTTAAGACTTTTCTTAGCAAAATAATATGATTCAGAATGAAAATAAAACATTGATGGATTTTAATATAATCTATTGTTCTTGAAATGAACGATAGATGGCGCGCATAACTGGTCATGAATACATTATATTGACTAGCTTTAAGTTCATATAATTTTCATGAGTTGCTTAATATATTTTACATATTATCAAAAATAAATAAAATTGCGTAATAATTTTGCACGAGTTCGAAAGAAAACTAAATTTCTGTAAAAATTTTACGATTAAAATGATTAATATATCAAATAAAAAAACTTTTTAAGCTTAATGAATGTTTATAAAATGTCCAATCAATTTTCTAAATGTATTGAATTTATTTATATAAATATTTCATTTATTTATTCGACGTTGTGAGTAATTTATTTATTCCGTTTTATGAGTAACACGGGGAATAAATAAATGAAATATTTAACAATTAAAAAAAGTTTTGTTTTATTGATGAAGAAAGTTTTCTTAGTTTTGTTTCTTTATTATAAAATAAAGTGGAAAAATTTATTCGTTACTTTAACTCAAAATTCACATTATTAAATATATTAATGTGAAAATCAAGCAAAATTTCTTTAACATATCAGTTTAATATTAATACATAACATATCAGTTCTAATTTATTGTAAGAAATTCTTTTGTAGAATATAAATATGAGTTACTTTCACCTTTAAGGCATTTAAATTGAATCAAAATTGCTTTCAACAATATTAGGATTGAAAGATCACCAATTATTACTACGAAACAAAGTTTTAACTTATTATTAGAAAGACATCTTCAGACATTTTATTTTTATACTTATGTAATGGCTTCACATGGTGTGTGATAAAGCCAAGTCTTCAGATGGTTTACAAACACAATCTGAGCGGTCTACAGTGAAGGTAATGCATAATGCAACCCAACTTCAGAAGAAAAATAGAAAATTTAAATACTTTTTTTCTTGTTTAAAATTTCAATATGCCAGTATGGTAGGAACTGAATGTTTTCCAGTGGAAATCGATACATGGTCTCCGAGGGAAATTAGATTAATTATATTCCCCAACCCACTTAGAGGAAGATCCTTTTGATGGCAAGTGGAATGGATCAGACGTCAAATTAATACACAACTTCTCTTTCGAAACCCCACCACTCGAGTGGCTCCGGCAGTGCTTGGGATTTCTATTGTCAGCAATTTCGATTTCTAGAGCGAAATTATTATCGGAAGAAGGGTTCTTGGAAAGCGAAGATTCACTTCTCATTCAAAGCTTTGGTCTGAAGAAAACATTTGTAGTGAAATTAGTGACTTTGGTTGGCTGCTTTTCTTTTCATTTTTTTTTTTTTTTTAAATTATGGGGTGGGGGAAGTTTTAATTGATTGTCCTTTGTATAAGGTTTAGCCTTCAAAATGTCTGTTTTTGTTTTGTTTCTTCCTTTTTTGAAGGGCTGGGAATTAAAAAAAAATTAGATAAATTTTAAACAGAACCTCAACAATGCAGGATTCACCTAATTAAATATTTGAATATTTAGTAAAATGACTATTTGGATGAGTTTATTCATTGTGTTAAGAGATAAAATGGTTTAAATTGAAATAGGTAGACTTTGATCTCAATGTTAGTGTTGGTAGCTATTATGGAAATGCACAAGAATTCGATTCCTATTGGTGAAATGCATTGCAGCCATTTTTTAGAGTTCACCTTTAAGGTATTTAAATTGATTGAAAATTGATTGTTTGGATTGAAAGATCATCAATTATTACTACGAAACAAAGCTTCAACTTATTATTAGAAAGATAGCAGCAATTTATTTTTATTCCTAGGTGATAAGGGTTTTACATGGTGTATGATAAAGCCAAGTCTTCAGATGGCTTACAAAGCACGTTAATATAAGCAGGCTACAGTCAAGGTAATACATAAGGCAACATAGATTCAGAAGAAAAATAGAAAATTTAAATAATTTTTTCTTGTTTAAAATTTCAGTATGGTAGAAACTATATCTTACTATGCTGCTATTTTAACAACCTGAATGTATTATATCAATTCGGAATATATGATGATAGTTTTTCAGTTTATCTACAATACAGGAAGTTACATGTAGTACATACGATAGACAAATACAGCAATTATCACTGAAAGCATTTAATACTCCCCCATCAACACATTAAAGACATTTTATTGTATATTATGTGGAACATGATGCCCTATATGAAAAAAGAAATAGATTCATTTTAATAGACGCAATAATAAAGCAATCGATTTATTTTAGTTAATAAAAATAATGATTAGCCACTAAAATCTTTATTTTGTTTTAATCAATTTTTGGTTTCCATCGACACTTAATTGGAGTAGCTTAAAGCAACAGAATGACCAGTGATTCAACAATAGATTCACCGCCACTATTTACTTGGAAGGAGGAGGTTTATTATGGTTTCCCTTAAACTTGATATAAATAAGAATTAATTTCCTCCAAATGTACTTCAAGAAAACAATATTCTTTTTTTTGTGAGCAGTACAGTAAACTTCTCGAATCAACTGTAATCCATTAATTTATTCTAAAAAAATTTGAATGAACAAAGATCAGCCCATTTCAGTAGTAATCCACATTAAATGAAATGCTACAAATTAATGGAAAAATTTTTTTTTGTGGGGTTAAGAATTAAAAAAAAAAATTCTAAAAAGAATTTCTAAAAGGAAATGAAGTTAAATTATTTATTGCGAGTGAATAAATAGTTAATGTAAAGGGAATGCACATTTGAACTAGCACTTTGAATAATTAAGAAAATGAGCAGTATTTGCAATGTTGAATCGGAGTTAATTTATTGAGTCTTACGAATGAGCCTGGTTAAATTGAAGTAGTTAAATTAAAAGGCGAAAGAACTTTTTGCTAAATAAAATATTCTTGATAAAATTTAAAATAGATTATATTAGGTATTTCCCTTTTTATTTATTCAAAATCAAAGGACAAATATGTATTATTCTCTGTAAGGATTTGTTTTTAAATAAATTATTATTAATGTTAATCGCTTGCATTACTAAAAAGTACAAAATTAAATTTAAGATTTTCAACAACAAATATATGTAATACAAAACGTATTAAAATAAAAGTACTGAAAATGTTAGAAATATAAGAAGGAATATTGAATATTTATTTGAATATTATTTGAATTGAATTATTTTAATTATTAGGATTGAATAATTTTAATTATTAGGATTGAATAATTTTAATTATTAGTATTGAATAATTTTAATTATTAGTATTGAATAATTTTAATTATTAGGATTGAATAATTTTAATTATTAGGATTGAATTATTTTAATTATTAGGTTTGAATTATTTTAATTATTAGGTTTGAATTATTTTAATTATTAGGTTTGAATTATTTTAATTATTAGAATTGAATAATTTTAATTATTAGAATTGAATAATTTTAATTATTAGAATTGAATTATTTGAATTTTTATTGAATTTTATTTGAATATTTATTGCAAGTTTTATTTTTTGAATGATTTCTTATTTTTTTTATTATATTTGAATTAATATCGGAAATAATTTCGTATGATTGTTAGATTAAAGATTATTCCTCCAATTATGTATATGACTAGAATTAATTATTGTATTCAATAATTAATTGTATAAATTCTACTGTTAAAGATTTGGACCTCAAACCTAGAAATAATGCATTTTATTCTGCATTAAAAAATTTTTTTCCCTCGAATATTACAAAAGAAGTGATTTTATACAACAGTTTATCAACAGTTTTTCAACTGACAAGAATTCAATGCAAACAGCGAAAAAAACTCTCTGTTATTAAAAAAAAATATCATTTTGCTGACCTTTTTCGTCTTCAAAGATTCATACTTCAGTTTTACTGTTGAATATCTCTCTCAATAAATAAACAAGGAAAAAGAAGAGTTCTTTATTTACGTCTGCACTACCAACAAAATCCTCCCTTTATGTCATTCGATCGAAATTTTGTTAAGCGATCACGAAAGATGCATTTCTCTTTTTTGGGAGTCTTCGCAAATAAATCCCGAGCAATAGAATACTTTTTGCTGAAAAGACATGCATGTAACTTTCGTTACTCCTCAATTCCACAAGGAGGAGTTTTTTTATGTAACTTACAATAGTTTTTGATTTATCAATGACATATTTTAAGCAAATCGGTTAATTGTTTAACTTTATAAAATTGCTTTGATACTAAATAGTTATCACTAAGCAAACGTATTTCATACTGTTACCAGAACAATGGTTCTCAACATTGTTTTTATCTCACACATATTAATAATGACACATATAATTTATAATTAAACTTCTATTCTTCTTCTTTTATTATTATTATTATTATTATATTAGAAGAAGAGTAGAAGCATACCTCTGCACCCATCACTTATATTCGCAATGTACCTCACTTTCTGATCGAAGTTTAAAGCCCCTACAGGGTCAAGATACTCCGTTAACCCAAAATGCTTGCTTTTGAGAGGTAGATGACCGGTATCACTGTTATGATAGAAGCCTTGACATTGAAAACACTGATGAACCTGGTTCCTGCCTCTATATCTTTCAATCTAAACTTTTGTTCCGAAAATATTAGTAATGGAGTAATGTGTAATGGTTTAAATTATAATTAAGAAAGGGTACAATTTGTTATCATTTATTTATTAATACAAACAAAACAATTTACTATAATTTGAAATAAACAGTTAATAAGTGAGATTCTTAAGAACTCAATATTAAGAAAACAAATAAATATTTATCTTTCAGTTTATAGTAATTTAATATAAGGAAATATCTGACAGAGAGATAGAAAACGAAACAATGGAAGATTGGATAAATGAAATTTCTGATGAACTAATAAAATATCTGATAGATGAGTTTATGCAAAATCTTTGTAAAATCGAATTTTGTATAGGCATTAACATAGTACCTATTCTCAATAATTTTTTCTGTATTATGTGTATGTTTATTTATTTTAACAATTATTTACTCGTTTAGTCAAAGTAGTTTTAATTGTGGGAGGCATTACTTAGGAATTCTTTCGACTTTATAATTAATGATTTGAAAAAATTTAACAGCACACTTACGATCCTCTCATAGCACATCGGTAGAAATCCAACTGATTTGAGTTTTGACACCGATTTTAGATTAACGAGCGCAATTAATGTTAAATAAACTGATTAGTTAAACTTAGTTAAATAAACTGATGTAAAGTAAGTAATAAAATTTAAAATTTAACGTTAGCTTTATTGCAGAAATATGCAAAAATTCGTTTCTGTCTATCTTAAAACCCACTTTATAGCGGATAAGTGATTGTAAATTTTGATTTAAAATTGCTTCTATTCCTAGATTGGTATGTTAAAGCATAGTTGGACAACTTTACTCCTTTCAAAGGTCAAATTTAATTTATAGAACATTAACCGAGCTAAATCCAATCTTTCATTCAGAAGATTGAATTCCACCTCTCCTCAAATTAATGTGATGAGTCAATAGCAATCTGCGAAATTTAATTGCATTAAAATCTCTGCGTTGGAATCCCCTTCCACCAGTTTAAACAGGTATTTAAAATATTAGAAAGTATTTTATATTTATTTCTTATCCCTCCAATCCCCATAAAATTTTTCTTCTAAAACAAAAATAAATTTAAAAAAAATACCCACAGTTGATTATAGAACGAGCAGATGATACTGTTCATAATAAGTTCTATAAGTTCTATACAGATGTACTGTTTATAATAAAATATTATTATAAACAGTACATCTGTTATAATATTGTTACTGTTAATAATAAACGTTAAAAATTTATTTTTAAGTTGTTTATTAATTAGTATTGAATCATTCTCAATGTGATGATTTTAGAAACAATTTTATTGGCAGTCATTGGATAACTATGCATCAATCATTATATATAGGTGCGTATGAATGGAGATGGTGCTTTTCAACTATTCATAAAACAAAGTTGATTTGATATAAATCAATGAAATATAAATAAATAGTCTGAAGAGAAGAATTCAATGTAAAAATTCTTCCAATGATATATTTTTAAAAGATAAAAAATTTTAGTTTTAGCTTATTTTTCAAAGCATTTACTATTTATATTTGATGCTGTCCACAAAGTATACTTTGCATCATTTTATAGGAAGTATTCGTTACCTTACTGACGTTACAAGTTCTTACAAAAATATATACTTGTTATGTTATTAGTAAGGACAAGTAACTTATAAAGTTACATCTTGCTATTATATTAAAAACATTTCATAATGTATTTTACTGTTAATATTTTTTAACACGTTTTCCTGATTTCTTAAAAAGCTTTATTCCCCTTTTACAAACTAAGGCAATGCATCTAAAAACATTTTTTAAAGTCAATTCCTACTTTTTTTTCACTACATTGCAGAAAGTCCTTTATGAATAATTTTTTAAGTTTATTTGGCGACATCTATTGGTAGACATATGCAACTTAAATCTAAAAAAAACTAAAATTAATTAATTAAATTTAATTACTGAATTAATATTTGAAAAAACTGTATTAACATCCAGTGTCATCCACTACAAGTTAAAAAAATGTATTTGAACTCGAGTGGATGAATAAAATGTATTTTACTAACAATTGAAAATTTGAACAAGATATATATAGGGAGAGTGGGAGCTAATAGAAGGAATTGAATAATCCATTTGTAGTAATATTTTATACAAAAATATTTTCAACCTAGCATGTTAATGACTAAAGTTTAGAACCCAACAAATGAATAGCCAGAATTCCCATGTAGCGAAGCTGAGTATCTTGGAAATATTTATGATCAGTGAAATTGGACTAAAGTGAAACCTTCCAGTAGAAACATGTCTTTCATTGATTCATGCGGCGATTTGCCTAGACTCTTAAACGTTTTGTCTTGACGAATTTACGACACAATATAAAACAGGCCGTGCCTAGGACTGAAAGAGCCTGGATAGACTAATCAAAGAATCGCTCAATGTGTGGGTTCCAGCTATATGGAGATTAGACAGTAAGCTCGCGCCTCCTTAGCTGAGCTATACTGGCGATGCCATGGATGTTTGTTAGAGGTATGGAATCCACGTTAAACTGTAGGTCCCAGTCTAATTAGCCTAATAAAATTATTATTATTTTAAAGTGTGCACAAAATGATCATAGGCCGACAAACCAAACCAAATCTCGGCTGTGCGCACATTCAAAGCGTAGTGATTCCAGGAGTTTATAATAATGATGATATACCCTTTGAAATGAGTCCCAACGACATGAGTAGACGCCTTTTAAAGACATCTAGGATGATCATGAGGTCCTAGCTTTATCAATGCAGGCAACAAAAGCCAAAAACAGAGACTTTTGATCTGCGATGCTTTTTATTTTGATAGCCGGTCAGCAATGGTAGTAGTCAACAGTAGATTGTCTGCTTTTACGGAAAATATTTTTATTTGTAAGAATTGGCATGGTATTATTTGAAAGACATATATAGAGGCTTATTTTAAGCAGTTTTAAGTGAAACATCACTTTATCTTAAAGGATGGGAAAAATTGTCAAATTTAAAATGCTCACACTATCAGGTACGGAAAATATCAATGTCATTCATTTGCAGAAATATCACTAATGCGCTTTTATTTCACGCTTTTTATTATTTATGCGCTTTTATTCATGAATTTGCAAATTTTTGCTATTTTAATGCCTAAATATGTTTAATAATTTTTTAATGCAGTATTTTTAATCTTTAAATAGTGTAAATGTTTTGTAAAAAATTGCTTTCATATAATTATATTCAACAAGCGTTATTATATATTTTTAAGAAATATTAGTGTGTCTATTCTTCTGTTGATGATTAAACGTTTTTGAAACATTGTAAATCAGAGTATACAAAAACAGTAATGATTGTCCATAGAGAGAATTTCCTTTTGTTTTCCTTGTTCTGCCAAAACAATGGAAAACTCGAAAGAAAATCTTTACTTGAAAAATTACTAGGGCTGCAATGTGAACTCACTGTGACATTTGAATCATCATCATTATTTACAATTTAAGGAATTCCAATAGACGAATTATGGTGGTTAGTTTTAACAAATGCATTTTTTATTTTCAATCAGTTACACTGAAATTTTCGAATGCCCTGCACTTTGTTCTATGATTTGATTGGCAAATATATAGCAGATTCAGAGCTACTCAGAAGCACCATTGGGGTTCTGCTTTACTTCACTCACATTTTACAATTACAATTTTAAACGAGTACTTTGTGGTTGTATACATCCTCCTTACTCTTTGAAGTTAATAGAAAGGCTTTCCGCCCTATAGGCCAACTAGTTAGCGCTTTGGCCTTTGGTAGGACAGTCTTCAGGTTCCAATCCTGGCGCTGGCACGAATCTTTATTAGTGATTCGGAATACAGTTTAAACTGTAGATCCCTGTCTGTTTAGCCCTTGTGTGCACAAAATGACCATAGAGCGACAAACCAAACCACAGCTGTACGCCATATTCAAAGCGCAGTGATTCCGGGGGTTTATAATAATAATAATGATATACATTTTGAAATGAGTCCCGATGACAAGAGCAGATGTCTTTTAAAAACATTTAGGAGACCTCAAGATTCTAACTTTACAAATGCAAACAACATAGGCAAAAAAACACAGACTTATGATTTCTATTTGGTTGTTTTGATAGCGACTCAACAATGGTAGTCATCCATGGCACCTTTTAATCATATATGTACGTTTATGAAATTCTACAACTTGCTTTATTAGCTCACCATTAGCTCACACTCTCCCTACATATACATATCTTGTTCAAATTTTCAATCGTTCATAAAATACTTTTTGTTCATCCACTCAAGTTCAAATACATTTTTTGAAACTTGTAGTGGATGACACTTGATGTTAATACAGTTTTTTGAAATATTAATTCACTAAATTTAATTAAGTAATTTTAGTTTTTTTTAGATTTAAGTTGCATGTATCAACCAATAGATGGCGCCATACCTAAGAGGAGAATTTAAACTTTATTTATAAAGGACTTTCTGCAATATAGTGAAAAAAGTAGGAATTGACTTAAAAAATATTTTTTTCATATTACTTGTTTACCCTTCATTTTGTTTGAAACCAGGCTTATGTTTTAAATAAGACAATACCCACTTGCAAACTCTACACTTTTCCTTTCTCCTTGCTGTGGCCTGATGGCCAATTGGCTAGAGATCTGGTCTTTGGTACCATATGATTCAGGTTAAACTGTAGGTCTCGATCTAACCAGCCTAAAATGTGCATAAAATGACCGTAGAGTGACAAACTAAACCACACCAAATCCACCCTATAGATTTAATGTAATCTTCTCTCGAGAGCTTTCTGTTTGTTAGATTTCGATCCCTATTCCTCTGGTTTCATAAACATTAATAAAAAGGATAGTTTTGGTACTCCTGGATTAAACGCTGAGAACCACTATAAATTTGTTATTTCTCAATAAAGTTTTATAAATAAACTTTGTTATAAATCCCAAAGCATTAATTGTTCATCATTCAGCACCAAAAACCTGAAGCCATCAGTTTTCTGAAGCCGCGACAAAGCGATTTCCTAAAACAATTCCCCCATTGATGCCGTACCACATGGAGGGGAGGTTTTTATGAAAATAATCGACTGGGAAGTTAATACTCGGAAGTTTGTTATTCGAATAGCCGAATTGTGAGCGCGTTGCTGTGAAAGAGGGTCGCAGGAAAAGCTCGATAAATTCTTTTCATATTCGGGTGTAGGGTAGAGTAGCAATCGCAACAGTAATGACTGGAGTGAAAGGCTCGCAATGGGAAATCGATGATGACGCTCGCTCAATGGCTTTGTCCTTAAAGGCCTTCAGATTATGGAATAAAATATCCTCGTTGAGGGCGTGAAGTGAGGATGTGGGGCGTCAACCGTACACAGGACAATCTCTGCGAGTCATTATCATTTGTGAGGACACCTCAGGACGCCTTCCTATCAGCTGCCGAAAATGATTTTCGCATTTATCACCCAAATTCCGATTTTAATGACCTCGACCCACGGGCGTAGTAAAGCACGCATTGCTGGCTTTTGAATGTCAAGTAAAGTATTAGATGGGAAAGGAAAAACTTCTGCAGCATCCATATCAGTGTCTGAAAATTCAAAAGATGGAAACAATTTGTATTTATTCTGAAGTAGTATGGGGACAGTTGGAATTGTTAAAGAAACTGTAAAAGTTTTATAGGTTGTATTTAAGGCATACAGTGAGTTAAATTATGTGTTTGAAAAAATTTGCTTTTTTTCAGTCTGGTTTATTATTTATCAAATATAAGATTTCCTCTTCACGGATGATTTAAACATTTAATTGCTTCAGTTAGAGACTATTTCATAATTATCTTAGTAAAATCAGCAAAACACTATAGTCATTGGGGAATATTTTGATGTTTGAATAGTAGTGTTTGAATTATTTTGGTGTTTCATTATTTCATGATTATCTTAGTAAAATCAGCAAAACACAATAGTCATTGGGGAATATTTTAGTATTAGAATAGTTTCGTATAAATGTAATTAATGCTAATATAAAATATGTAGATAGACTACAAACGAAATCAACATTTTTCATTTAAAAAATTCTAATATATTTGTTCACATAATAATAATTAAGAAATTTTCATAAAAATTCAATTCATTATTTAATTTAAAAAGTATAACTCTATATTAAAAAATTATAATTTTATTCTGTTCACGAGAATTTCCTTCTATTTCAATAACTTAACAATAGATCTATAAGCGTTTTTAATTCTATCATCTATCATAAAGTTTAGAAAGAATCTTAATATTCATAGAGAGAAAGTATTAACGGCAAGACAATGAAAATTTGATTACTAATTATATTATATTATATTATATTTTTGACGCAACATCCCCGTTGTGGGCCAAGGCCGTCTATCTACTGGCCCTACGCTCTGTAGTCATATTGAACTTACGGTAGGGACCTACGGTTTAAAGGGGATTTCAAACCACTTTAAACCACATCCATGGCATAAAATGCTATTTTTTATTTTGAACAAATTCAAGCAGAATAATTTTAAAGCCTTTTAGAACTTTATAAATTTATTTTTTTGTCATGTCTATAACTTCACTATTTCTTAAGAAATCAAATCTGGTTATTTATCGTTTATTTAGTGTCCTAAGAGCCTATGAGAGGTGGAGAATAACCAATAAATTGAGAGACTTGTAATTTCAAGAAAAATAATGCGATTTTATGAAGTTTCTGTTGATTGAAAAATATCTAATAGTTAAACCCGAATCGTATTTTGAATCATGCATTTTGAATGTTTAAATGAAAAAAAAAAAATTAATTAACATATAATTCAAAATTACAAATCTCATTAAAGATGAAAAGTTTTTAAAAATGTTTTGAATCCTTTTCTGCATTCAGAAAATACTTTTATTATAAAATGAAATGAATTATCCTCCAAAGTAAATATTTGAATACTAAATTAGCTAAACACACAAGGTTACTAAAATGATATTAACACTGAATATCTCGCCAAGCAAACAATGCCTAAAACTGATTTGTGTACTGTATAGCGTGAAACTCGTACCTATATATATTGCATTCTATTGTAGGCAAATATCAGTCTACTGGCCATTAGACAATTAGACTTTTGACAGATATGCAGCAGACTCTGTATTATTCAGGGTGCTATGTCAAGGTAGATCATGTCAAACTGTACCAACAATGTACCGCCACAATGCAATTCCTCTTACGGATGGCATCTGGATATTTCACTTCTTTTTCTCTTCTTTATGAAGTCCAATGGTAGGACTTTCCGGTTTACTTATATATCGTGCCCATCCATGAATACCCACTGAAGCTGCTGTCGTTCGGTATCGTTTCACTTCTTAGTTTGAAATTCAAACGCGCTATTCAACATGTTTCTATAGTCACATATTGTAATATATGTTCGAGAAATATTGCATCCAAATAATATATATATATATATATATATATATATATATATGCTTTCAGGTTATAAATTATTCATATATGAATGCTTTTTTCTGAAATTTTTTTTCATAATTTTATAAATAATCAAAATAATTGAATTGCACCACAGGAATCGTACAGATTTTAGATTCAACATAGCCTTGTCCAGAATAAAATATCCAAATACTTATTTACAGTTTGGCATTAATTAAATTGTATGCATTTACACAATATTCTGATGTTTATGGGATATTTGACGTTGGTATAAGCAGCATTGCATTTACGTATATTATTTAAAATTTTTTTGAAATAAGTTATTTTATTCTCATTTTAATATGTGAAGAAATGTTTTCTTAAAGTACGACTTACATTTAAATCTACATTTCTTAATCGGCAGAATTCTGAGATAAATTTTAAGAAATGCAGAGAATTCAGTTTAAATTAAAAAAAAACATAGTGCAGCAAAGTAATGATTATGTCCAACTATAAAATGAAAAAAAAAAGCGTTTTTATTCTTTAAATAGCTGCAACTTATAGAATAACTCACGTTGTACCTACAATATTTAACAAATATATATATATATATATATATATATTTGTTTTAATATAATTAAACAGAAATATATTACTTTGGCATTGGATGATATTAAAGATTATGTTATTGTAATAGAAGATAAATGACAAGAATTTTAGTAATATATTTTAATGGATTTTTTTTACATCGTATTTAAACCTTGCATTTCATTTATATAAACGAACAACGCATAATTGGCAATGAAAGAAAGGTAATGTGTTCCAGGAGGTCTTTCGGAGGTAAATACGCATGTTCGGATCAATTGACTGCGGCTCGGTGTCACATGTTTAGGGTTCTAGTTCCGGCGGTGCCATGGATGTTTTTATTGATTCGGAATCCACTTTAAACCTTAAGTCCCGGTCTAATATGACTGTAGAGAGTAGGGTTGACAAACCTACTCTGTAAAAAAGGAACCATGTCCTATCTCGAAATCTGCCAGTAGTCAGACGGCCTTTCCCTACCATAGACTGTAATGCCCGTTAGGTAAGTAGGGAAAAAAAATCAATAATTTTTCGATTTTCTTGTACTTTGATAAATTTTCGATGCTCCTATCTTTAAGTTATCTTTTTTTGTTTGTTTTTTAGTTTTATAAAAGAAGATTTCAAGAATAAAAATTTTAGCGTGGAACAATAAATGAATTGCCTTGCGGATCAAATGGTGAATGTTCTTGGTTGTAGAGCAGCTCTACGTAAGTAACTAACTTTATAAAATAACATTAAAACTTTCTTTGCTGCATATTGCAGTTATTTAATACACTTTTTTATTACGTCAATATTTTATATTAAAACTAGACACTTATATCTTTTTTTAATAACCTAATTTCTTTAACTGCATCTATTTAAACCAATGAAACTTTTTCCAGTTATTTGGTCTTTTTTAGTGGAAAGCAGAACAGTTTGTTGAGTTAATTTTACTCTACTGGAAGAAGAACGTAATCGTTTTCATCGTAATTCAGGCCAACTTCAACAATTTGCTATACTATTATTGCTATACGTTTTCCACTATGCTTTTAGGTAATATATATTAGTAAAAAGTTTCAAATAAGAACTAACATTTTTACTGTTATAGATACTCTGAAAAACACATTAATTAAACAATACTTGTAAGAAGAATGTAATAATAATTGAAGGATTTTTAAAATAATGACAAAGTTTTTTTGTTCTAATGCAGCTAGCAAACACTTAGACAGTTGTCTTGGATGCCTTAAGGCAAGCGCTTCCCCGAAGTTACTCACTTAGCACTAACCAGGAGGTGCGTGTATCTTGAAAATAAGCTACGGAAGCGGAGTAACAAGACCCCTGCAACGCTTTACGATCATGTTAGACCGGGTCCTACGGTTTAAAGTGGATTCCAAACCCTACAAACATCCATGACACCGCCGGGACTCGAACCCAAAACCTGTGGTACCGAGCGCCAGAGAGCCAGCCACTCTACCATTCAGACCCCATAATGACAAAGTACTATGGCGGTTAAAAGTGGTTTACTGCTCTATGGCGGTTGCTTTATGGCGGTTAAAAGTTAAGTTAGCAAAACTGTATACATGGATAGCTTTTAATACAATAATATTGGAAACAATCAAAGAATTTTCATTTGATATATTTCAATATATATTATTGAATACATTCAGTGTGTATAAATCTACAATTTGAGCGAAAATTTTAACATTTCCCTTTATCATTAATATGAAATGAATACGAATAAAAACAATGATATTGAACAAAAACTTATAATTTGTTTTTTTTTGTTTGAAATCCATTCCGTACCCACAATGAAAGACTGAATTGTCGATTTAATATTTATACGCCCTAAATATTACCTTTACTATATAAAATTAATAATTTAGTTTACGAAATTACATATTGATTTTTTTCAATTGTGGAAGGGAAAATAAAATGAAGTATATGGTTATAATATCTTCTTTTCCCACCCAGGAATTAAGTATTCTATGAAGATATTAAACTGCATCATCGACGATATTCTTCGCTTTTCAAAATATGATGGTATGCTTGGGAAATGTCATTCTAAAATTCCTGTGAAGTTTAAAAAGAAAAGCGAAATTTTACCGAGAATTGTTATAACCTACCCGAGTGCAAGGATCGAACTGTAAAACTTGCGTTTCAGAATACCAAACAAGCTGTATAAAGATGGAAGTACTGTGATATCGAAAATAAAGGAAACAATGGTGTTGTTTTTGGTGTTCGAAATTTAAATTTTGAGTGTGATTGTACAGTGCATTTCTTTGGCGTTGTTTACTTTGCGTGATAAATTGGAATTCTTCAAAACTCATGGTGTTTGTACTGATCTCGTCTGAAGCCTTGTGCCATTCATCTAGAAATATTGGAAGGACGGTGGCTAACTGGATTAGGTTCGTTAAATTTTTTTCTTAATTTTTTTTTCCCTTCTGTTTTTTTATAGAAATGAAATCAAAAACCTGAATAGATACAAATTATAAATTTTGTTTTTCTTTCCTCGGTCAATGGCTAATGATGTAGAATATGATAATTCTAATAATAATGATGAGAATTATGATGAAGTGAATGATATGCATTATGCGATGATTACGATTGTTACTATGGAAAGGATAATGATGACAAAGAAAAAAAGGGATGCTGAAAATTATGATTAGGGGAATCATTAGAGTTTACCAAAATCGCATTTAACAAAAAACACAATAGAAATGAAATTTTTATGTTTTAAAAGTATTTTTGGAATCTTATTTGGAATTCTTATTTAATATTTTAAACACTTTCAATTTTATATTTATTAATTGAAAATAAATTATTAAAAATGTTTTTTTGTATATATTAGAAAAATGCGTAAACAAAATTCGAATGTGAAAATACGATTCTAATACTTTGAGGAAATATTTTTAGAGTCGAGTAATTGAAAGAAAGTAAACATTTTAAAATAATTTATATGAAAATGCATTTTACAATAAATGAACTATTATTTTAAAATTATATAAAGCAACTATTTACAAATTAAAAATTTGGTGTAATATTTTATATATTAGAAACTATATTTGTATTCCTGTAATTTTAAGTACATAAATTAGAAATTTAGAAATTGGAATTTTATTTTATTTATTAGTTTAACTTTCTAGAACGATATTTCGTATTTCTTTAACTTTATACATAAAGTATTTACTTTTAACTCGCATTTGAATGTAATACATAGTTAATAACCATAAAAACTTAAAACGTATTAGTGGCTATGAGGTCCTAGGAACAGGGGTAAGAAGGCATTTATTAAAATACAACAATACGAAAAGAAATTCCATTCAATAGTACAAGTTTTAGAAACATGTTTACTGCAAACATATGGTTTCATAAAACGATGCATGAGAACATGTTATGTTATTGATTTGATGCTTGTTAGTTTGTTAATTAATATAAGTCAAATATAGTATTTTTTATTGAGAAATTTCATGATTCCTTTGTTTTGAATTTTCTTTTGACAAATTAAAATTAAAAAAAAAATGTCGTTCTGATTTATAAAGAGATTAAGTGTGTTGTAGCTTAAATTTAAGATTATAGGTAGAAAAAAATCCTTATTAAAGAAAAATATTTCCGTCGTCTTGCCTATTTTGAAATATGCTGCTATTTATTTTATTCGAATATCTATATTTATCGAATTTAGCTTTTTATTATTTAAAGATGATAAAGCATTGTTCTTTATTTTTGATTAAATACATCAGACTTCCCATTTTTATTAGCATACATACTTCGCGATATAAGTATTTGACAGCGGTTTACTCATAAATGTAAATTTAACTTTTATTATGTATTTGTAAATTTGTTTTACTTATTAAATATAGCTAAAGCTAAATAGTATCAATCTTTTTTAAAATTAAATAATTTTCCGTGATTAGTAGATTTGAACTGGTGGAAAACCAAACTCGAATTCAAACAAGTTTATTTTTCCAAAATGCATTAAATTTCATTTTGATTTGTCTGAATATAAAATTTTGCATTTTCTTTTAATAAAAACTAAATACAGTAAAACTTGTTTTTTGTGTGGGGGTTGGGGATCGTATACTTATTAAATATTTATAAATCGCTTAAAATATATCTTGAACTTCATAATTAGGTATAAAATACATTTTTTGCAACACAATAAAATTTTTATTTATGGATTAAATAAGGACCGCATTAAAAAGTGCCACATAAAAAAATATGCAAAACAAAATCTCAAGATGTAGCACTACCTCACATCTAATAATATTCGTGGTAATTGGATGATATAATATCAGGTGGGTTATCTGTTGGATTTTTTTAAATTTGCATGCTATTTTGATAACCATCTGTTGTTTTCTTTTTGAATTAGATTTTTAATTAATTTTTAATCATAATATGGATTTGAAAAATTTTTTTTACATACTGCACAGCGAAAAAAAAGAGCACCAAAAAAGGCCTCATAATAACAGGTTTGATTGTAGTAGATATTTTTCCCGAAAAAACCTAGAATTCATATTTCTGAAGTTTGTTTCAAATTAATTCTCATATAATTAATTTACAAAATTTTTTTGTTTTTTCCTAATTGGTTATTTAAAGGCTGAATATGTTTTGCATGCTGCATTTTCTCACTTCTCTTTCTAGAAGAATAATGAAAACCTTAATAAGTTTAATCTGAAATAAGCACTATATCTTATAGTCTAATAGGGATAATTGTTTCGCATTTATACTCTTTGGAAAATTATAATTTCATTTACTATTTCTAAGTTTCATTTAATAATTTGCCCTATTTCTATATCAGAAGCATCGTTTACGGCATAATACATTCTCAATTTAAGTAAATTATCAAGAATATCTATGGTTTGAAGATGTACATTTTTTAGACTAATGTATAGTATATCTGCAGATCGATAATTCTTCTAATTAACAAAGAAATACATATCCACATTTTCTAAATTAGCTAAGTAATATTTAATTGCAAAAGTTCCAAATAACTACTTCAACCAATAATTATTTACTAACTATTTCAACTATTTTAAGAGTTAGATACTTCACAAGCAATATTGCTTTTTGCGTTCTTGTTGAAAGGATTAGTCCTAAAATTAAAAAAAACAAACCAAAAATAACATCGAATTGGAAATACAATAAAATTTATAAGTTACTATAGAAAATATATATAACAAAAATTAAGATGGTTTTAAAAGAAAGCTAGAACATTTTCTTATATAAATGAAATAATGTTTTTCTGATAATGATAAAAAATAGCAATGATAAAAACATGTACGCAAAATAAAATGCATTACATTGAAGTTAGGTGTTAAATTTGATTTGACGAACATAGTTGATAGTTCAAGTTTCATAGGATTTGTTTTGTAGGGATTGTTTTACTTTTGATTGTTAAGTAAATGACAATTTTATTCCATGATCAAATTACGATGAAATTTAAGGCATCATGTTTATGATGTCGAGTAGTCTCATAGTAACGTAATTATTTACCGATATCTCTACATGAAAAAAAAAGTTTTTCTTCATGTATATATATAGCGTATCTGGAAAAAAGACAAATGTTTTGTACTGAGATACTACCCATGATTAGTTATGAAAGTACTGCTCCGTCGATTGGGAGTTTGCCTAAGTTTTCTACTATGTTAGAGCTCTACGCTACTGAGATGTTAAACCCTATTCAAAGCGATGCTGATTACCTCGCTCAAGTAACTCTTAACTATGAACCTACCTTCCACGTTTGCGAAAAAGTTACGAGACATAACTGTAGTATTTGGAGTAATGACAGCTCTAATAAAGTTATTGAAAACGGAAAGAATCACCAACAATCAATGTGTGGTTAGGGATGAACAAAAATGAAATCAGTCGGTCCATTTGCTTCGCTGAACTGACTGTGGCAGAATACATTTACCTTGAAAGATTTTACTGTTCCATAAATTTCTTCCCATTTTTTGAATAAAATATTTACTGGACGTTGGGAAGGATAAGAAGGCCACTATAAGACCTTTCATGTTTCTGAGCATAATACATTGGACTCTTTTGGCCAAGGATTTCTTAATACCATAATAAAAGGAGACAGAGAACCAACAAAAAGTTACCAATTTTGAAAATTTGAAACAGTGTATCTCAGCAGCAGTTAATTTAATCACTTTTAAAAGGATCCTAAATACTGGGTACGAGATTATTATTTGGAATCTGTAGAGCTACTAACGTTGCCCGCACTGAATTTGATTTAGAGTTGCTCTCTTTAAAGAGAGCAACTCTAAAGAACTCTAGCCGAAAGAACTCCAGCAACTTTAACTGAAGAAATTTAAATAATCATATACGATTCTCTCAATATAAGCCATCACTTATGAATATCTTTCGACAGTACATCCTGTTTATATTTAAAAAAATGGGTAAAAGGAATTATAATTGTACGTAAATATTACTTATTCAAAGGCAGGTGTACTGCAGTTGAGAGAAATATTAGAAATTATTTTAAAATGTTCCCTTTAGTAACATAATATAGTCTTCAGATAATTTTTCATAATTTTCTCTTAACATTTGATACAGATTTTGAACTACAGCAATCCAACTTATCGGAAGATTTTCAATTGTGTTTTGATTTCATAATTGTCAAATTATCGTTTTTTAATGTTTTGTCATCTCCTTAACAATATGTGTATATTATACACACTTCAACATAATTTTTTCAATGAAAACCAAAAATAATGAATAAAATAATTTACGATATTATGTATAATAAAGTGCATTATTTCTTAATTACACATATTCTTCTTTTACAAAATGAATAAAAACTGACGGAAGTTTATTTAAAAAAATTTTTAATAAATTTTTTCTTAATTTTCTTTATTTATACTTCAGGTTTTTGAAGCAGAAAACTCCGGACATTAACAAATTATATAAGCATTTTATTTCTAATATTTAAGAAAAGTAAACATCAGAGTTAAAAGAAAATGTTTTCAAATTTTATACGAGACTATATTTTTTTGAAGTGGTTTATATATGATGTTGTTGAGTTTCCTTTTATCCTATCTGAAAAAGTTATCACGGTTACGAATATAAATATGCATGAATTCTGTTTTTATTAAAGTTTGTTTCAGCTTAATTAAGATGGTATAAAGTATTATTATCAAAGGAATTCAGCTATTTTTTAATTTTGTCTATTCAATTTACATAATGGAAAAAAAAGTATATTTTTCTTGTCATGTAATCAGTTTTCTTCCTTCATTTGAGTCTCCAAAAAGTATCTCGGGTTAAGTACTTGTATCAAATTTAACACAAAAAATATTGTAGAGGAAAGATAAATATTATTTATAATAGTTTTCTTTTAATATTTCCTGAAGGGAATGTGATGAATAAAATTTGCTATGAAAGTAATTAAATTTTTAAGTTTTTGAACAAAAGAAGTTGTATGTTACAAAGTGTAGTTAACATCTATTCGACCTTTATTCTGCATATTTTTCTCGAAAAGAAATGTAAATTTGTCGTTTAAATGTAAAATTTATCGTTTGTTGAAAACTTTTTAATAAATTTTTCTCGACATAAAATTTTATAACTTTTATTGTCCTATTGTGTTATTGCAGGCAAAATTTTACTGAAATCCCAGAATTAAGAAAAAAAAATAATTCAAAATCTATAAATTCAAAATTATTTAATATGGTAAAATATTACTTACAGTAATGAAAACAAAAAATATCTTCTATATAAATTTATTTGCACATGAAACGTATGACTGCTTTATTTAACATTCAGATTTAACATTTAATCACCTTCATTCATCATATTATAGCATTCAGATTAACCATCTTAGGCAGGACATCCATCTTTATAATCTGTAAGCGAGTATCAATTGTTATCAATTGTGAAAAATTTCAAAAGTTGAAAATATATCCTTCCTCAGCATATATAATTTCATTTACAATAAATTCTTGATTTAAAAAATTTCAATTTTACACTATTGAATTTTTATACATTAGCAAAACAAAAACAACAAAAAAAACCCCCACTTTTTTATAAGTAATAATACAAAAGTTCGAAGCTACCCGATGGAGGGAGCTTGAGTCGAAACTGTACAGATGAAGCTGAATTGAAAACTTTCATGTCTATTCGTAGTAGAGGACTACGAATCCAGAAAAAAGAAAGTCTTTCCATTTATCTCAAGGAGGGTGATGTAGAGTATCAGGTTCGCTGTAGGGCCTCCGCAGTAACGCTGAATCTTATAGATATCTGTCTTTGTAGTGACAAGTTATTTTAGTTCAGAATATCTTGCGTGGGAAACAACATGTTAATGATGTCAGATATAGTTATCTATTAATATTTGAGAGGGGCTTGTTGGCGCAGTGATTAGCGTTCTGGCGTTCGATGTCCCTAGTTTCCCTTTCTCTAGTCCCGGCGGTGCCATGGATGTTTGTAGTGGTTCGAAATCCACTTTAAACAGGGGGTCAAAGTCTAATATGACGGTAGAGTGTTGGGATGACAACTCTACCCCGTAAAAAGAAAACATATCATGTCCCAAAATCTGCCAGCTGGCAAAGCGCCTTGGTCCATCATGGGGCTGTTGCACCATTGAAGAAGAATTAATATTTGAGAGCTCTAGCAATTATATTGATTAGCTTATTCTATTAATATATTAGTTTAAATGATTTTAAAAAAGTCTGATGTGATTTTCCATCCTAGGAAAAAATGAAATTGAAAACAAAACAGAGTGTTCGATTTCTATAGGGTGTCCCAAAATTAGCAAGATTTTTTGCGTGAATTTTGGGACACCCTTTATTATTAAAATGCGTCTATTAAAAATTATTTTCTTCAAGTAGGAAACATTAGTCTATTGATAACTAATCAGTATTATAGTGAACTGAGACTGTTGTAAAATACAACTCCTCCTTGAGACATATTTCCTAAGGTTTCTAAAATGCATATTTTTGTAAATTTTAAACTGTTTTATTCAAATACTTCTTCAATAAAATTATAGAAAGTTTTATTCATTAATTTCAAAAAAACGAAAAAAAACTTTTTGGACGAATTTTGAAGCAAAAAAAAAACTTCAAACAACTTTAAAAGGATTTCTGCTTCAGTTAGTAAATTTGTAAATAAAACGATTACTTTTGAAATATTTTCCGTAAAAAAAAATTTAATTTTCTGAGTAATTTTATGAGTTTAAACTAAAAAGTGCTTAGCTTATAATGAATATTCAACGAAAACATTAGCATTGATATTCGAAAACTAGCTTCAAGAGTACATTAAAAAATGTAATGTTTTTTGCTAAAAATAATAAATTTTATTTTTTGCTTTTTTATTAAAAAAAAAACTTTTCTGCTTAAGAAAATAAACAGGTTTCGTATTGCTGATTAAGAAGTTTATAAGCCATTTAAAATGTAAGAGTAACATGTAAACAAAAAATATCCCGCCTATTTTAAAGAACAATTGATTATTTTAATCTAGCTTTTCTTATTTATCATTTTTAATATAACTTTTTATATAAAACCTTCATAATGTAGTTTTACATCACTTGAAGTTTCAACTGTCAAAATATTCTGAATTATTTTGATTGCTGGATAAATTTTAATTATGTTTCTACGAACTTTTGTAATAGATTTGCACGTTTTTGTCATTTTAACAATTTTTTTAATTTTTAATTTGCTTTAATCCATTAATTGTTAAAACTAGTATTCATTTCTCTTGAAATGGTTCAAAGATTATTTTTGTTATTAATAATATAAAGGAAACCAGAATAAATAGAATAAATTCTAATCATGCATTTGAAACATGCGATTATTAAGAGACAATATAAAGTTACGAATGTTTGTAAATAATGCGAGACAACGAAAAAACATTATTAATAATGTTACTTATAATACAAATATATATTAGTATAATCTTAATATTGTTTGTAAAACTACTTAATACAAATATTCCTATAAAACAGTTACTACGAAATCTGAAATTAAAAAAAAGTTTTGGAGTCTGTTTTATTTAAATCTTTTGCTTCTTATAGAAAAACTTCTGATGCTATACTACAAACTACGCACATAGCATTTAGAACTTTGAAATATGGTGTTATGCTTTAATTTAATAATGATACTAAGAGTAAAATATTTACGCATTTGATGGAAACGAGTTTTGAGTTTGGTTCTTATATGTGCAAAATATTTAAATGTATATATATATACAGAAAGAGGTTAATTTGGCATTAAAATAAGCTTCAAAAGAAATATAAAGTCCAAACAATGTAAAAAGAGAATAACTGAGAATAAAAAAAGCCTAAATAAATTGGAAAATGGCACTGATACATTTTAAAATAAGTTTTCATTTCAATTTGTTTATTATGCTGTTGAAGGCGATTAATTTAAATTGAAACTTGTGAGTATTTAGATATACATTTTTAAAGCATAAAATCTCTCTAAATGTAAGTTATTCTTAAAGTTAACCTAAAATTTCTGTAAAAAAACTTTTTAGTCTAACTTTATGTTGAAAAATAATGCATTTTGATAGTTAATTTATGAAAAAGTTTTATAATAAATAAATGTCAACTTAATTTAATTAAAAATTTTTGATTGGACTATATAATAATTATATGAAAGGCTGAAAACAAAACAGAATAAATGAGGTTTGCTGAAAGCACATTCAAACATGCATTTGCGTCCAAATTCTGTTAGCAATGAGTTGCGAAAAGTTGAACATAATGATATAGTAATCCAAAAAATGCCAGTCACTGCTGTACAAAATACAAGAAAGGTGAAATTTATCAAAATGTTTTATTTTTTCACAAATATTTGAAATTGTAGAATTCAGAGGCTAGGTTCAAAAATTAAACTTGCGTGTATGTTATTAGTGTATTTTAAATTTTGTGGAACACAATATATTAAATTGTTTGCAATTTTAAAGATAAAATTTTTTAAAAAATATCGAATCAAACTCATATTGATGAAACTTTAGTAGTGATATTTCTAATTTGATTAATAACTTTGGGATTTTTTTGCAACTATATTATTGTCTAATTTCTTGTATGTAATTTAATGCCATTGCCATCAATGTGCCAGAAAGTCTAGTGGCATTTGAGACTCAGAAGAAAAAAAGTTAAATGGAGGGCGTTAATTTTGATTTCAGCATACTTTGTTACAATAAATCTTCCCTATTTAAAACATAGCGGTGTTTATTTCAAAAACAAATGTATCAATGTTTCAAAAATAAATGTATACTGTATATGTTTTAAAAACAAATGTACATATGTATCATACGTTTTTTTCTAATTTGTAATTTTTATTGATAATCAGTTCGAAGTGGATAACGCTTTTACTAAGAGTTATTGCAACCGCAGTAACTGATAGAAACCATTATTCCCACAAATATCGGAAGGGAAAACATTAACGTGACACTGAAATAAGGTGACTTTTAATAAATTTTCTGGTATGTTCGTTATCTCTGATTTGAACTTTTTTTGTTACGAACTCATCAAAAAGGATAAGATGGTGTTCCCATTATGAGGCCATTGATTCGAAAGTGACAAATGGTCTAGTCTGTGTGTTCAGATTTTTGTGACACAGACTCGCACATTCTGAAGGCGCCGACAATCGGTTAAGCGTGTAAGGCTTGTGGTGGGAATTCCCTAATGATAAATGGAATATATTTTTTTTGGTGTCTTTATCACCATTCATATATTGACGTTAAGTAATGACTGAACGCCATGGGCGTTAAGTAAACAATTCGCAGATTTCGTCTTCAATTTATTAAGTGATTGCGTTTTAAAGCAAGCAATGTTGGATGCAAAACACAGAAAATAAAAAATGCCGACAAGAAAAAGGAAGAAGGGGGTGTTGAAATTCTCCGCGCCTTTTCGCTGAACAGAAATTTAAAAACTGTGTCGCATAGACTGTGCAGTAATTGAATGACTTTTGGCAACCTTTTTTGAAGATAAATTTGTGATGGATGAGTAGAAATCACTGCTGCTTCTAGTGCTTTCAGGAAATTGGTGGGGAGTTGCCCATGTTTAAGTTTTTTTTAAAGCTTTTTTTGTTGATTGCCTTTTTTTCCCCAAAGAAAAGCTTTTTTCCTGTCTTGCGTTTCTTTAAGAATCAAATAAAATGCTCTAGTAAGCAATGATTAAGGTAAGGATTTCATGATTCGTTGCTTGTAACTGTTTCTAAAGAGACTGACGTTTTATTTTAAAACCTTTTTGCTTGATTGTTATGAAATAAAAAGTAATCGATTGCTGTAGTAACTATAATACTGGCATAGTATTTGCATTATTAACTGAGAAAAAATCTAAAGCTACTTTTTTCCCTTTCCTGCAAGCCAAACTGAAGTTTTGGAGTCAAATGAATACATTTAATCTGGTTTATCTATCTTAAATAATTTAATCGTCCATAGTGCTTCAAAACAAAGCTGAATATTTTTGAGCTTCTTCTTGAAAATAAAATAAATGTGAATTATTGAAATTTGAGAAGAGTCAAAATATGAAGAAATGACTGAATGTTTCTTGTTTTCTAGGTTTAATATTTAATTCAATTATGTCAGGTGTCAAAATTAATAAAGGATTATCATCTAATTGCAGATCAAGATCTGTAACAGCTTAGAGGATAGTATTATCCTTTACACTTATATAAACATACAACTGCATAATGTTTTACATAATGAACTTACAATTGCTTCTGAAAAAGTATACATTTTTGTTTACATTATGCGCATAGCTATGCATCTGAGAATCTTAGAATTTTGGCATATAACACATAATTATGAGAAAACATAATTATTTCATTATTAAAAATTATAATTATAATGTACTATGTAATGTTATAAGCACTTAATTACAATGTACTGTATAAACGGATGTATTTTATCGTTTTCTTGTACTGAACCCTGAAATATAAACTTTGTTTACAAAATTGAACATGTATAAAATATTCTTCATATATAACGCATATAACATATATCAAACATATATAACACTGCTATATAGCATTTATATTTGTTTACAAAATTGAATTTTTGAATTAAGTATAAAAGTTGATTTGTATCTGAATTAATATTGTTAAGATATTGAAAGTTTTTAAAGACTTTCTAAAAAATTCTAAGTGGTATTACTTAAAGCTTCATTAGATATGAAATTTCATCGAAACATATTTTAACTAGTTTTTGTTATTTGGGGTCGTATGAAAATATATCAGTATAATTTTTTACAAATCAGTAATAATGACGCAGCATAAATAATGGTGAATGAAATTAAAAGTTAAACAGTATGAACATTTGAAGCATGAGAGAATGAAAAGAATTAGAAAACTAAGTAAACAAAATTAAACGTTTTTAATTAAGAAGTTCAAAAAAATGTTTATGTTTCAGCTATTGTCAAAACCAACAATCTCTCTGAGAATAAAGTTATAAAATAGTTTTAAATGTTTCAGTAAAAAAAAAGTATTTTTTTTCTCTAACACGCCAAAAAGGAATTTCAAGCATTCTGACAAATATAAAGACAAAAAAAATATTCTCTTTAATATATCACAATTTATCCTTCTTAACTTTAATTAATATCACAGAGAATGTGCTCCAAGAAGAGTAGACTAATGCACTATTTTGGCGTAAACAAAATGTTTGATCCACTTGTAATATTGCAGTAGGTACACAAAAATTTATTTGTTGTATTTCTAAAATATCAATATTAAATTTTTAATTATATATATTTAATTACTGAAAATTAAATCAGTTAATCAGCAATTAAAATTAAATTATTTTTTAATATAGATGAAGACAATTTCTATTTATGTTTTTCTCGTTGATTAATGAGGTTGTTAAGATTGTTGAATGATAATTATAAAATTAAAAAAAAAAAAAAAAGGTTAATTTTTGTTCTCGTGTATTTTCGAACTGTCTTCAGATTAAATCCTTTTATTGCATATGCAAAATTGTTACTTTGAGGTTCATAATAGTTAACTTATAATATTTTGGAAACAAAATAGTTTATTCTGCATTACCTCATATTAGAAAAGTTATTCTAATTTGTTTTTAAATAATTACTCTTCCGCCGAGTGATTGCGACAGGAATATTACTTAAAAGTTGGGCGTTGCTATTTATAGTCGCCAACAATACACCAGGACATAACCCACGAATCGTACGCTAGATGAAGTAACTTCAGTCACTCCTGGAATTTCACATTTTGACCCTACGCTTGAAAACCCTTCTGATGAGTATCTCCAGTACTATTTGACACAGCATACCTCGTTCTCGGGTCGTTACGCCTCGTCCTCAACATATTCGGGTCGTTACATCCCCCGTCTTCTAAACCCCTGCATTTTAAGGACTTCTCTGAAAAGAGTTCTCTTTTGTTTAAGTTCCTTCTGGATGAAGAGGTGTTTGAAGTGATTCCCTTAGTGTGCGTGCGTAATTTACGGCAATGGCAATTAAGGAGCTAATTTGAATGAGTCTGGCATTTCGTAACACTGTTTTCGCTGAGTAAAAGCGATATTATGGTAGATAAAATTTTCCATTGTATGGCCGCTTCTGAACTTTCCATGGATTATGCACAGAAGGTAGTGGAATTATTTCGAAATGATGATGATTTCCAAATAATACCTGGTTATTTCCTGGCGGTACTGATTAAAGTGTTGCTGCGATAAAGGGTGACGACAATTAACAAATGTTTCCTTTTAAAATTTGTTTAAATAGCGTTAGATATTCCTCAAATTTTTTTATTTTTCACTGTGATGAAACAAATAAAGAAACCAATAATAATGGAATTATTTTTATAAAAAGTTTAAAAATACTGATATATAAAATATGTAAATATAGTTAAAGATAAATAATTAAAAATAATTTATCAAAACCCTCATTCGAAAATGTGGGATTCATTTTGATTAATATAGCTTTTTATCTCATCTGCGTCCTTAGTACACAAAGCAGTCAATATCTAAAAAAACTCTTATATTGAAATAGTTTTTCAAACGGTGGTTAAGAAATTGAATCGCTAGAAAGTGTATCTAAAAAACAGGACTGTTTAAATACTTCTTAAACCTATTCCTAATTTAATTCTAATCCTCTATTAACCTAATATAATCCTACTTTAATCCTAATCTACTATTCATAATCGTATCCTTTATCCCATTTCTTTTCAGTTATTTTTGTAAATAAAAGATGCAACGGAGAATGATATAACTCCTATATTAAGTCTATAATCAATATAGAGCTTAATGCAAATGTATATGTTCTGTCTGTCAATATAATAGTAGTGGCCAATTTAATGGAAATTAGACGTAATTACTATAGATGAATTTGTAATGAATTGTCAGTTACTACGGAGATAATTCAAACCACATCTCACATGCTACGCTGAATCTGAAATACCTGGAAATATACGCAAGTGTTGATATATAAGCTTCGATTATGTAAACTGCGCTATTATTGTTGTGTAATAATAGCTTACCGCATAATTGTGTAATATTGTGTAGCGTTGCATCTGTTTGTGAAAATGTTAAAATTTATAAAAGATAAAGTATTTGTATTGTTAATAATAATGTAAATTTTAAAATTCAATCGTCAAGTTAGACAGATTTATTACTTTTGTTCTTTATTTTAACTGCAAATCTATCATTATTATTTCCAACATAATAATATTAAAATAAAAAAGAATATAATTATAAAAATTAATTTACGAATTAATTAATGAGCTTAAGAAAATCTTTAATCTAATCAACTTAATGTATCAATGAGAGATTTTAAAATGATTGTTGAGATAGAAATAGATCTGATGTTTGTTTGTTACCTTTGAAAGAATCTAAAGGCTTGACAGGAATATTTTTATAAAAATAATTTACATCTGATCCTTGAGGCTCTAAAATAAATTTTACCTCAAATGTTTCATAAAAAAAATCTTGAATTGTTTTCGAACTATCTTGATTTTAATTAATATTCAAAGGATAACATGGATGAAATTTTACCTCATGTGAAATGTTTTTCAATTAATTTTAAAATCCTTATGATTGGTAAATACTCGTTTTCTGTAGTTTGCAAATTAGCAGATGTAATATAACGAAACTCTCCAATTTTGTAATGTACTTAGATAAATCTGAAATGGATTTTCAGGAAAACTTTTTCACTTATGATACTTCAAGCCTAACATTTTTTAAAGTTAGTTTATTAGGATTTAATATGTCTTCGAGCACTGTAATAATATTTTTGTAGAAATACTTTAAAAAATTAGCAGATGAATTTTATTATTCAGAAATCTTTTATCATTTGAATATTAAAAAAATTATTCCTTACAATACCAGATCCTTCCAAAAAAAAAAAGACGAAGTATAAAACAATATGGTAGAAATTGATGGTTTGGGCAATGATATGGACAATGTCTTTCTTGCCATTATATACAATTATTAGAGGATGATTTGATATTGAAATGAGAAAGTAAACCTGTTAAATGCCATTCTCTTCCAAGTAGAGATGTAGGATCTGTCCGAATAAAGAAGATATAATGTATGCAGGCAATAACTTCGAAACAAACTTCATACTTTTCCAATATAATTTTAGAATAATATATTTGCTTTATTGTATTTTATAATAGGTTGGAATTTCCTTGATCATTCCATTAACAGGATTTATTTTGAAATTTTTAACTTTTTAACGTTGTTTACTCCAAACATAATTTAAATTGCACTTCATGATATTCGTATTTATCATTTATTTATTCAAACTTATGTTTTTATTAAATTAGTTCAATAGAGCTTCCTTTTTCTAAAAATGTGGCCTGATGACCAATTGACAAGAGCTCTGGCCTTTTGTACCACAGGTTGTAGGTTAGAATCCTAGAAGTAGCATGAATGTTTATTAATAGTTCGGAATCCAGTTTAAACTATAGGTTCCGGTCTAATTAGCTGTACAGTGCAAAATATGACCCTATAGCACCAAATTAAACATATTTTCAATAAACTATTTGCAGAATTCTTATGCTGATATTAACTCCTTGCATAGTAAAAAAATGAGGATAGAGAAAATGAAATAATATCATATCTCCAGTCATAATTTATTCCCAATGTTTATTTAAATAAAAGAGGCATAGTTAAATATGTAATGCAATCAGTGGTAGATATGAAATACGACTGCAGTTGGTACTTTTGTATAAAAACATTTTGTTTGTGAAGTGATGCATCAGGGTTTGTCAATTGTTTACGAATTCCTATATAATTCAATTATTTATTAATCCCTTTTCTAATGTTAGACACTCTAATGATTGATTAGGGTTTGTTGCAGACGTTGTCTCTGTGGAGGTCCATAATACTTCTCATGCATATTTATTAATATGATTTAATTTTATCAATTATTTCGTACATATTTTTTTATACTTTTATTCTTGATTTTTATGCCTATCAAAGGGTAGCTGTAATTATCTTTACAGATATTATTTGTTCTCATAAAGAGTGAAATGACATTTCAAAACAATTCAAACTAAGAAGGTGAGAAAAAAGCTTTATTGCACTCTTGGCAAAACCAGCTTTACGTTTTTTATACATCAAATATCGAAATAATTACACAAACATACAAAACAATAAAAATAATTGGATTTTTTTTGTGCGTTTTATTCGAGAATGAGAGAAAGCAGAGGCTTTGCCAAGGAAGTTTCTTTGCAGTTAAGATAAAGCGATCGATAAATAGGCGAGATATTAGGCTGGTATCTATAGACTAAATTCCTGACAGTAGAGAAGTTAAGTGAAGCAGAGTGATTGATATATGCCACGGAGGGTAACTAGTTTCAGAAGTATTCAAGTTGGGGAAAATAGAAAAAGCTACACTGTTCCCTGGAACAAAGAATAAATCAATTTTGGCAAATATTTAACGCTATTTCTGAATTAAACGTTTTTTGATCAATTCAAGATTAGTGAGTGAGAAATGTATTTAGTTGTATTTAAAAGATAATGTTAGATATCTGCATAGGATGTCTATACCGCTACCAATACCATCAGAAGCTTTCTCTGGGGGTGTTAGTTAAAAAATTTATTAAAATGTAGGTGAAGTGTTGTATAGTAGGTACTCGAAGTTCCACCCTGAGGAACACTGATACTTTTACATACCTATTTCTTTTAGTAGTGAATAACCAACGGCCATGTATAGGTAATTGGTCATACAAATAGGTTAATTGGTCTTAAAGCTAGTGTCATATGTCTTATAGCTAGGTTCATAGGTCATATAGTAAATAACCACAGGTTAATATAGGTCATTCGAAAGCAAAAGTCTACTGATGAAGTTCTTACAATAGAAGAAAGAGTTTAACAACATTTTTGTCATTAGTAAAAAAAAATTCAATTTCAAGTCAACTTAGGCTAGTTTCTCTTTGTACGAATAAAATTTTTTATTTATATAATAGACAGTAATTAAAAATATTGTATTATAAAAGTATAATTATGGTCTCCTAAAACTATAATTATGATCTCCTCTCTCTTAATTATGGTCTCCTTACCCTTCAGGAAAGCTATGCTCTCTCTTAATTGGACGTTAATGGGCTACTGGTAGTATGATAAATATTAATGAATAGAATTTTAATCAAAATAGGGACATATGCAATATAAGATCTCAAATAAAATTAATATGAAGGAAATAAATAGTTAAAGAAAATGAGTAATTTGCTTCCAATATTCTTTTTGGTTGTCTCTAATTATGATAATGAATTTAATTGGTTTATTATATGCTTATATAAATAAGAAATACAGACAAATCTCCACTGTCACCATTGTCAGTTTTAATAACGGTTATTAATTTGGTCAAAATAATGTAATGGGTGTTATGTAAAGAGAAGACAAATATGAATATAGTAGCACTAATTTTTGATATTAACACATTGTAAGATTAATTAAAAATTTAATCTTGCGCTGTTATTTACATGCTTGCATAAGCAGGAAAAATAACGTAATTTAACACGTATTTAATTACGTAATTTACGAACATCTTGAGAATTCAGAAAATAATTTTTGGAAAAGGAAAAACTCTTTGCTTTGTTTTGGATTGGTGGATTTATATTATGAAAGTGTGAGATAGTATTTGTGTACTGAAGTAAAGTTTCTTTTATTTATTGTTTATTTTCTTAGGTATAGAATAGTTACAGATTTTTGAATCCTCACTTCAAATTCCTTGTTTTTAGATACCTTTGGATATTTCTCTGAGATATATTCCTCGGATGTTTTTCTGTATTTTTCTGCCTAATAAGAAAAACTTGAAAAATTAAAATATTACTTACATAGCTTAGAATATAGATAGACTCAATGTCTCGGTGGTGACGTGCACAGCTAACATGCAGGAGGATTCTGGTTCGAATCCGCTGTTGGAGTCTGTCGTAGTCACAGATGCCTGGTAATAAGAATTTTTGGGCTTTTCCCTTACGACAAAAAAATTATTGGTAGTTACTCCTTACAGTCTTCCTGGAAAGCAAACAGCCTGATGGCCAATTGGCTAGCATTTTGACCTTTGGTACCACAGGCTTCAGGTTTGAAACTTGTCGGTGGCATGGATGTTTGGTAATGTTTCGGAATCCACTTTAAACTGTAGGTCCCGGCCAAATTAGCCTAAAGTGTGGGAAAATTACCGTAGAGCGACAAACCAATCATGGAAAGCAATGTCTTCTCTTCATTGGTATATAATGGGATGTTCGTAGTATACATAAGTGGAACATGACTACTGATGACCATTGATGTCCGCTATGTGTATATATATATATTTATATAGAGGACATATGTAATGTTTAATTTGCATGCATAAATATATTTTCAATTCGAACGGCATTTTTAAGGTATTTCTTTGATAAAAAAATTCCTTAAAACTATAGTACTATATTTATTTATTTAATTGAATGAAGTAACATATTGTAATAAATTTTGTTGTTTAAAATTATTAGAATAAGAATCTTGACGAAATCAGTTTCAAGGTGTTTCAGCATTTTTCTTAGCCGGGCTTAACATCTACTTTTTATTCCCTAGCTTAATGTTTAAAACATTCAAATTTATTACTGGTGTTGCTAGAAACTTTAGTTAAAACCTCTGTGGTATTCTTCTTTTTAAGTGTAGAACATTCGAAACTTTGGGAATTGTGAATAAAATGAGTGAATGAGGTGAGTAAATGCGAGGAGACGAAAGAATGCGAAATGAGAACACGAGAATTTGAAAGGAATTTACGATATTGCACTTCTCGAAGGCGATCGACTTTCCTCCTTCAGCGTTAAGCTAAGCTAAATGAATCGACTGCACACAGTAATTTTTCTTTTGTGCATGTTCTTTCTTGGAAAACTCCAGTGATTGCAGTCGAATGCTTAAAAAATTTTAAATTTCGTTTCGAAAAGAATTTATATTTTTAAGAGTAAATTGATCTTTTGACAGAGAAATAACCTAAACTTGACTGGTAAATGAACAATGAAAACATAGAAAGAATTACCCTTAGAAATTTATTTCTAATTCTTTTCAGGTATTTTCTTTTTGTACTTTTTAAGTAATTCTGAAAAGTTCTGTTTTAGTGAGGTTAACAATAGTATTTACTAAAAGAATAAAATTTTCAGTAATGGAACAATTATACAACTAATGTGTTTTTATATAATTTGCAAATATTTTTAAACTACATATGTATCGTGTTTGCAGCCGAATAGTGTTGATGATGAAAGTCAAGCTGAAAAGCGTTAATATTAGAAATGCTCGTATTTTCCAGCAATTAAAGTAGGACGTTAATTGTACGCTAATGATGTAAATGGGTTCAAATTCGTGATAATTTCCCAGCTTATAATCTTTGCTTCCAATTAAATAATCTGCTAACTCAATGTAGATTAACATAACAAAAACGTTAAAGTCGTAATTTCTAATATTATTGTGGTAGAGATTGGAATATGGAATGCAAATTTAATGTGACAGGCAAACAACGGTTTTTTTGTATTACCAGGCTTAATGTCGTAGAATTAAGTTTAAAATGATAAATATCAAATGATAATAATGAATCATCTAAGTCTTCATTTATTAGAACTACAGAATCTCCTATTGACTAGTTCTGAGCTTCAAGTGTATGTTGTGAAATGGAAGATTCTCGAAATGTCTAAACTATCATTTTCCATTAGTTAAGATACAGATTCCTACTTAAAACTATTCTTATCAAAAAATATACATGCTGAAATTATTGAATAAAATGTAAAAGTTTATATTATATTTATTGACATATGTGGGGAATAATTTAATGAATACACTGAAATGGTTATACAATTTATTAGTTAGCTTAAGCAAGGTGTTTTATTTTTAACTCCACTATAAACTTTAGAATATCGAAAAATAATTTATAAGTATTTACTATCATGTGATGCATCTCATGCCTAATGGTAACTACTAAATATCTTGAGATCGGTTTGTACAAAATAGTTAATATAGAATGGAAATTCTGCCTAATGTTACCTACTGAATATTTTGAGATCGCTTTGTTCAAAATAGTTAAAGCAGATAAAATCCTTGCCTACTGTATGTCTTGAGATCTACAGTAGGCAGTTTCCAAAATAGTTAAAATAGACTGAAAGTTTGCTAAAAAATGAATGATGTGTGTAAAGTACACTCACTTACACTTATACAATAGGATATTTTTTTGAGACAGGAATTTGATGTTCTGATTTTTTAATACCTAAAATGTCATGCCTTATATTGTTTTCATATAAATTTATTTTTTTTATAATGAAAGAGGGTTTTTAAATCACTTAAAAAGAGTTGTCACCATAATTTGCCTCATTTCTGTCATTTCATTCTTATAATTATGTTCAGTATATTTTTCAGTATGCAATTTAATATATTTTTTTGTTTTCACTATTAAACAATTATATTTATTCAATACTAACAATAAATATATTTAAAAATTTTTTGAAATAGATAAAAAATTTTTGTAGGAACAAAAAAGTTATAAGAAGTTTCACAAGAATCGAAAAAATAAAAAATATGCTACATTACTAAGACGATATCGAAGTTGTGACGCCTTGGTGGTGTGCAATTGAGTTGGTACATGAAGGGCTGATGGAAGACATTTACTTTTCTCCCGACGTACTTGGCTGTGGGCTATACTAGTTAAAAATAAAGTTGCCAAACTACATTCGAAAGTTGGAAGAAAAAGTAGCTACTTCACATCGAAGGAAATTCCTTTTGGTGGGTGGGATTTTATTCGAAATGTTGAATTGTTGCTAAAAATAAAATGCAATAATAATGCGACCACGCTTTCTAGAATTTCATAGTACTTGTTTATTAAGTATTTTAAGTATTTTTCATAGTATTTTAAAATGTATATCTCAAAGTAAAACACTTTAACTGAGGTAAATAATTTTCATTATAGTATAAAAAATAAATTTTTATTTAATGAAAATTGGTTATTACTGAATTATGTACACAATTACAAACTGAATATGTACACAATTACAAACTGAATATGTACACAATTACAAACTGAATATGTACACAATTACAAACTGAGTTATGTACACAATTACAAACTGAGTTATGTACACAATTACAAACTGAGTTATGTACACAATTACAAACTGAGTTATGTACACAATTACAAACTGAGTTATGTACACAATTACAAACTGAGTTATGTACACAATTACAAACTGAGTTATGTACACAATTACAAACTGAGTTATGTATACAATTGCTTTTCAAATTGAATTAATTCAAAATCTTATCATTTTATGCAAGAAATTAAAATAATAGAAGGTTTATTTTTAAATGTCTTTTTGAAAAAAATTAAGTTACCTTAGAAACTCATAACTTATTGATTCGAATGCAGTCAAACTGTATTGAACAAATGGTCATTGAATCCAAACTAAATAAAGATTTAATTTTATTCCAAAACTTATAGATATTTATTTAGAAAACAAACTTTTATTCCCAATAACAATCCATATTATCCACTACTAATGTTTATTTTAATCAATTTAAAGTTGTTTTCAATTACCTTTGCCAGAAACCCACGAGAGCAGTTTTGTCAGAAAGATTCCCCTAATTTGCTGTTTCGAAATGCAACCCATCTTTTCGGAGAATGCTCGTTAGTAATTCCTTCCGAAATGATTTTATATGGATCATCTAATTAGAGCCCTCCCCAAAGGGCTCCATGCAATGGCTTTTAACACCTAAGTACTTCTACTATTTACGCCCAAAATCGGTCACCAATTTAATGGATTAATTAAGATCCAAAATGTGAAGTGCTGTACTCATATGTTCCAGACACCTATTGAATATGGCTGACTTAATTTAAATTAATGGAGGAAGACGATAGGCTGGTGTTCAAATTTTTAAAATGTATTTATCTCGTTTATTTCTCTTTCATTGGATTAATTAAGTACTATTTAATTGTATTTCTTAAATTTTTAATTGTTAAAATTAATTATTTTAATTCTAATTTAAATTTTAATTGTCTTTATCAAAATTGGTTTGATTTATCATAAATTTATTTGAAAAGAGAATGCTTATTTAACAAGTCTGTATGATCAATTTTACTATTGAGAAAGAAGGAATATATAAAGAAGTTGGGGGACTAGGAAGCCTATTAGAGAGACTATTTAATTTTCTTTTTGTAACTTTAATTGTTAAAATTAATTATTTTAATTTTAAATTTAATTGTCTTTATCAAAATTGGTTTGATTTATCATAAATTTATTAGAAAGTGAATGCTTATTTAAAATGTCTGTGTGATCTATTTTACTGCCTATCTATTTTACTATCTAAAGAAATTGGGGCACTAGAAAGCCATACATTTTGGGAACTGATGTCAGTTCAAGTTCCAATAGTTAAACTAAATTTTAACCTGAAATCGGTTAAATAAGTAAAACTTTTTAATTAAAAAGTTTTTAAAATATTTCCAATCCAAATAATAAGATTCACAGCATTACATATTTAATCTTCAGAAAAATGTATTTAATAATTTTATTATGATTTCTTAAAACATGTGTAAATTTTAAGTTCGATATATTTAATTTTAATGAACTAAAATGTATGCTGTTATCATTGTTAAAAGAAATTTTGCTAGAATTTGAAACATAATTGATAGCTCAGATTTTCAAACATTTTTGATAATAATATTTAGAAACTTATTTGAATAAGCTGTGATAATTGATCTTATTTTTTTAAATATAATTAATTAAGTGTTTGTAAGTGTAATCAAATTTAATTATCATAGTTCTCTAAACATTTTACACTTATGAGTCATATGTCAGTCGTATAGTCATAGGTTTGAGGAATCAGTTTCATGAATATGAAAGCGACATGGATGTAGTTAGTATCAATTTGTTTTTATATTCAATGAAAGTCAGAGTTTAGTAAATACTTTCATAAATCTGAAAAGCTAAAATAACAGTTCCATTTGCATTATTTCTATCTGTAAACAATCAGATAACTTTTATAAGCAACTAAAAGCTATGATTACACATAACAAAAGTAGAGTAAAGAAATTTATTCGGATCTGTAATACAATTAATTAATTAATTGATTCATCATCATCATTGGCGCAACAGCCCCATGGAGGGCCGAAGACGTCTGCCTACTGGCAGATTTCAAGACAGGAGTTGTTTTTTTACGGGTAAGACAGGAGTTCTTTTCGTTTAAAGGTTTGTCAGCCCTATTCCCAACGCTCTACAGTCGTATTAGACCGGGACCTACGGTTTAGTGGATTCGGAACTCTCACAAAAATCCATGGCACCGAAGAGTCTCGAACACGAAATCTGTGGCACCGAGCGTCAGAGCGCTAGTCCTTTTGCCATCAGGCCGCCTTAGCCCCAATTAATTGTTATTAGGTAAAATTGCTAATCTGCCAGAAGGCAGATAGCCTTCGCCCAGCATGGGGCTGTTGCGCCAATGAAGAAAGTAAAAATATTTTTAAATAATTTCTTAAAAACTCAAAGTGTATCTATTTAATTTTTATTATGCACATTTTTTTTAAATGAGGTGGATTATTTTAAGTATATCCAAACTTAAATAAAACTGATGAAATACAGCCATTCTAAAATCATAAATTTAGAATTAAAAGATAATTTATTACTATAATCCATATTTTTTTGTTATCTCAACAGAATTTAAATTTCTATTGCATACACTTGACATGTGAACTTAGCGCTACATTTCTTTTGTATCATAAATTTAGAATTAAAAGATAATTTCTTACTATAATCCATATTTTTTTGTTATCTCAACAGAATTTTAATTTCTATTGCATGCACTTGATATGTGAACTTAGCGCTACATTTATTTTGTATCATAAATTTAGAATTAAAAGATAATTTCTTACTATAATCCATATTTTTTTGTTATCTCAACAGAATTTAAATTTCTAATGCATACACTTGACATGTGAACTTAGCGTTACATTTCTTTTGTATCATGATACTTTAAATGAATTAAATGTTTCTTCCTTTTGCCGTCAGGATAAAATGAAGAGCCAGATAAGTGGAAAAATAAAGTAATAAATAGATGAAATACTTCCATTTTAAAATCATAATTTTGGAATTAAAAACACAAAAAGTATGGATTATTGTAACAAGTTATCACAACAGAATTTAAATTTCTATTGCACATGACATATGAACTTAATGCTAAATTTTTTTTTTCGTACCATAAAACTTTAAATGAATTACATTTTTTCTTCCGTTTAACATCAGGATAAAATGAAGAGCCAGATAAATGGAAAAATAAAGTACTAAATAAATGAAATACATCCATTTTATAATCATAATTTTAGAATTAAAAGGTAACTAAAATATAGATTATAGCCCTAAGTTATTAAAACAGAATTTAAATTTCTATTGCACATGACATATGAACTCAGTTTTAATTTTTTTTCGTACCATGATACTTTAAATGAATTAAATTTTTCTTCCGTTTGACGTCAGGACAAAATGAAGAGCCGGATAAGTGGAAAAATAAAGATTCCAAAAAAAAGAAATAAAAATTCTTGGAAACTTCCTTATAATGTCCCAAGATAAAATCATTAAATTCTCCACCGGGAGATGATCTCTTGCCCTAACTTGGATATTTGTTCACATTATTTTTTTATTCGATTCAAATTAGGTTCATCCCGAGCATTTCGTTTCCTTGGTAGAAGAGTTTCTCTCATTTGAGTGCTAGCTAACTGAAAAAGGCACAGATAAAAAAGTAAAAATTTTCTTCAGTTATTTCCACGAATGAAAAAGATGAGAAAGATAGAAAGGTTTCGCAGAGAAACGTTATTGGCCATGATTCCGGATAATTAACAAGGAAGTGGAAACCAAATCCTTTTATAGAAAAAAAAAAGTTCTGATTTTTTTCTGATGAAACCATTAAGTTCGATGAAATCCATGGATCGCGGTTTTATCTAAAGCTGCGCAAATAAGATTATATGACTTCGCGATGAACGGAACAGCAATTAATCATTTTAATGCAACCTAAGGAATATGATCATTAATGGAATGATTTTGGAAAGTTATATGGATATGACCTAGAAGTGTCTTTTTAACTCTAAAGTAGGTGTTTGAGTTTTGTATTAAAAATCAAAATGTTTCATAGATTTCTGAGTAGAATATTTATTTATTTATTTATCTACTTCTTAAATAAAACAAAAATAATTAATTCTTCGTATAAAAAAAATCTTTAGAATATTTTAATTTATAAGTTAAGTATTTTTAAGAAATAAAACGCTTATACATTTCCATAATTTATTTCCCTTTCATTTATGTCATTTTCTGTTTTTCTTGCAGGAATTTACAATACATTGTTTTAACAATACAACAAATTATTTTAATAACATATTGTATATAACATATTATATAGAATATGACCTATAACATATTGTACATACATGCATTGTTTCAATACATTGTTTTTCATCAATTCAGAACATGATGTTATTTCTAGTAATGTGCATTTTTTCTCGGATTTTTTTATTTTCACCATGTATGTAAAACTTAAATGAAATACCTAGTTTTTCGAAATACTCTAAATAAGTGAAAAAATACAAAAGTTTTTTTATGATACGTTTATAAACGTTATATTCATTACTTTATATTTCCCCATCTCAATAAATAAACAAAATCAAATCTAACGTTTTTTGATAAACCTTTTAAAGAAGAAAAATCAGAAGGTATGATTTTCGATAAAAATTTCACATACATTAAGAAAATCAAATTTGATCTTTACTATGTTAAATTGGACTATTTATCATTAATTTTATTCACTATTTTTATGATTAATTAATTTTGTTTATATTTGCACATAAAATATATCTTATATTTTAAGTACATGCCCAGAATATTGCTCAGCCTATTATTGCATGAGTGGACACTGATTTAATTTTACTAGTCTGAATAATGCTACCTTCATTAAGTCTCTTTCCGAAGATTGTTTCAAGATATTTATGTGGTAATTCCTTGTTTGAAAGAAAGCAAGAAGCTTTGCCATAACGATATATAACCCTCAAGTGCAATAATGCAGTAGAAATATGGTGACAAGAGCAAGCAATAAACATCTATTTTGTTCTGAGTACGTGCAAAGATTAAGTATCTGACTCAAGTTAGACAACGATGCTTCGCGGCATGTAGAACTGGACGTAAAGAACTAAATATATATCTATAAATCAAATTATATTTGAACGAATTGCTTAGTCATAAGTATCTGTATAACTCAAGCACACCTTTCTCGACATTGTTGTTATGGAAATAAATGTTTTCGTAACTAGAGCAGTTTTTTTTTAGATTTTAAATACGGTATTTTTTGAAGCTTTACTGTCATAAAAATAAAAGTAACTAAAAAATAAGATCTAGTAGTGTAGATTCAGTGACAACTTTTAGCTTTTAATGTATGTAAAAATTTCACGTTTGGTCTCATGAAGAAAAATCTTGTTAGTAATATCTTTTATCTGTTAGAGAAAAATAGACTTAAGAAAAATTGAAACAAATTAAGTGCATAATTTAAAGGCCTTAAGATTTATTTCAAAGGTTTAAAGGAAACTTGATAAAAATAGATTTGAATTATCTTGAATATTCCTAGTTGCATAGGTTGTATTTTCAAGTTTCGAAAGTTATCGAACCCATTAATATATTTGGATGTCTTTGGTTTTAACCCAAATCATGTCATTTGGGATGAAAATTTTAAAGAATAATTCTTTTGTATACATACAGAGTGTTTGTAAATTATTTGGACGAAATAAGAAGGGTGATAATATAATACATACTTGAATATTTAATGCAGAAATGTTCCATATAAAATGTTTGTCATATTGATAGATACTATTGCCTCATTTATTTTTTCCAAAGAGGTTACGAACCTTGTTAAAAAAAAAGGTTACGCACTTGGCTAAACCTTGTTAAAAATGTTAAAGGTTTTTTAAAAAAGGTTATGAAACCGGAAAGGTTCCTCTGTATTTAGAAGCGTAAATTGGGCTATACAACAGAATAAGTAATCTTTCCTTAACACGTAATATATTGAAGGTGTTCATCTTTGAATTAGTGTGTACATGTAGGAAAGTTATGTTTTGTTGCTGTGCTGGTATTAAATACATTGAGCAACGTTTTTCGATATAGGAAAAAAATGATATTGAATATCCTATCGTATTTTCTTTTATTAATAATTTATACCTATGATTTTATCAATGGCAAAATAATTTAAATTCAAATCTATAACATATTCAATGAATGCAACGCTATATAGTTACTTGTACATGAATTACTGGTATATAGACATAGGATTCTAAAAATGAAGAAAACTCAGAAAAATTATGATTGTGAAATTTCTATTTACTAGAATTTTATGAAATCTAGCAATAATATTAATCAAGAAGTGCATCAAAAATAAGGTACAGCACCTTCCAAAATAAAACAAAAACCAATAAGCTTATTTTCGGTCTTGGAAAATATAGAAAATTGAAGCATGCCAAACAACATAGCATCCGAGTATGCTCTTAAAATTGGATTTCATATTCAGTTATTTCATATTTCATAATTGGAGTTACATAAGAGCTTAACATTAACTTTCTTCAATTTGCCCAATGTCTCGCCACCGTAATTCTTCAGATAAATTAATTAAAATACTCGTATCTAAAATGTAGATATTCAAAATTTCTCTAGACAGCTTTTATTGTAAAATTTCCAGACTCTTATAAAGTCTGTTTTAGGCCACATGTCTAATGACATTAAACGACAACAGCTCCGCTAATTTGATATCATATTCTTATATAGCATTACTTTTTATGTATATTGCATGAATATAAAAATTTGTGAATTTTTTCAGTATAATCCCAATTTTTCGGATTTTTTTTTAATTTTTAGAAAACTGGTTATTTAATATAACCTCCCTCACCAAGTATGTACTGAATTCAAAAGATCAGAGGCAAATAACAAAAACAAATAGTCGAATGGGTTCAATTTTGTTAATTTTTAATATTCATGACTGAAAAGTTTGTTCACAAATTGCATATTTTTTATGTTGATTCAAATAGACCCCTTTCCCCTTTAAAAACTTTTATAATAGCAACCACCTGTACTTTGAACATATTTTTAAAATAAAATATATTTTTGCAATCCCGCAAAATACGTACTGAATTTTCAAAACAATCGCAGACGGTTGATAACTTGAGAGCTAATAGAATTGACATTCTTCTATACCTTTAGGTATATAGGTACATTCTTTTATACCTTGTATTCTATACATTTTATAAGGATTAGAAATGAGTGAAAAATCTGTATAGATAGAAAAACTACATCCAAGTTAGCGCATTATTAAAATAGTACTTATATCTCAGTTTGGAACAAATAAATTAGAAAACTATTAAAAATATCATACTAAATATTAAGTGTTTAGTATTTTTTATAATTTAATTGAGGCCAGACACTGAGGTTTTCATCTTCAAAAATCTGAAAGTTTCTTAAATTACTTATTTTACTTAAACAGTTTTTCTTTTTTTAAGTTCATGCTTGTTTCACACAAAATATTACTTTAAAGTATGTTTCTAGATATTGCAATTACTTATCGTTTACACACAGCTCAGTTTTGATAAGTTTATTTGCTCTACAAGCATAACCCCTAAAACATTTTATTTGTATACAACCCCGGTCAAATTTCGACTGGAGAATTTATCCAAACATCCCATCCTTTTTACAGCTTGTTTCCTAAGTAATCATTCTTGGAGAATTGTTTATTCTTTCTTTGGGTCACCTTTAACTTCAAGAACGAATCTTTTCTCCGATGGTAGGTGATTATCTGGTGTAATTAAGATATTATATTTAGAATCGGATTTTGGAAATAAACTACCTCCATAAATTCTTGTAAATTAGACTTTCGTAACTGTTATTTTAATAAATATACGTGTCAAAAACAGGTTCAATTTCTTTCACTATACTTTTAAATTCATTTAGTGTAGCCTTTTAATAAGTACTCACAATTTTTTCCTATAAATAGAAATTTTCATTAGTTAAATTTTTTCATTTATGACTAACTGTTCCCGAGTTGCTGTATATCAACTAGCAACTTTTAGTTGTAAAGTCAGATTTTTACAATATATTTCTCAGACGATTAGTTAATGACATTTTAAAAAACAGATATTGTTGAGTCATCATAAATTAACAGATTCTATTTGCTCTTTTAATTCTTTGTATGTAGAATAACACCTATTTTGCTCCATTTCCTGATTTTCCGAATTATTATCAACAAATTCAATTATTTCAATATACCTGAATTTTGTTATTCTTATAACGGCGGCTTATATAAAATACCTTTTATATAAATCTTGACTTAATATTCTTCAAGTACTATGTCCCTTTCTTCATTTCCCACGTTATGCAATCAAAACACTTATAATGATTTTTTGACAACCCCTTGCTCTGATTGTCAGATGCCCAAAAGCTTTTGCTACTATCTGTGCTGACTTCTATAGTTGTCTTTCGGGTAGACCCCAACTCTTTAAACTTCCTTTAATGTCAAAAAATAAAGGATGTGGTCATTCAAGTTGCAAGTGCTGATTCAACTATGAAACAGACTCAAGGGTAAGCTGCATACATACATTAGTGTGCAAAACTGAGGCAATGACTGCTTTTTTTTTATGTAACTGTGCAAGAAATCTCTCGGGAGATCTGAAATTCAGGAGGGTATTTTGTAGTAAAAGGCTGAAGAAAACATAAATAAATAGACCAAATATAGTATGGAATCGAACAAATAAAGAGACTTTAATGACGGAGTAGTGTTGTTACAAATCTTTACCTGCTCAAAAGGAGAAAAACAGGTATCATTTAGTAAAGGATACGACCTCGATTAATGGCAGTAGTTACTTGTCACCGTCTCTTCATGTTCAACAAAATATTATCAAACAGTTGTTAAAATAAGCGTGAATTCGTATGTGCAATATGCTAATGACAGCTAATAGTACTAGTGCTAGTGCTAATGAGCATCTTCTGTAGCTTTTTGATATAATAGTGCCGAAAGGCGTCTCTTCAAAGCCTCCCACATATGTTCTATAGTATTTAAATCAAGAAAGTTGGGCAATTCGTACTAACATCTTTATTTTCTAGAGGCTTTCAATAGCAAAAATTCAGTTGCTGCCTTTATGGTCCATCAGAACGAAATCTGCATTAATGGCACCTCGGAACAAATAAGGGAATGCGGGAAAGGATCACAATCTGGCAATATTGATCTCCTATAACAAGATCTCCATCGAAAATTTAGAGCTCATTGTAACGATCCATTTCCTTGATATTAATGGGATAAAACCATGTCCCTACTTCTCTCCATATAATCTAGTGTTGTGAATCATTTGTGATGCAGATACTCCTCTGATTCCATTAATGAGATGTCCAGTCTTTGTGTTCCTTGCACCTGTCAAAATAGTGCCACCGATGGGGAACTGCTAATGGATGCAGCGTTCAGCACGGCGGGAGAAATGGCTACATTTATGAAGGCATCTGGTCACTGTAAAACGCGTTACTAGTCCAGTTGCGGAACGTAGCTGTTGAACAATATGGTCCACTAAATGATATCGATCTTTTTTCGCCTGCAGGATGATATATATGCCATCCATTGCGCTTTTTTATTTGGATGACTGCCACCTGATTCTCTCGAGCACCATCAACCTTTCTTACAGCAGTACCTGTGGTTTGGAAACCATACCAAACTCATGCTCGTCGCACTTTTGTCGATTAGAAACTCAAGAGCTACTCTTGTCACACTACGCCCCTTCTCATCATTTTACCCTTTGTTAGCCACTCTATTCAGAGTAAAAACATTCAGCTGGCTTCTTTTAGCTATATTGTACATACGAATTCATTTGAATTGCAGAGAATGTTTTTAATTGCACCTTTCATACTTCTTTTTATTGCTTTTATGCAGTCTTGCATACTTGTACAGATTGCATGCGTTCCTTTTTTATATGCATTGAAGCACATTATTACTAAGGTATTCTTGCATTCATTGAGTGGAATAATAAAAGAAATTGTCTTCAATCTCTTTTTCTGAAGATATCTTTGAAAAGGTGATATTGCAAAAGTACAAGGTAGCCACGTCCTTTATCTCTCAAGCCTGCACACTCATCACTGGTACTCTGTTAGAGGAGAGATAAACTTAATTTCTGTATAAGCCTCATGTATTTAGACTTCCCTGTTGAATCAAATAAAAAAACAAAAATCTCAATTGTCATTTGTATAGTTTCCTTAATAAAAAAAAAGCCTGTTTAACATAACTAAATATATGCCAATTTCAATTTCAAAATAGATTTACTAATCATTGTTTAATTAATTCTATTATTTTCAAAGCAATATTTAAGTATGCTATTATATTTCAAATATGAACTGATTGTGTAATAATTTAAATAAATTTTTGAAAGCATTAGCATACTATATACACCTATATTCAATTGCAAAATAAAATTTACTAATTATTACTCATTAATCATAATAATTATGATTAATTATAATCACAATTATTAAATAATACTAATTTATATAGCTTTTATTAACCTAATATTTCAGCATTTAATTTTTATAAACTGCAATAATAATTTCTTTGATTAATCACCCTTAATTGCGAGTGTAAAATGACTCTATTTGTAACAAGTAATATTTTATCTTATTCTGATTTTTTAGATCTTGATATATTTATTTTTATTTTGGCTTTCCATATTCTCATTAGTTAATTAATTCTCATTAATTCTATCTTTAATATCATTAATTCTATCTTTAATATCTTTTCATTATTGAATCCTACAAATTTTTCAATAGTTACAACTCACTTGCTTGGAATCGTATTATTTTTAAAGTATCCTGAAAGAAGATGAATAGAAGATCCTCCTGGATACATATCCATTTCAAGATGGATATGTATCTTGGAGGAATGGGACACACAATAAGTGAGGTTTCTCGTGTCCTCTTCATATATTAAGAGACTTTCTTGATGACCAGTTATAAACTACAAGAGGGATAGAAAGAGCTTTTCAACTGTAGATCAAGTGTCTCTTTGGTCAGTAAGTCTAGTTTCAGGGCGTGCTCTTGCTTCGATCAGGCCATTGCATCTGAATGGCCTATAGGTTGGAGTGATTAATTTACTGAAATTGCATTAAAAGTAAAGGTTGTTTAATTTTTCTATGATTTTTAATATTTTTCACCTAATTAATAATTCTATGCTTGTTTTCTTTTGAAGTTGAAACTATGCATATGTTTCTTTTTAATTTTGTAACATTTTCCACACAATTTTAAATGTTTGGAAGAATTTGAATTTTAAATTCATTTTTATTGGAATGTTGTCAAAACATAAACTCTTGTTAACAAAATTCACTTTTTAATCATATATGTAAAGTTTTTGGAAGAAGTTAGACTTCATCTGAATGCATTAAAAGAGTCGAGTATTGTGAAAGAATATGGGGAAATAGTAATCTCACGTGCAAATTTATATTGTAACTTTAGAGTTTAATTTGATTTCGAATATTTGTTAACTAATATCATGAAAACTTTGATTGGCAAGCTTAATGTCCCCATAAGACAAATACATTTCTTTCCTTCCCATTTCTTCCCCTAATACATGTCCCCATAAACCAAATTCTTTTTTGTTACTGCAAACATCTTTTTGTCCCTACTACTATTATACTGTGCGTTGTCTGCGCAAAAAAGAACATTATACTGTCTTATATGTAATGGATTGGGCTTTTATTTATAAGTTTGGTAAACAAACCTATAATTCAATTATTAGGCAAGTAAAAGATGAAATATCGTAAAAATAAAGTAGCTATGGTTGGGGGTCTTGATTTTTGAATAATGCGTTTTAAATTTTGGATTTAAGTTATTTTAAATTCTATGATAGATGTAAAGTAAAAAAATATATTTATTTGGACAATCAAATTTGCTGGAAATATTTCTGTGATGAGAAGTTAGGCAGAATCACAGATTCAATTTAACTGAATCCCATATAAATTCAAATGGTACGATGAAGTAGATGAGAAAAATTGGCAGGCTAAAAATAGTGTTTTGAGAGTCAATAGTTAGAGTTACAACATTTATTTATTTGATATGTAAGGGAAATAACCACCTATAAAATCATATTAAAGTGAACTAGCAACGTTAACACGTCATAAGATTCATAGCTTTCTTATTTGACAAAATTCGAAGGGTAACGCTTGTAATACAATTTCTTGTAAATTGCACGCCACCTGTTTTTCGTTTGCGGTGCGTTTTTTAGGAAATCGGTTTCAAGAGAAAACAAATTTACATTTTAATATACACATATATAACTACAGTGTAAATAAAAGCGTTTATTTACTGTTATGGTGTCAGTCGAGATATTCTTTGAGTGAGAATTCTAGCTTTGTGCACATGCGTTTCTTAGTTTTACTAGCATGTTTCTTATGAGTCAATTAATATTCAACTATTTTGTACTTTTCCATCAATATTTCTAGGGAGTGTATTGCTATAAGTTTAATTGATAGTAAAATTAGTCTGTCTGTAAAACAGTCTACGATGAGAATGATGTCGAATTTATGGGGTATCCATTGATACAACTGGTAAAAGGGACCATTAAATATGCACTAAACTCCTGGATTAGTGCAATTTTCTAATTCCATTTTACTACTTCTGTTTGAAGATACCATATTGTCAACTGGTAATGAACTTTCAAGATTGGGCATCTATCCCAAGGTTCGGTTACAGATCTTACTATAAAGATAAATTTATGTAAACCTATTGATTTTTTTTTCATTAACAAATTTTCTGATCATCAAACATATTTAGCAATTATGAAAAAAATTAATAACCTTAATTATAAAACTTATCGAAATTTGTTTCCATGGAAGCCCGCAGTACATCATTCATAACAATGATAGAGCATAAGTGTTTCTTTTTTCATATTGCAAATTTTTAATTTTGACATCTTTGTCAAATTTAATCATTTAATATCTGTGAAAATCGCATTAATTAGTAATTTTTGAATAATGAAAAACTATCCGTTTTTCTAAATCATAGTGTGTTTTCTTTTTCTTCCGCATTGATACATTTTTGAAGTTCTTTAGAGTGAAATAGTAAAGGGAAAGAATACACGCACAAGTAGAATAGTAAAGGAAAAAAATACACGCACTTCATAGAATTAAGCATAAATTTATAGTATATAATTCAATTTATAAACAGAAATACATAAAAATAAAAGAGAGAAAAATACACATTTTTGTGAAATGCTACGTGCTATAATAAGGGAACAAGTAATATTTTATGGTTTTAAAAGGTTGCCGTTTATTTTTCGAATGTAACAACTTTTTACATTTTTATCCATAAACTGAAATGAAATTTGAAACAATATCTTCGCTTTATGTATTTTTTTATTTTATAATAGCTTTTTAACTGAAATTTCCCTTCAGTTATTTTTCTCTAAGGTTTTGATATGCGAAGCTAATTTCATTTTCATTGTCATTTTAATTCAATGCATAAACACATTCATTTCCAGATATTATATCGTATTATTGTTAAAAATTGTGAAATTTTTTTTAAATCGCACTCAATCCTTTTCTTCCATTTATTTAATTATTTGCGCATAATTATTGTCTCTGCCCTCATTCGTATCAAATTTTTTGGGGAATCATTAATCTCTATTTGAATGTTTTTTTTTCTGAAGAGCAAAGTTTTTTTTGGTCTTCATTCATGAATATATATTAACATAGATCTTTTATTTTAAATTCGCTTTAAATTTCAGAAGTCGTGTTGTGAAAACCAATTAATTTTCTGGAAACAAATATATACAGTCACTTGCAGAAAATTCAAACATTGTTTCAGTTTATTTATGACTTCTTTAAAATTTATAGCAAAAAAAGCATTTATAAAAATAGTTTGAAACAAATATTACTATATATTTTTAATACATTTTATGAATTTCTAGTATAAGTTCTGCATTAAAGTAAACTACGTTTCAATGGGTTTTTTTGTAAAAATAATTGCTATGAATTGAGAAATATATTTTAAGTAATATAAATTAATGAACCAATAATTAATTATCTACTTTCACATTTATACTGATGAAAAATATTTTGTATAACTACAACTTTTTATACGAATATCTTTAAATATTTTTGGCTTAGTGTTTTGCTATATATTAAATTAGAATTACCCATTATTTTATTAATAACTTAAAAATATCCTTTATACAAAATCCATAATTTCTGAAGCATTTTTCGAGTTAACCCACACATATCGATCTCATTCAAATTTAACGATTAAAGACGTGTTTAAACTATTATCTCACTTTACTAAGTTTGGTTTGTCCATCTACAGTCATTTTGCGCGCACTTTATGCTAATTAGACCGGAACCTGCAGTTTAACGTGAATTTTGAACCACTAACAAATATCAAAACCACCGTCAGTATTCGAATCTGAAGCCTGGGATACCAAAGGCCAGTACGCTAGCCAATTGGCCATCAGGTAGCTGACTTTAACAAATGAACACTGATGAAAAATGTTTTGTATAACCACAACTGTTTATACAAATATCTTCAAATCTTTTTGGCTTATTGTTTTCTTATATAATAAATCAAAATTTTTCTATTATTTTATTAATCTAAGTTAAAAATATCATTTATACAAATTCTATGATTTCTGAACCATTTTTCAAGTTAACCCATACATATCGATCTCATTCAAATTTAATGATTAAAGAGGTGTTTTAACTATTGTCTGACAGTTTAACTTACGATTAAACCTCAAATTATTATCTTGATTAAACAAAAATGATGAAAATTCTTAAGATAATTTTATTTACTTTTAAATTGATTTAGAAATATTGTCTCAATCATTGTTATCTTCATAATCTTGCCAAATAGCCTCTTGTTAATTTTTTTTTTTTTTTTTTTGAAATGAAATTATTCACTCCAGAATCTAAACAAAATCTATGGCATTGATGAATCTACTGTCTTGTTTTACAGATTAACGAATGTTTTTCTCTGTTATCTTCTTCTTCGGTATATAATTCTTTTTCCAATCATTCTCAAATATTTTACTGCTATTCCAAATAGAGATAAAGATTCAGGCCTTGGAAGAATCTTATTTTTGTAATTAATGCTAATTGCAGCATTTTCTGATTAGTTTGATTAGAGTAAACTCTTAGGGCTGAATTTTTATTTATTCATGATTTGGTTATAAATTTCTAATAGGCTTAGTGTAGATGTTAGATTATTTTAAAACTAAGGCTTTAGCTACAAATTTTAAGGATTTTTTTTTATTATTGACTAAGTTCCTTTGGTTTTCTTTTTTAGTTAATTCGTAGTTTAATTTTTCTTATTCTTTTCTTACTCAAGATTAGATTGTTTTTTAAGAATTTTTTGTGTTAATGAAAAAAAAAAAAAAAAAAAAAAAAGGTTTTCAGAAAATTCAACATAAGAGAAAATTTTTCATTTGAACTAAGCAGTTCTTCATAGAATAAAATTAATTAATTAAATGCTTTATATTTCGATAGATTATTTTTGCAGTACAATTTCTGATTTAAAGATGTTTCATATAACATTAATAAAAATATAATTTGTATATTATATTAAACTTTTACATTTAATGTCTTGAAAATGATAAATGATAAATAAAAAATGATAAAAATTTTAAATAAAAAAAATAGATAAATGATAAATGAAATTATAATAACATAATTAGATTAATGATATTTTTTTATTAAAATGTATTCTAATATCCTGGAATAAATATTTTATCATTTACATAGTTCATGAATAATAATAAGTCAGCATGAAGTCTGTCAAATAATTCCCTTTATATTAAAACTTACTATCTAATGTCTTGATAATAATAAATGATAAAAAAGATAAATGAAAAAAAGATAAATGAAATTATAATAATAAAATTAAATTAATGATATTTTTTTCTATTCAAATATAATCTAATATCCTGGAATAAATATTTTATCATTTACATATTTCATGAATAATAATTCAGCATGAATTTTGTCGAATAATCAATCCACTTTAATGGTATAGTATTTTGAAATTTGATTCCTTCAAATAATAACAATTTTTGAAATCTAATTTATAATTTTAAAGGAATATTTAAAAACTTGAATCATTTTACTATTATTAAGAAAATGAATTTAAAATCATTTAAATAAAACATCTTTCTTCTTTAAAAAAGGTTATGAAATTAAAAGTCATTTTAACACTACCTTAAGGCATAAATGTACTGTTGATTATGAAAATTGTCCTAGTCAAAAATATAATAAATGAGTTAATTTCATCTCATTTATTCATTTATTTTAGTCTGAAGCAATTTTTACAAAGTTGTAGATATGGGACTTTTACATAAAATTGGTTATTGAAACTTTAGACGGAATTCAGTTCTAATTTTTTGACAGTGGACTAAGTTATTTCTTCTTTGGTAAATTTATAAGTGATTAATTTTTTATTGATGTGTTAAAATAACTATTATACATAATAGAACGAAATCCATTTTGGGTAGAATAAATGTTGCAGAATTTTTTTGAATTTTAATTAAAAATCTAAATAAAGTATATTAGAACAAAAGATATTGAGGGAGAAATCGTCTCTTAGTTGAAAATACAATGAATCAACTTTTAAACTATGCTTCATATCTCATATTCTACCTATCTCTTTTGATGTTGATTCTAAAGCAGCAGCGTCTTCACGGAAGCAGACAATGCTACAAACAACTAACTACTGCCTAACTGCTGTATAACTATTAGTTGACTTCATTATATACTATAATTAGTCAAAACAACAGAAGAAAATGTGCAGATATGTTAGTTTCAATCTTTACATATTATATATTTATATATATATACATAACGTTTATACATTTGCCCATACATACGTTTCTAAATTTTGAAAGAATTAAATACAATACACATGCATAGATTTGTATATTTACTTACTTTTCTATTTAACATGAATATTTTCAAGTTTTCAAAATGGAAAATTCTTGTTACAAAAGTGAAAAAAAATTAGATACGATAGAAGATAATTACACAGTATCAAAATGATAAAATGCAAACCGATATTTTTGTTTAAAATTTCTTTTATAATAAATTATTTTTTGTTGTCAGGATTATTTGAAATATTTAAATTTATAACTCTCAAGTCATTTTAAATGACACACATTTCTTTTAATTAACTAAAGGCGAAATTTCAGTTATAAAAAAATTTGTTTTACTAGAAAAATTGTCTTATAATATTTTTTGGTACATAGTGCAAAAGTATTTTTTAAAATTTATTTAAAACCTTCAATATTTTAATTTAATATAATATGACTTAAGCCACTTTCATAATTGCATCAAAATTATACCATACAATTGCCAAAATTATACCATACACTTGCCAAAATTATACCATACACTTGCCAAAATTATACCAAGCACTGCCACTAATTAAACCATATACCAATTATACCATACATTAATTACATATTTACCAAAAGTAATATATGATTTAATATTAATGGATTTCGTCAAAATTGGGCAAAAAATTTACAATTTTGAAGTTTTATAAAATATACTATATTAAATGTCTAATTCAATTTCCATTTTAAAATAGTAATCTTAATTCTTCATAAAAACAAAAATAAAATTTTACTTTTAATTAAACTAATCAGATTTATATTTAAGGATTTCAAAATTACTTTGAAATAATATTAAAATTTAATTTAAATTTATCATTATAAATAAATTTTCATTTACAAAGCATAATTTATAAATTAATTCAAAAAGTGTGATAAAGGAAAAAGAATTATTTTCTTAACTTTATGATTTCAAAGACTAATTACATTTTTTATGATCTAGCACCAAACAAAAAAAAAAAGCTCATTATGAAAACACGAACAAAAATTTCTGTTTAATTAACGAAATGTCGTATCACACATCTCTAAATGTTTTTTTTTATTTTCAGATCCATTTTATTTTAATAAGTCATATTGTAAGCCGTTTTATTTTAATAAGTCCAAACTTGTTTTTGCAAGACTTTGCGAAATGCTTGATTCTTAATAGAGAATAAAAATATTGATTGCAATAAATCCCTCTGGATTGTCTAAGGAAATGAACAAAAAACAAACAGACAAAAGAAAAAAAAACTAGAAGCGTTGACTTTTTAATTTATATGTCAACGAATGTTTTCATTAATCACACATCAAGATAGAGAACAACGAATCTCTCTTACACCCCCACCCCCGCCCCCACATTCAACATCAGGCATCACTGTAATGCTCCGCCACCTCGAAATTGAAAACAAAACCGATCTTACAGTTGAGAACTAAGTCTTTTGTCTGAAAGTTCAATGACAAGCTCTCAGTTTGGACTTGTTCTAGAAGAAAAAAAATCCATTATTTTAAACAAAAGAATGTGTTTTGCAGCGTTTATATATTAAAATCACCGCAGGTGTTTTTGTTTCCCTATGCTTTTAAAGCTCTCAAGACATTTCATTATTTTAACTCTGCGTGATCAATGCTTAAACATGTTTCTTGGCAGTATTATTTGAATTTTCTTGTTTAAAGAAATATGCCAAATATTATAAGAAATTCGTTTTTGTAAATGTATTGCTCTTATATGAAAAGGATTACAAATTATTGTAGTTAAAAAACACTTAACTTGATTTTGGTTATTAGTTGTTTTTGACAGATTTGCTTATGTGTAATAAAGAGTAAGATTTTTGTTTTAAAATTCTGTAAGCATTGTACAACTGTACCCTAAATTTTCCCTAAAATTTATTTAGTCAGGAATAGAGTGATTTATCTACTTTCTAAAACAAAAGTTTGAAAAATTTTTCCAAAATGTAGCTTTTTTATTCGTGTTCCACTTGTGTATACCACGAATAGCCCACAAAAGCGCAATGAAGTGAACCTATTGCCATCCAAGGGGAATTGACCTGCATTGTCGTGGGGGAGAAAATACACAAAACTGTCACCATGTAGCTTTATTACAAATTATTACAAATTATAGCATTTAAAAGATACTTAACTAATATTTTGTTATTAGTTACTTCTGACTGATTTGCTTGCGTTTTATAAAGAGTAAAATTTTTATTTTAAAATTCTTTAAGTATTGTACAATTTTTATACTAAAATTGAAAACAAAACCAAACTTACAGTTGCTGTCTGAAAGTTCAATGACAAGCTCTCAGTTCATACTTATATTAGGGGGAAAAAACCCATTATTTTATACAAAAGATTGTGCTTTGCAACATTTATATACCCTGAAGTAACAAAAGTCATGGGATACCTCTTAATATCGTGTCGGCCCTCGTTTCGCCCGGCGAAGTGCAGCAACTCGACGTGGCATGGACTCAACAAGTCGTTGGAAGTCTTCTGCAGGAATATTGAGATATGATGTCTCGATAGACGTCCATAATTGTGAAAGCGTTGATGGTGCAGGATTTTGGGCACGAACAGACCTCTCGATGATGTCCCATAAATGCTCGATGGGATTCATGTCGCGCGATCTAGGTGGCCAGATCATTCGTTGGAATTGTCCAGAATGTTCTTCAAACCAATCGCGAACAGTTGTGGCCCGGTGACATGGCGCATCCCATCGTTGTTTGGGTACATGAAGTCCATGAATGGCTGCAAGTGATCTCCAAGTAGCTGAACGTAAGCATTTCCAGTCAATGTTCGGTCCAGTCGCACCAGAGGACCAAGTCCATGCCATGAAAAAACAGCCCACACCATTACGGAGCCACCAGCAGCTTGAACAGTGCCTTGCTGACAGTTTGGGTCCATGGCTTCGTGGGGTCTGCGCCACACTCGAACCCTACCATCAGCTCTTACCAACTGAAATCGTTACTCATCGGACCAGGCCACGGTTTTCCATTCATCTAGGGACCAACCGATATGCTCACGTGCCCACAAGAGTCGCTGCAAGCGATGTCGTTCTGTCAGTAAAGACACTCGAGTCGGTCTTCTGCTGGAATAGCCCAAGAAAGCCAAATTTCTCCGCACAGTTCTAACAGACAAGTCCCTTGTACGTCCCACATTGATTTCTGCGGTTATTTGACGCAGTGTTGCTTATCTGTTAGAATTTACGACTCTTTGAAGACGTCGCCGGTATCGGTCGTTAAGTGCAGGCGGTCGACCACTGCGCTGTCCATGGTGGGATGTTATGTCTGAAATTTCATACTCTCGGCACACTCTTGACACAGTGGATTTGGGAATGTTGAATTCCCTAACGATTTCCGAAATGGCATGACCCATGCGTCTAGCTCCAACTAACATTCCGCGTTCAAAGTCTGTTAATTCCCGTCGTGCGGTCATCATCACGTCAAAACCTCTTCACATGAATAACTTGAACAGAAATGAAAGCTCTGCGAAAGCACTGCGCATTTATACCTGTTCTACGGGATGCTACTGCCATCTGAAAATTTGCATATTGCTATCCCATGACTTTTGTCACTTCAGTGTATTAAAACCACCCCATGCGTTGTTGTTTCTCTATGCTTTTAGCGATCTCAAGACCTTTCATTATTCGAACTCAGCGTGATCAATGCCAGAACATATTTCTTGGCCGTACTATTTGAATTTTGTTATTTAAAGAAATAGGGTAAATATTATAAAAAATTTGTTTTTGTAAATTTATTGTTCTTATATGAAAATGATTATAAATTATTGCAGTTAAAATATACTTTGCCAGTTTTTCTTTATTAGTTATGTTTGACAGATTTGCTTGCGTGTTATAGAGAGTAAGAATTTTGTTTTAAGATTCAGTAAGTATTGTACAACTGTTACCCTAAATTTCTTAAAAAATTTATTTGCTCCGTAATGATATATTTTGACAGTGATTTCTCTACGCACTAAATAAAACGTTTGAAAAAAGGCTTTGGTTGATTTGAAAATGAAAAAAAATTACCAAACTGTAGAGTTTTTATTCATGTTATGCCACGAATAGTTCACAAAAGGGCAATGAAGGGAAAATTGTCATATAAGAGAACTTTTAAAAATTGACCTGCATTAGCGTGGGTGAGAAAACCCGCGAAAATGACACAAGGTAGTCTTATTATCGACGCGGAATGCTTTACACACGTTTTCAAGATATTGAGTTTTTAAAACTATTATTGGTTTTTGTTGTTTAATTGTCTTGTAAACTGAAGGCTAAAGTTAAATAAAACGGTTTTTGGAAAAAAAAACCCAAATTTTAATCAGTCCATGCACCGTGAAAAAAAAATCTATACGAAACTATTGTGAATAGCTAGTGAATATAGCTGAATATTTATAGAAACCATCTAAATATTTTAGTTTGCTGTTAATTAAGTCAAACATCTCTTATGAAAACGTGGGTAATAATTCCTCTTAGTAAAAAAACTAAAATACAATTTCTTTTATACAATTATTTAAATAAAAAATAATATTATTGAACTATAAAATATGTTTGTGTGCAGTTAAGGTGATATATTTATTAATGTGCATTTGATATAACATTTGGTGTATTAATTTTCATTTTAATAATTTATAATTGCTTAGAATTATAATTGCTTGAGTTTTTAGAAAATTTCTTTCTAAACGATTTTTATATCACACAGAAATGAAGTTATTATCAGTGTAGAAATTGTTGAATTGCTGATTAACATATTTCTTAAAATTAAAATTACTGTTAACTGTCACAAACATTAAATTAAAAAAAAAATGTTAAATTAATATTTTCAGTCATCTACTACTATTTACTTGATATAGTAATATTTCACGTATTTTTCTCAACAAATCAAATGTTAAAATACTCATAATGAGTTAATAAAAACCATTAAATCAAGCATGAAAACTCCCAACATTAAATGCACTAATTACAGATATCTTCATGCTACTCTCGGTAACATTTGGAACATATTTAGCTTGTACTACCGCTTGTGTAATATCTGGTTGACTTTAATGCGCTTTAATCTTCAATGCTTGGCTCATTAAACCCTATAAATGCCCTATTCTAGAGTAAAGCGTCAACTGCTCCTAATAACAATGAATTTGCATTTCTCGTGAAACATTTGTGCATCTACAATGATGCTCAGCGTTGCAATTAGCTATTGGATTTTCTAGCTGCAAATCACAGCTTAACTACCTTTCATTGGAATGCAATATATGAGTTAAAGCAATCATTTTCCAGAAATCTACATTCTTCCTATTTATTGAATAGTATTTATTTATTACTGAAGGTAAAGATAAATATATGATTATATTAGTTTAGTTTAAGTTCTGAGAATTTTGAATTGTTTTGTAAGATTTTAATCAACTTCTGACTGCTTATAATGTTTTTATCTACATATTATCAGATTTATTTCTTAGTGATGTAAATTTTAGCCTACTTGTAACTGGAAGAAGCAAACATTTAGCGAAAATAATTTTTAGCTTGAAGAAACAAACATTTAGCGAAAATAATTTTTAGCTTGAAGAAACAAACATTTAGCGAAAATAATTTATAGCTTGAAGAAACAAAAATTTAGCGAAAATAATTTATAGCTTGAAGAAACAAAAATTTAGCGAAAATAATTTATAGTTTGAAGAAACAAAAATTTAGCGAAAATAATTTATAGTTTGAGGAAACAAACATTTAGCGAAAATAATTTATAGTTTGAAGAAACAAAAATTTAGCGAAAATAATTTATAGTTTGAAGAAACAAACATTTAGCGAAAATAATTTATAGTTTGAAGAAACAAACATTTAGCGAAAATAATTTATAGCTTGAAGAAATAAACATTTAGCGAAAATAGTTTATAGCTTGAAGAAACAAACATTTAGCGAAAATAAATTATAATTGGAAAGAAACAAACATTTAGCGAAAATAACTTATATACACATTCGCATTTTCCTTGCTTTTGTCGTTATAAAATCTTGTGCTGACATTAAAATATGTGAAAGAGTTACTTCATTTTTTGCTGAATTTCAGTATTTTTGCTGTTTATTTCTAGAACCTTAAAAGTATATATAGCGAGAATTCAGATATTGAAATTGTTATTAAAAATATTTCAAATTACAACATTTAATTTTCACTTATGAATGTCGAAAATTTTCTAGGTATAATTCTTTTTTTTAAAATTCATCTAGATATATTTCTAGGTATAATTCTTTTTTTTAAATTCATCTAGATATATTTCTAGGTATAATTCTTTTTTTTAAATTCATCTAGATATATTTCTAGGTATAATTCTTTTTTTTAAATTCAGCTAGATATATTTCTAGGTATAAATCTTTAACAACACTTTTATAAAATATACTTTGCCAAATGAATTTATGAGTTCTGCTGTAAAAAATAACCATGTTTTTATATTAGTATCTCAATGAGGGTAATAAGGGATTTGCTATGGTCTGAAGTGTAGGAACGCTGTTTGAACAGGAAAATAGTAGTTTTGGTTTTGTGAACTTCAGCGGTGTTCTTCTGAAGAAAAGTTATCGGCAGCAATAAGGGAAGTCTTTGATAGGAAATGTATCTGAAGCTGAATCCAAATATTTGTGGAAATGCTTTTTTTCCGAATCGAAATATTGTGTATTTTGGTTTGAAGTTTAGATTTTCTTTAATATGAAAACTGTGTATATAATATACTAACTATAAAGCCTACGCCTTCATACGTACATGAAATGAAGGTAAAAAATATTAGATTCTACTCGAAACTAACGAAAATAATAGTTCAACTGTCCAGACAATATTTTTGTTCATTAGAAAATAAAAATATCTATTTCTTTATTTTTTACTTTAGGTGTATATTTTTACAGTCTGTTCTTGCGTTTGAAAGAGACATTTCACGTCTAAATATTTTTTTAATAGCTACAAATGAAAGTAATGGTCCTCCATTTCCTAGAAATAATATATTTATAACTTACTTTAGCAAAACTTTTAGGTATCCTATTTCATGTGTTAGCTTTAGCTTTATTTTATATCTAAACTTCGATTTATCCTCTATCCTTTTAGCTATGTCTTGAATAAAACATTCAATTCCCTGATATTTTAATAGTTTCTTGTTCTATACTTATGGTCAGTCCCAAAAGTCAACATACACCCAAAACAAATGACATATTTAATATAATTATAAAATCTCAAATATTTTTAATATTAAAATACAAATCGCTTTTATCCATATATATGCCAAAGAAAAAGTGTTTAACTAAAAATGATACTTTTGATGAAATAACACAAAAATGTACATGCACTTCAAGGAAAATAAAAAATTAGCATGACTGATGCAATTAAAAATAATTGATTATCGTGCAGCTTAACCTCTTGAATCAATGATGGCTTGCAATCTCCTATTCATTGAAGCAATAAGATTTTGTGTGGTATCTATCATAATTTTATACCACGCTTGCAAACATGCAATGTTTAAGGAATCTTCATTTCGGACACTATATTTTCTAACTCTTCTGTCAACTTTCTTATGTATGTCTTCGATGGGATTTAAATCTGATGACAGAGGAGGGCTATGGTACTTAGTGAATATCTAATCTTTCACAGTGTACTTTGGATTGATGTCATGCTGAAAATTGCACTAATTTCCAAGCTGTAAACTATCAGCGGAGCCAGCATATAATCTTTGAATACTTAAAAAGAACCATTGTACTTTGAATAAATCATATTTCTCAACAAAAGCAACCGACATTGACCTTCAAGACATAAGTTCTCCTCTACTATGTTTCACTGCTGAAATGAGAGTTGGAATTGCATGAGTTTTACTCCTTCTTTTCTGCTCAACGAAATTTTACCATGGTCATCACTTTCAAAAACATTTGATTTACACTCAACTGTAAAAACGACAGTTTTCCTAAAGTAAAAATTATCATGGAAATTTCTTTAGAAAACTTAGTCTTTTCTTTGATTTTCTCTTTATATGAATGGTTTTCTTTGAGGAGCTCTGCCATGAAATCCTTCATAACGGAGGATTCTTCAACTGTTTCTGCATTAATACCCTTACTAGCTGTCTTCGCATTAATATTCTTACTAGTTGTTTCTGCAACATATTCCGTTAATTGAGGAACAAACTATTTCGTATTTAACCTCCCTTTCCTCATCACTTCTAGAGCATCTCGAAATCATTGACTGTCCATTACAGGGTGTTTTTAAAAGTATTACCAATTGTTTCGTATTCTCTTATAATAATTTGGACAGTTTGGACCAACTTTCCTTAACAATTTTTTACAATTTCAGCGCAAGATTTTTTATTTCTTCTTAACTTAATTATCAAATTCTAAATGTGAACGCCATTTTAAGTTTAGCAGTAACAATACAAATTACTTTAATACATATTAAAAATTCACTTTTCAATAATATCGTGCATTTCGTTTTTCATATCTGATTAAATAAGAGTGAAATTGGGAGTTGTTTTACAGAAGAACCTCCGGTATGCAGATTTTTTGTGACGTCAATTTTATAGCTTTTTTCATATTCTTGAAAGATAATTTGGTTTTTATCATTTACTTCTGTAAACTATTGTTCATAAAGAAACGTAACGTTGTTGTTAAACGTAACGTAGGTTTACGTTATAAAATGTAACGTTGCTGTAAATGTGTATTTATTTTAAATATTTATAATTTCTTAAATCTCGTCATTTTAATAGATGTATGCTGACTTTTTTGACTGCCATATATCCCATACATTGATTTTCTTCGCATTTGAATAATTATTTCCTGCGTTATGTTTATTTTATTTCATTTTTATTTTTTAACACATTTCATGTATTTCTTAGCATATATGAATGATTGCTTACTGAACAGCAACTGTGGCAAACTACAGGAATACTGTGTTACCACAGGAATATTTGTAGGAATATTCCTGTAGTAATACAACTGTTTTACTACAGAAATATTTTTATGTTTTATTGTTAGTTGTGTTAATAAGGGCTAAGCTTGTTTTGTATTGGGGTAAAGATTGACAAATTGAATTAAAATAACTTATAATAATAATTCAATTTTGTTAAAATAATACTAACATTGAAGTAATTAAAAAGGCATGCGAATGTAATTTAAATAAAAATTTATTAATGAAAATTCTGTACATCTTAAAAGAAATCTACGTTTTTAGAAAAAGATTTATTTTTTTTATGTTATGCTGCATAAAATTGAAACATAAAAGTTTAATAGCTATGCACAACTTATTTTTATATTTAATACATTTCACGTATTCCTTAGCATATATTAATGATTTCTCACTGAACAGCAACTGTGGCGAATCAACGGGTATGGGATAGTTTTACTACAAGAATATTTTTATGTTTTATTATTAGTTGTGTTAATAAGGGCTAAGCTTTTTTGCAGTGGGGTAAAGACTGACAAATTGCAAAAAAATAACGTATAATAGAAATTAAGTTTTTATTAAAATAATACTAATATTGAAGTTATTAAATAGGCATGCAATTGTAATTTAAATAAAAATTTATTAATAAAAATTGTATGCATCTAAAATCAAAAGAAATCAAAGATTTTAGAAGAAAGATATATTTTTGTTATGTTATGCCGCATAAAATTAAAACAAAAATATTTAATTGCAGCGTACAGCTTATTTTAGAAAAATAGTAACATACCACTGCCTGAAACATAACATACTTCCATAAAGTTATTTATGATTTTTTCCTTAGTTGCATTTTGTTAGGTCAGTAATGTAACATGAGAAAGAAAAAGCATAAAATGCTTCATCTTAAAGAATTGCTTGATTCTAAACCAAATAAGTATACGCAAATATGGTAATCTGGTAAATAGCATCCTGGAAAATGTTTTGGAACACGACATTATTCGAAAAACCCACATAAAGAGAGCGAGTGCAATTTTAGGATAAGATCATCCTTATTTATAAGAAAAGTAGCCTTTCTTACCATAGAATTAAATCATAAAAAATGTTTACTAAAACTTTGTGTGAAGTGCTTTTATAAACATATTAAATGGACGTAATGTTAACTCTGTATTGTTTACACTTCGTTTCCTTTTAAGGAACACTTTAATTTTTTTTTTTTTTATGAAATGTGAAGATGAAAAAAATATTTTTTTTTTTTTTAAAATAAGAAATCTTCGTTAAAGCTCAACTATATTTAAGCTATTAAACAATATATCTTGGATTATATGGATATTTTTACGTAAGAAATATATTTTATTAAGAATCGTGCATTCGTATATGTAATTTTTACTTATAACAAGTAGAAGTGGAAGTATTTTTAATTTAGCACCAGGGAATATTATTTAAAATATGTATAACATAAAACTCGTCAGATTGGTAGTTAATGCATTGTGGAGGAATAAGGAAATTCTTGCAACACAGGTGATTTTGGGAAAAGGTGATTTTGGGAAAATGGTGACTAGGGGAAAAGATGATTTGGGAAAACTAGTGACTTGGGGAAAAGGGAAATTATATTTCCAAACGATTGATATACCTCCACGAAGTCTAATAACAGTACTGAAAACTAATAAGAGGCTAATATACTAATAATATGCATAATTAAAGATGCAATTAAATTAAAAATTTAATAATAGAATAAAATGTTTTTAATTTCTATAATATAACTATCCATATTTAGTTTTAATCAAATGAATAGTAAATTACAGCCAATTAAATTTAAAAAAATGTAGTTGAAATACATCCTCTCTAAGCTATGCAATTTCATTGCCATATTTTGGCCAGTAATTCTAAGTATTACTATACATATTATGTATTCAAAGGATACAATTCTGATTTGGATGAAGTAATTTATTAAAGAAGTTCTTTCGTTGACAAAAATCATACTTCCATACTTTATCCTCATTTTTTGCAATGATAAAGATATACCCAGTTAAGTATATCTGGGTTAAGTATACCGTTAAAGATGTACCTTTTTCAGTTTACATATATCCAAAAGAGCGATATAACGCCACGAAGTCTAATAACAGTACTAATATACAGTACTAATGACTAAAAATAGGGCTAATGTACTACTAACAATATGTGTAATAAAAAAATGCAATACAAATAAAACAATTTAAAATAAAATAAAGTGTTTTTAATTAATTTTATAACTAGTAAATTTATTTTTAATGAAATGGATAGTAGATTACAGTTAATTAAATTTAAAAAATATAGTCGAAATACATCCTATCTAGTTTTCTGACAAGTTATGCAATTTCATTGCTATATTTTGGCCAGTAATCCTAAATATTAGTATATTATATATTCTAAGGATCCAATCTTATTTGAATAAAGTAATTTATTAAAGAAGTTCTTTCGTCGATAAAAATCCCACTTCCATACTTTATCCTCCTTTTTTGCAATGATAAAGATGAGTGGAAACTTTCCAGTTTACATATATCCAAATGAGCGATATAACGCCACGAAGTCTAATAACAGTACTAATATACAGTACTGAAGACTAAAAGGGAACTAATGTACTAATAATATGCATAATTAAAAAATGCAATAAAAATAAAACATTTAAAACTAGAACAAAGTGTTTTTGAATGTCTTTAATTTTATAACTATTCATATTTATTTTTATTGAAATGAATAACAGATTACAGTCAAATAAATTTAAAAAAATGTAGTCGAAATGCATCCTCTCTAAATTATACAATTTTATTACTATATTTTGGTCAGGAATCCTAAATATTACTTTATTATATATTCTAAGGATCCAATTCTGATTTGAATAAATAATTTATTAAATAAGTTCTTTCGTCGATAAAAATCATACTTCTATACTTTATCCTCCTTTTTTCAATGATAAAGATGATTGGGAGCTTTCCAGTTTACATATATCCAAATGAGCGCTATAACGCGAAGTCTAAAAATAGTACTAATACACAGTACTGAAGACTAATAAGGGACTAACGTATTAATAATATGCTTAATTAAAAAAAGCAATAAAAATAAAACAATTTAAAACTAAAAGGGTTTTTGAATGTCTATAATTTTATAAATATCCATATTGATTTTAATGAAATAAATAGCAGATTACAGTCAACTAAATTTTAAAAAATGTAGTCGAAATACAACTTCTCTAGTTTTCTGACAATTTATACAATTTCATTGCTGCAATTTGACCAGTAATCCTATACATTATTATACTATATATTCTAAGGATCCAATTATGATTTAAATAAAGTAATTTAATAAAAGAAGTTCTTTCGTCGATAAAAATCACACTTCCATACTTTATCCTCCTTTTTTGCAATGATAAATATGAGTGGGGACTTTCCAGTTTACATCTAATAATTAGTAATGTATTTATAAAATTAATGATCCAATTTTAAATACTTATTTCACAACTTTTTTCCCGGAAAGTTCAACGTTTCACCAAAAAGTTAAATGATACATATAATTTTCTTGGACAGCCTATATATTTAAAGTTTTATCGCAAGGACTTTGGCAAAGTTACATCGTGCGAGAACTCCATTCATCTAGCATGCTTCGAATTTTTTACTTTTTCGTCTTAGCGAGAAAGAATATTTTATTCCAACTTTCCCTGATCTATAATGGGATTTTCAAGCCAGTAGCAAATGGAAGTCTGTTCAACTAAATAATATTTTGAAAAATTGTTAATGCATTAAGCTTTGTTAAGTGAGAGGTGAATGCTACAATATTTTAGATCATGCACCATTTAACAACTTTTTGAATACCTTTATCTTTTAACTCATAATAAAAAAAATAACGTTGTGTAACTTGTATATTTGCTTAACCACAACTTATTTAATGGATAAAGGGGAAAAAAATGTTTTTAAATTGCAAAGAATACAATATAAATAAATTTTTCAAAATAAGTAAAGGCCTTAAATAAAATATCATCAACAGAACTTTTCAAAATGTTTTTTTTTTTTTTTTGTTATCCAGCTCCAAATCAATATATACATGCATCGAAGCTGATCAGCAAGTTTATTTCAGACTAAATAATAATATATCGCAATTAGTTATAGAAATATTTTTTGTTAGAAAAATTGTTAAAAAAAAAAAAAAAATGCTTCATATATGATTAAGGTGGTTCAAAAATTTGATTATAAATCTTTTGAGTTATGTTTTTTTACATACTATATGCCTGTCACTACCGTTTAGGCAAAAATAAATGTGAGATGCATTTCATTCAAAATTTCTATTATTTTCGAAATGGATAAAAACTATGCAGAAATATAATTTAGTTTTCTAGTAATCGGATATTTAATTTCTAAGTAAAGTTAAATTCCTGAAGATTTTTGAAAATATGTTTGTCATGAAATCCAATTATAAATGTAATAGATATATGAATTCTTCGAAAAATGCATGTTAAATTGAATCGCCTGTTTAATATTAAGAATTGATAAATATATAAAATTTATTGAAAAGATTCAACCCGTATACGCAAATAATGTATAATTTTACTTCCTTAAAAGTAATTTATGGTATATCTTGTTACTGAATGCAGCATAAAAATATTTAATATCAAGTAAGAAATAGATGTTTTTGACAGATAACAATAAACATTAAATTTCAATGAATTATGGAATTTAAAATCTAACTTATTGTTTTATTTTTTTGAAGTAGGGAAAGTTTTTAAGGTTCCTCATGTAGCGAGGAATTATTGTATTAAAATAAATTGAATATCTAAAATTGTGATGGAAATAAAAATATCTGAAAGAAGAACATTAGAATTATTTTATTAGTAGATATTTAAATTAAAATGCTTAAAACAAATTGCATCTATTTGATTGTTACATTACCTATAGACATTATTTCTTTAAAAATATACACGAAGATATTGCATATATATCGAACTGATTATGTAGTTATAAATTACCCCACAAATTATTTTTAAAAAAATTATTTGAAAAAGAATAATAATATTTAAGTGAAAAGTAATTTTTCTTAAGTAAAAATTGAAAAATTACTTTTTACTTAAATAATAATATTATTTATAATATTATTCTTATTTCTTAATTTTTAAATGAATTAAAAAAAATAATATAAATCAAAGTGACTCATTATGCGTAGGCAAGAAATAAGAATAACATTTATATTCTTATTTCATGCCTATGCATAATGAGTCACTTGGATTTATACCTTTTAACACAATTTCACGAATGAGACGTTAACTTTTCATTTCTAAATAAAAATTTTAATTTTCTTATCCAAAATTAGAAAATGCTATCTGTTAAATAAGTGAGAATTGTTATTTTATCTACAGACTGAACGCGTTCATTTCCCTTAAGATAATACTAGAATTGTGTGAGAAGACTTGGGTCAATACCTAAATTGTCAGTTACGTCGAGGTTAAAATAAGAATGGTATTAGATCTTCAAGTATCTGCCTGCTTGTAAGGATTCGAAAAGGGAAAAGTAAAGATATTGCAATAAATAAAACTTTATTATAAAAAATACCAGATCATGTTGTTTATTTATTTATTTCATAATTTATTAAATTTACCAACTAGTATCATAAGGTATTAGATATTCAAGTATCTGCCTGCTTGTAAGGATTTGAAAAGAGAAAAGTAATGTTTTACGTTTTGTGTTAAAAAAAACAACATTCTGTTGATATGAAATTATACTTCCTAAAGTTTAAAAGTAACCTTTTACGTGACAGGTTACTTTCCTTTCTCATAAAAAATTGGTTTATCTTTTTTTATATCCATGAAGTCAAAGAAGGAACCACAATTTTATTCTTTTAAATTTATGAAGTAATTGAACATCTGGCTAAACGTTTTTTTATTTAACAGATTCTGTACCTATTAAAATGAAAAATATATATTACTGTAAATTAAATATTTAATATTGATAAATATTAATGAAAAGCTATAATTATTCTTATTAATTGATAAATATATAATTGATTGAAATTTAGTAACAATTATCATAAATAAAACTTTATTACAAAAAAAATATAGACAAGTTCTTTATTTATCGATCTTATAATTTATTAAATTTACCAACTAATATCATATAAAAACTTTCTTAAGACTGCTCTTCTCAAAATTAACAACTAGATTATTTTAACACCATTAGAGCATTGTAATTATAAATTTAAAACAAACAAATCAAACACACATATAATTTATTTTTATTAATAATTGAGTTAATGATTCTCGGATGTTCAGTTTTTGCTTTCAGATGTACAAATAATTTTGTTCAGATGTAACTTTGCTGTATGTTTGTTGCCTTTGCTTTGTTATTTCTGTTTTATGGTTGTTGGACTTGGAATTGATAATTTTTCAATTTGAAATATAAAATAAGCAGATAATTGTCTGTTTGCATTATTTTTGTTTATTTTAATTAATCAATTTCAGTTTATTGGCAATAATAATACTATAAAATGTATATATAATATCATAAAATGTATACTATAAATAAAATATACATACATATTTGATACGGATTTTATTGCAGACGGTTTCTCTTCCCAAATCAGTTAATTGGTATTAGAAGAAATAGGCATGAAGTTTAAAATAATATACAGTTCAGAAAAATTGAATGGCATATTGAAATGCATTTGGTGTAATTGAAATGCATTTAAAAGAATACTAATAGTGTGCTAATAGGTTTGTCTTTTCATGGAATACGTAAAGAAAAAGCTTTTAAGGATCTTAACTGTATATTTTTACTATAAATAACATAAACCTTTAAGGTTAGATGATGTGAGACTTTTGTTCTAAGAAAAATACAAATATTATTAAACGAATAATCAAATAAACTAACAGAAAAAAAATTATGTATTCATTTAAGTTTGTATAAAGAGTGCAGAACCTCTTAAATATATTAAAGATTAATTAAATTTTGGAAATCCTCTTATTAAAATTTCCAAATAATAAGAAGTCATTAATTTCTGAGAAGTCAAAATTAATTCTGTGGATTGGTAAAATATTTGTCTTGCCCCAACTAACATCAAGGGCACATGTTTGCTCAAAATTAGTTTGAAACTTTGCTTACTTGAATTAAATTCAGAAATTTATAGTAAATTGCTTCAAGTTACAAAGCTTTGCTGCGCAATTTAAAACTTTGAGATTTCTATTTGAAGTGAACAGGAATGATGTACTGTAGATCAAGATTTCGATTGAACTTTTAAGAATAAATACGGTTTTAAAACTCAGCATTTAAATTTCAGTGGTTTTAAAATTCTTGTTCAATGTTTTGGACTGATAAAATAGTTTCAATTAAATGAATATGTATATTTCATTAAAGTAAATAATATAATAAAAATAATTAGATTAGCTTTAAAGTTAAGAATATTTTTAATAAACGACTGATGGTGGATAATGTAAACTATAGACAGCTATTTAAAAGAAAAGGGGAAGGAATACGTAAATTTTCTTTTACCTATAAATAATACCCCCTTTTATTTCTTTTATGATATGTTGCAACCTGATGGCCAATTGGCTAGCGCTCTGGCCTTTGGTATCACATGCTTCAGGATCAAATACTGTCGAAGGCATGGGTGTTTATTAGTAGCTCCGAATCCACGTTTAACTGTAGATCCCCGTCTAATTAGACTGAAGTGTGCAAGAAATGATCATAGAGCGACAAATCTACCAAATCTTATGGTATTTAAAACCATTGCTATGAATTTACCAGACTATTATTTCTTTCTAAAATTTATAATTTAAAACTCTTTCTTCCTTTATATTGTGTTATAGACGATATTTTCTTTAGGGTTTAGAATTCAGTTTGCTTAATAAAGGGTTATAAGACAACAAGGAATAACTTAAGTAAAATTTGACATTTCAATTTTAGTTTTTTAAAAGTGCAATTCTTGCAAAAATTGCTGACTCATGTATTTTTTTGTATTCCTAAATTCAATGTGTTTCCTTGGATTAGTCATACAATGAATTCATCTAAAAAGTGTTATCTGTAGATAAGTTTTAAACTTCTGTTCAGTTAGACAGCACTTTTATTATTTTTAAAAGTAAGAAGGCATACAATTCTAACATATTTTTATTTACATAGAAAAAATATTTGAATACTGAACTAGCTTCATATTTCGAAGAGATTTGGATATCGGAAAGAAATAACTGAAAATAAAGACTTTAATTTCATAAAGTAGTACTTACTTCATAAAGTAGCTTTTGTATGATTTCATTGTTTTTTAGCAGAATCTCATGATCCTTAATTTATTCAGAAGATTTTCTTTGGAAAACCATTTCTTTGGCATCGCGTACTTTTCTAAAATGTAACGGGGAAATTTTAATTTCTAGAATATACAATCCTTAATACTGAGAAGAGATATTAATTTATTCTAGATTAAAGATAATTCTTTATTTTTCAATCAGTAAACATGGATTCTTTAAATTTAATCCTGAATAATTACATTGAAGCGGTACATTTAAGAATTAAATATTTTAAAGCAAATCACTCCTTTTTAATGTAATTTTAATTATAAATTTTGCGTGAATAACAGTAATTACGGATTATTCTTTATAGTAGAAAACTAAAAGGATATTTTTATTATTACTATCAGTATTTCTTTGTCTGATTATTAATGGTTTGAAAATTAGTATTTTATTAAAATATGTTTACATATTGAATATTACTGAAACAGATTATGAATAATTAAATATATTTCAAAGGGTTAATTATTAATTTTAACTAATTCAAAAAAGCAAAAAAAAGTCTTTATAAACTTTGTTTTTATAAGAAATACTCACCAAGCTAGCTACTTTATATTTTTTTAGTTTATATTAAATACAAAAATTTGTAAACTTTGTTTATATAAGGACTACTTCCCAAGCTAGCTACTTTACGATTTTTTAATATTTACTAACTACAAAAATATATAAACTTTGTTTATGTAAGGACTATTCATCAAGCTAGCTACTTTACAATTTTTTAATTCTTACTAACTACAAAAATTTGTAAATTTTGTTTATATAAATGAATACTCACCAAGCTAGCTACTTTACATTTTTTTAATTTTTACTAACTACAAAAATGTATAGACTTTCCTTCTATAAGAAATACTCACCAAGCTAGCTTTACAATTTAGTAAACACTAACTTATCGATTCTTTCTGGTTCAATATACCTGGACACTTGCCGATCAGTCACAGGTGTTGCCGATATGAAATCGCCCAGAGAGGGTTTTCTTCTGCAACTGCCCATCCACCAATCTTTCCTCAAGTAATCGCTTCCGAAATGTTCTGCTTAAACTATAGTTAGGAAGAAATCCATCGAATAAAATGAAATTGGTCAGAAAACGATAGGAACGTTTTTTGAATGTCGCTGCAATTTGGCCTGAAGCGCTTATCTTATTTTTTTTCCTAAACAATTTGATTGAAGGGGTGTAAAAGAACGGAAATAAGTCTCATCGCATTTGAACCTTGCTTCTTTTTTTCCCCGTGCCCTTTTCGTCTGGAGATGCGAACCCAGAGTAATCTACGACGGGGACCTATAATGGCGGAAGTGATTTGGTGGACATCTGTATTGGCAATGTTGGGAAGGAAGTAGGAAAGTTATCTTAGCAGGAATAAAAACAGGCCTCTTTTCCTCCCCCTAAAATTGATTTCGGTTCGCTTCTTGTACTGACTCAATCCTTTCAATCACCAAACCAAGCTAGGATGTGTTTGAGATTTTTTTTATGTTGTTGTTTTCTTTCTAGCAAAAAGCTCTTGGTAAACGAGATAATGTGTTGTTTTTTCACTGAAAAAACAACACAGAAACAACAGAAATTTGTGTTAGTTTTCGTCAATTACAAGGATAAAAGAATTTAAATGATAGCTCTGATTGCGAAGATTTGCTGTTGTTTGATTATAGCAATTATACATGATCAATAATGGTCATTATTGAAACAAAAGACTTTTTCAATACAAACATAGTATTTGATCAAATGTAGCAGGGTTTTATTTGCATTTAAAATTTGCAATATGTATGCTTAAGATTAAAATATAAAGGATAATCCAAAAAAAATTATAGTATAATTTCTCAGCATATATATCAAAAGCATTGAATTGGATTGTATTTTAGGGGCAGTGTTTCTTTTCCAGTCGAATTAAAAAAATATCCTTTTAACATGCAATTAATGCTATTGAATAGTGTTTGTAAAGTATTTTCATCGATTTTATAATTCTTAAAAATATTTAGATAAAAAAAAGGTTAAAAAAAAAATTGTTGTGAACAAAACATACAACTAACATAAATAATACATTGAATATTTTTTTACAAAATAATAATTTAGTGTTAAAAATGTACCAAAAATACATTCGACTTCTATTTCTCACTAAATTTTGTTTACTAACTTTGTCACAAATCCTATCCCTAATTTTATTTTTTCTATATTTACTGGGTGTTTCGGGTGATTATGTAAGGAAATTGGAAAATAGCGTTTCTTTTTTTTATTAAAAAGAATGTGAAATTTATAACTTTTTTAAGCATGGGTTTGAAAATATATGAACTAAATTACTTATTTTTCAAATAACCAAGAAAAAGAAATTATGCAAGTCGCGAAATATTACAGTAACCGTAAAATAGGGATAAAAGGCTGTAGAGTAAACATGATAAAAAATACTTTTGCAGATTGTTCATCAACTGGATTCGTACTAGAATTGGATAACAAACAAAGCTTAGTAAATTAAAAAAAAAAGAATTTTAGCTTGCAACTTCTTTGGATCTTATTTTAATTGAAATTGAAATATATAAAAAAAATTGCGTGATTATAATTTCTCTGACAAAATTCAAACAAAAAACTTTACTTTAAATCATTGAAAATATTCTTATTTCAGTTTATAAATTTTATTGCATGATAGAAATATAAAATATGATAGTAATAGAAAAAGAATAAAATGTTATGTGTTAATTTAAAATAAAAAAATCTAAAAAAATTGCGTGATTTTAATTTATCTAACAAAATTCAAACAAAAAACCTTACTTTAAATTATTGAAAATGTTCTTATTTCAGATTATATGCTTGAGTGCGTCATAGAAATATAAAATATAATGATAGCAGAAAAAGCATATAAAATGTTGTAGATAAAATATTTAATAATCATTCCATTATCTCATAAACTGAATATTTAATTACATGAATGTACTGCTTTTTAGAGCAAAAAAATATAATGTTTAAGCAATAAACTTTTGATTTTATTTAAGGATTTTATACTTAAGAAAATATAAATATAGTAAGACATCCAACAAATTTTTTAAAGGTCTTACGTCTTTTGAACCTCCCCTAGGATTAATATCCATCTAATCTTTAAATCTAAAACTAAATTCAGACTAACAAGTAATGTTGTGGGGAATTTTTATCGTAAATTATGTAGAACCTTTTAATAAACTAACCGATATTTTTTGTTTTCCCCTATGAATGAAATTACTTTTTAAGAGACAGTTTTCTTACATATTTATTCATAAAACATTTATTTAATGCTTAAATATTACGTATGATGTCTGCAAACCTTTTCCCCCACAAAATATATTTTATTCAAGAATTAGCTTAATCTGAAGGCATTTTATTTGGGTATTCCAATAAGCAGACAGGTTGGGGTGATTGAGGTTTGGATGCATTTGGAACCATTTATTTGGAGATTACATCGAAGCTCAAGGCAAATCAGCTATTAAATTAAATAGAAACGCCATTTAAAATACCCGTTAAGTAATGTCAAATGAACATCGCGTTCGAGTTCGGTTCATTAAATTTTCAGGGGAGCACTAATCAATTTTGACTACTAACAGGTAGTTTTGAAGTAATTCTGAGTGTGTAATTGCTGCGCATTAATATTCTTGTCGTCGGTATCTCGAAATTAAACTCTAATTTTAACTTTAACCGTATTTAGGTAGCAAATGAAGGTTTAAGAAGAGGTTTTAATTTTGAAGCAAGTGCTTTATATCAGAAGATGTAAATTGTTTGAAATAAAATGACGAGTTTATGAAGATTCAGCTTGATTTTTTTAAAATGGTAAATAAACAATATAAAATTAAACAGAAATTATCGTTTATAGGAATTTTGTAAACAGTTAAGTAATTTAAGCTATAAACTGGAAATACTTTAAAAAGAATAAAATTGAAATAATAGAAATAGATGAGATTCTATTTTTGAGTAAGAAAAATAAATAAAAAATAAATTGATATATTTAAATAGATTAAAATATAAATAGATATAAAAAAATAATATTAATAGAAATAGAAATATTATTGTTTACATATATTTATATTATTTTTTGTATATATTTATATTATTTTTATATCTATTTATACTTATAAGAATATTATAAATATAAATATATATCTGAAATTGATATATTTTATAAGAAATTAAGCAAGAAAGAAAGAAGAGAAATAATTGGCAATTTTTTCAGAGATATTCATTTACCTCAGAAGAATATTTTAATGAATGATTTTCTGCGTAAAATTATGAAATCAAATAACTAAAATATGAGTTCAATTTCTAAACGAAAACTTATTTAACACGAATAAAAACTTTTAGAATTTTAGCTTTTAAAAATACATAAATTATTTATATTGAAAAAGAATTACTGAATATCAGAACTTAATGACCAAATGACCAAAAGATATTTTTAGTCTAATCTTGTCTCCTTTTGTCACATATAAAATCTAAATTTAAGGAACCAGAGATTTTAACAAATTTTTCTTGTCAAATAACTAAAATATGAGCTCTTCTAAAAAAATATCTTAATTTCAGTATTTGCTTTGGTATCAAATTTTTTTAATTTTAGAAATATTTCAGAAGAAATTTACAATTGATTTCTATATGTGTATATCTTAAATTAAAATTAATGATGTAAACTTATTAAGTATATAGTTTTTATGAAAATGATTTACACTAAATTATATTTAATTGAATTTTATTTATTAATTTCAGTTCCAGGATTACAATAACAAATTTTTAACTTTTCAGTTCTTCAGTGCTTTTTTTATCTGAATGATGTTACAAATAAACACTTGTTAAATTGTACTTTATTTAGGTATTCATAAAATATTTTTTACTTTAATGAATTTTCATTCTCTAATGGATCCTAGAAAATATTCCTCGTGTGCAAAAAATAGCCGTAGAGCTACAAACCCAACCCAACATTTGAAAAATTTTTCTTCCCTGGAAAATAAAGAATTTTGAAAAAATACAAAATTCTATTTGTTCTTGTCAAAATATAAAAGTTTTATGTGATAGCATACATGTTTTAAAAATGTGAAGCATTAAAGTTCTTAATAAACTGAGCTTTCTTCTAGATTTAAATCTCTGTGTATGTGGAATTAATATCATATACCCTTTTAGCACTAATCGTTTCAACAAACTGAGTTATGCTTGTTATATTTTTAATTGCTGTTTACGACTCGGATGTACAACTGTGGGAAAAATATACTTTTGAAAAGACATATTTTAAATTAAAATGCACAAATTAAATCTAAAACATTCCAGTATCATTTAAACAAGCTGCGAGATGCAAATCAATTTTGAATCCAGATCTTCCCCTCACACTTCAACTCGAGCTCAGAACTTAGCAAATGTTATGCTTTAGTTGTGAAAATACATTCTCATTCGCGGAAATTTGCACGGAACTGCGAAAGCAAATATCGATTTCCACGCGTGTGTCTATATCTTGCACAAAAAGACGATGCCGCTTTATGTAAATAAAACCTTATTTTCTTTAGTCATTTTTGCCGTAGTTGGTCTCTCAAAGTCGAAGCATTCTTTAAGGTGGGTAGATAGCGTTCTCTTTACAGAAAACATTTAATTTCATCGCGTCTGTTTTCAAAAGATGTTGTTGTTAGGATTTGCCTAAAACATCAAAATTGTTTCGTTGCAGTTTAAATTTTATTAGATAAGAAGCGATGCACAGTACCATTTATTCGAAAAGGTACAAGATAAAACTATTTATCTTATGTTGATCAAATTTTATGCCTCCAGCATCGTGCTATAATCTTGAAAAATTTGTTACTGAGTTTCATGGTAAATACAAATAAAGATTATTTTTTATCTGCAAAAGTTTTTCCTTAAATAGATTTGTACGCACGAGATATAAATTTAATAATGTTTTCTAGTTCGAATTTTATTTTTTAGATGTGATATCAGAAGTTTATTAACTGGTATAAGGCAGAATAATAGCAGAATAATAATAGCAGAATAGAATGAATAATAGCAGAATAAAAATTCTGCTATTTTTCATTCAAATGTCACTAAATTTTTGAAATATTCTTCATTTTTATTATAAATTTTCTGCCATATTTCTGGTCACCTGACACAGAGGTAATTAATTTAACTGATCAGTTAAATTAATTAATTTAAAAAACAGTTATTCTTACTTTTCAATTTTAACTTGATTAACTTTAAATTACAAACAATGAAATCTATTGAAAATTACATATACAGCCGAAATTTATTAAGTCTGTAAGCACACTTTCCTTTTTAAGGAGCGCAGAAGATCTACCTTCCCGTGGTGCACCTGGTAACCCTGTTCAGTGGCTAAAAGATCTACAACTTGGCATTATGTTAGATTAATGAACTCTGTTTCAGCATGTTTTGTTGTATTATATATTTTTTCGTTGTTCTTTTTTTGCTGTAACTGTTCATAATCTGCCATTGGAAATAAATAAAAAAAAACTTTCCTTTTTATAATTTCTACGTGGAGAGAATCAAGCCTGACAAAAATGACTAAAAAAATAAGGTTTTATTTGCATAAAATGGCATCGCTGTGTTGTTCAAGACGTAGACACACGTGGAAATCGATTTTTGCTTTCGGAGTTCCATGCAAATTTCCGTGAGCGAGAAGGTATTCTCACAATTAGAGCATAATATGGTCCAAGTTCTGAGCTCGATTCAAGTGTGGGTGAAGATCTTGAATCAAAATAGATTTGCATTGCCCATTTTATTTAAAAGAGACTGGGAGGTTTTAGATTTAATCTACACAATTTAATTTAAAAATAGATTTTAAAAAGTATATCCTACCTATAGTTGTATATCTGAGTTGTAAATAGCTTTTAAAAATATAACAAGCCTTACTCTTTTCTTTTTCTTAAAAAGATTTGTACTAAAAGGGCATATGATTTTCAATGATAAATGACTGAAAAAATAAGGTTTTATTTGCATAAAGTAGCATCTTCGTTTTGTTCAAGATAACATTTAAAAATATAATACATGACACAAAATATAATACGCATAATATATCTGTGCAGGATTGAAGTATGAATGAAGATCTGGATGCAAAATTGATTTGCATTGCTCAGCTGATTTAAAAGATACTGAGAGGTTTTAGATTTAATTTACACAGTTTAATTTAAAAATAGATTTTAAAAATTATATCTTACCTATAGTTGTATATCTGAGTCGTAAATAGCATTTAAAAATATAACAAGCATATATCATTTGTTGAAAAGATTTGTACGATAAGGACATATAATTTTCTAATTCCAAATGCTCAGAGCTTTAAATTTAGAAAGAAACTCAGTTTATTAAGAGCTTTAATGTTTCAAAATTTTAACGTATGACATCATATAAAACTTTGATATCTTGACAAGAATAAAGAGTATTTTGTACTTCTTTAAAATTCTTTCTTTTCCTGAGAAAACTTTCAAGGATCCATTAGAGAATGAAATATTCGTTAAAGTAAAAAATATTATTTGATGAATACCTAAATAAAGTGCAATTGAACAAGAGTTATCAAATTAAAAAGTACTGGAGAACTGAATGGTTAAAAATTTGTTATTGTAATTCTGCAGCTAAACTTATTAAATAAAACACACTTAAAAGTAATTTTGATAAATTTGAAATATTCCAAAATTACAAAGTTTTTTAGAAGAAATTTGTAAAATTGTGATTTTATTAACAAATTAAGGAATTTTAATAAATATCTGAATAGAAATTTATGCAGATCGCCATTGTAAAGATAAGTAAGTTGCATTTTTTGCAATTTGAAATCCTTTTCTAAACCAAATAAATTATTATTCATCTTAATCTTCTGTTTAATGATTGTGAATAGAAATTTTTAAGGAATAGGAATTTTTATGTAATAAATATTATCATCTAATTTTGGTATTCTTTAAATATTATACTACACATTAAAGTTTCACTGGTTTTTTGGTTGAATGTTTTTTTTTTTGGTTGTTCTGTTCTGGTGAAGTTTATTTATCTTTAGATTAGACTGCCGAGCACATAAATTTCCTTAAAAAGAAAATAATAATCTCTTTGAAATTTTATGATATTGAGCACAAATTACAGAAAAAATGGCCACTGGTATTTGTTTTGAAGATACGAAGATGGTTGGTTCCCCCAGTTTTCTTGAAATATATGTGAAATGAAGTATGATAATGTGCAAATATATATAATATAACTCACATGCTATAATTTTCAATTTATACAGCAACGTTTATAAAAAGAAATGCTTTAAATTGTATGCCTGTTGAATTAAATAAGCAGGGTGAGTATAAAGTCGTGATCTATTTATAAAATTTTATTTCAAAATAACGGCTGAATGCAATAACGTAATTTTAGTATCATTAGATAGTTAACTTTTACTATTTTTTTGTGTAATAGATACGAACGATAGAATTGATGTCGAAAACTATTACTAAAAATGCATTTATTTTTCTAATGTAACAACCTTTTATATCTGTGGAAAGGTAAATAAATATAATGTTTGTATCTGGGTATGAGAGAATAGACATGTTTCTGCACAAATAGGGAGAGCCAGCCCAAATGTTAATGTTTAGTGCTGCCTCATGCATAACAAAGTTTTTGGACCATTTTTCTTCATGGAGAAATACATCAATGCTAGCGTTTACTTAGACTTATTGGAACTGCTCATTGCACCTCAGTTCTAATAATATCAACCATGGATTATTCATCAGCAATATAGTGCACCTCCTCACTGGGGTTCAAGGGGATGGTGCACCTACTCACTTAGTTCGTGAATTCCTAGAAATTTCCATGATTGGAAGGGATGGACCAACAATATGTCCTCCTGATATTACTCGTATTGATTTTTTTCTTTTGGTGCTATTTGAAAGATAGAGTTTTGCCTCACCAGTTGTCGATGTTGAAGAGGGTTAGGATAAAAGATGATGTGTGTGCTGTTACACACATGTTAAAGAACACATGGCGAGAATCACTTTAACATTCATCGAGATACCAAGAAGATACAATTTGAAATCTACTGAAATAGGTGGCCTTATTAAAAACTGTATAACAGTACTTATAATGTATCTAAACTAACATATGTCTAATAGTAATAAATTTTTTTAATCAAGGCAAGAATTTGTGCTCACACTGTATTTTAAATGTGGAAATATTAATTTATATCAAATATACATGAAATATCTGAAAAAGTAACATTTGGAAATTCGTTTCCCAAGACATTACATTTTTAAAAACTTAATAGCTACTATCGAGTAAAACGCTTGAAGCTGATTAGTCTACAGGAGACGATGCCATTCTGGTTGTTACACTGTTTCTGTCACTGGACTATAGAAATAAAAATTTGATAGCTGTTTGTTGTACACTGTGTTTTGTGTGAGAAAGAAATTATTTTTGTGAATTTGCGTTTTAGTTAAGCACATTGTATTTTTAGAGCTATTCTATCGCATTTGTGCATTAACCAATAGGTTCTGCTATATATGTGGAGAAGTGATATTTGAGTTCCAGAAATGTTTTATCACTAATTTAGTAAAAAGGCTTCTATCATCCCTTTTGTTCGGATGTAAAATTGGAGATCAAGACAAGACCTGGGCCCCTCTTATATGTTGTAATTTCTATTAAAGAACGCTTTCCATGTGGCTGCGAGGCAAAAAGGAAATAACAATGCCCTTTGCAATTCAAATGATTTGGACGGAGCATAGTAATCACTTAAATGATTGCTACATCTTCATGGTCCATGGTAGAACTTATCGTGGGCTTTCACGTAGTACATACGAAGTACATCTGCTTTATATGTGAGTGGGATAGTAGAGACAAATCTTTGCGATTAGAAAAGGCAACGTTTCGGAGATATAGGGGTTGAAAAATTTACTTTCCCCATGTTAAATGAAACTTTCGCTTAATGAAAGATATCTCGGATTCTAATTAAAATTTTAATTTATGCACGAATCGAAAGAAAAAATTTTCCAAATTAAAAATAATTTTAGTAAAATTTTTGCAATTTTTTAAAAACATTAAATATTAAATATTATTATAAAAAAGGACTTATAACAAACTAAAATGTTTATGGGTTGTATCGTAAACGCTTAAGATATAAATTTTTTTTTCAAATTATTACGAAAAGTTTACGAGATATTTAAATTTTGAGTAGTCTTCCTAATTGATATATATATATATATATATATGCTACAGAGATTTTGCTCAAACAAAATAACGCTAATCAAAAAGCGGAAAATTAACAAAGAAATAATTTAATTCTTGTGATTTAATTGTTCAATCTTTTAATTGAAGTTTTTATAAATTTAATTAGATTTTCTCATTTAAAAAATATTTTTTTATTTTAAAAATATTTAGTTCTGTATTTTTCTGAAACGAAAATTATCCTAATTTAACTTCATAAAATATGAAACAATAAAACTTAAAAAAAACCTCTAATATATTTTAACTTGTATATTTTATGCTTAAAATAATTAATCATTTGCTTTTACTAAAGTTATTGGAATAATTTTTTTTCTTCAAGTCAGAACTGTGTCGGTCTTTTATTTAATGTAACATTTGTTGCACTTATATTAAAAAATGATTAAATGTTTTATAATTATGTTTATAAAAATATCAAAATGATCTTTAAAACTGTTTAGCATTTTTGCATAGTTATAAGTAGAAAAAATTATTTTTTAATAATATGTGTATAATTGATTTTTTAATATAGAATTCACAATATTTTCGGGTGTTTTTCAAATAATATGCGTATTTATTTCTGCATTTAATATACTTATTTAGATATATGATCTTATATTGGCAGCTACAATAAATATTATAAGACATTTCTTTTGTTAAGTTGTGCTAAAGAGAAACAAAGGATTGTTTCAGGTTATAATTCCACAAAATTTTAAAAACTGCTCATATATAATATATAAATTTTACACAGTGATATGTAAGCATTTTTTTTCTTGCTGTAAATCATCGGCCATTTTAGGCCACTTACATTTACACGAGTAGCCTATTCACGAATAATAATTGGAGGGTATTGCCTTCTGGGAAACTGATACTCATTTGCATGCCATATTACTGGGAACTTGTAAAACCCCCTACCTATTAAATGCTGCCTGATGGACAATTGGCTAGGCCCTGGCCTTTGGTACCACAGGCTTCAGTTAAGAATCCTGACGGTGGCATGAATGTTTGTAAGTGTTTCGGAATCCATGTTAACTTGTAGGTCCAGGTCTAATTAGCCTAAAGTGTGCACAAAATGACGTAGAGCGGCATACTAAACCAAACCCACCTATTAAATTGACTATCGATGCGATATCCATATACAGGTGGTCACAAATGCCTTCGAATCTCTTTGTTTCTAAAAAGTACTTATTGCAATAGGAATCGGGATTCGATCTATTTAAGGAGTATGCTGTAGTAACCGCTTTCAGGGGCAAGAAAACTCATCGACAGATGTTATAATTTACATAAGAGTGTCGCTTTAACATTCAATTATTGCCATAAAAATGTAGTGTGATTGTTAAATTATGAACCATTTTTAGAATTTTTCCTTAATTTGGCAAAACAGCATTAGAAAAGGAAAGGAAAAAACCAATTTCTTAATGATAAATTTTAAATTAGTGTATGAAATACCAATTGATATTTAGTTTTTTTTTTTATTGTTTTATTCACAGTGTTTTATGTAATTAGTATGTTTATGTGTATTTGATTTAAATGGAATGTGAAACATTTTGATAAAAATTAGCCAAATAAACCATTTTTAATGTAATATGATTTAGATTCAGCTGTTAATTTTTTATGTTGTAAAATATTATAATATGCATCTTCGGAATATCATCTGCATTTTGAACGATAAAAATTCTTTTTATTTTTAATTCAAATAAAATCCATCCCAAATTTAATGCTTCAAATACATATTGCGTTAATACTCTAAATTATCTTTTTTTATAACTAGCAACTTGCTTTCATTTCGGAAATTATATAACAATTCAGCTTAAGGTTCAGCAATAAAAAATTGTTTATATTGAAAAATTAATATTTGAAACCATTATTATATTGGTTGTAACTTTAAAAAGTAAAATAAATTAATGAGAAAATATTAAGATATAAATATAAACCATGAATTTTAGTGGTTATTATTTAAAAGGAAAATATTTTTTTTTGTTAAATAAAGTAACATAACATCTCTAGAAGCTCTAAATAAAATATTACGATTATTAAAATTCATCAATTTTAATGTTCCATGTTAATGTTTGCAAAGTTTTAAAATTCAATTTTTAAAACATTTTATAAATCATTAAAGAAAATTATTTATCTAACTAATCCTATATGCCTCTTTATTCTTGTATAATTCTATCATTATAACGTTTACTGCTTGATGTTATTCAAAATTTCTAAAATGGCAGCCATTAATTTCAGTTCAAATTAATAAATCCGTTTCGACAAAATTTTTAAAATAAATTATTTCCTTTTCCAAATTTTACTTCAAAGCTTTTAGCTTTGAAAAAGAAAATGTGCTTTCCTATTTAATTACTGTTCATATAAACAAAATATCATCTGTCAATAAATGTTGATACTATGTATCCATCATAACTTTTTGTGTTGTTCACTGGCTGTGCAACTTATTGATGAGTTTACAATTAAAATAGTTTAGAGAACCAACTTTTGTTTCTGATGACATCAGAATTTGAAATAAATACACTTAGAGTTCTGATGAGCTAATTTCTTAACTCTTTTTCCTGAAATCTAATATAGAATATTGAAGTAAAGCCTGCTGTATTGAACTGAATATATATATATATATATATATATGTATATAATTTCCTTTTTGTTTATGGTCCTTTCTTAAATTTTTTAAAAAATAAAACTACGATTGCTTATCAAATATTTGATATTCTATCATGAAAAATAATGAATGTTGTCTTTTGTAAATTATGTTTATTAGATTTGTAGTAATTAAATATGAAAAATATTCTTGTTTAATTTTTAAAAAAGGTTTGTTTGAAGAATAATTGAGTGAAATAATGACATTTTAGTCAAACAATCTTTTTTTTAATCCGTGTGGAAACTATTTCACAAAATATGATTATGGATAAAGTGGTTGTTATTTTAAACTCATAAAATTAACTTATTTTAATTATATCCTAAACTGTTTGGTGTAATGTCAAGATAGTTAAGATGTTAAAAAGAAACATAGAAGTCCTTATAAACCTTTTTATTTATTTCAACAGAATTTTAAAAATTGGAAACTGTCTTTAACAGCTTTATTTTTACAAAATTAAACTGAAAAAGTTATATTTTGGATAAAAGGTCTTTATTTTTTTTATATGTCTTAAATATTTAATTGAATTCAAAAGGATTTTGTTTGTAAAGTAATCAGTTATTTAAAAAACGCATGAATAAATCTCGGTAATATTATAATTGGTTTTTAAAGACAATTTTTATGCTACAAATATGACACAAAAACTAATTCAAGATAAATAAAGTCGTCATATCATAATGCTACTTGGATTGAAAAACGTATGGAAATTAGCCTTTGTGTTTTTTTGTTTTCTGAAAATGTAGTCATAACTACTCTTTATTTTTATACCACTAGTATAATAAAAGATGTTCAGTTTTAAATTAATTTTGTTGACATGTTGCTTAATAGATTGTTGAAATATGCAGGAGGATTTTATAATTGAAGTATAAATTGAAAATTAATGCAAGAATGGAAACTTTTAATTATACAAAGAAAATATTTCGAGAGTTAGATTGAAAAAAAATCCCTGAGATATTGAGTAGGGAAGAAAATTTATTTTAGTGTTAAAATAATTAATTTTTTAAATTCATTCAATTCAAATTCATTTTTAATTACAAAAATTAATTTGAATTACACTGGTGTCCAAATTTAATGTTACAAATGTAATTTTTGCACTAATCAAATACAGCTGCTACTAATGTTTTAAAATTGATGTTACATATAATTTGGGGAAAGGTTAATGTGATGTAGGGCACCAGTGGTTGTTATAGGTTTCAAAATTACCTTTGGGCAGATAAGGAAGGGGAAAAAAAAAAGGATTATTTCTTTCTAAATTTTGGAATTTGGTTTATAGAATTGTGTTTTCTTTGCGAGTAAACTGAAAAGAATGAATTATCATGGTTTATTATAAGATCAATCGAGATTAATAGCCATCGGAAACTTGAATCTATTCGATCTCGAAAGTTAGTCTCATAATGGTTATGAGAATCAAAGTGGCGGTCTCCAGATTATGGTATAAGTATCGGAGGAACACCACCATTATTAGGTGCGACTAAAGTCTTCCAATAGCCATGACAGCTATGAAAGATTGATACAAGGCATTAAATGAAAGAATCGATATAAAGATGGCGGATAGAAAGTCTTTTCAAGTTCTAACTGCTTCGTCTGGAACAACAACTTTTAAGCAAACTGTATGCAGGCGCTAAGCAGATAAGGCCCTTTACTTCTGGTGATCAGAATTCACTGATCAATTCCTTATACTTCTGGTGATTTATTGCTGGTTATGAGAATGAAAATGGCGTGTCCGGATTATGGTATAAATAGATCAGTAGTGTGGTCAAGCCTCAACAAATATTTTTTGTGAAAGTAAACAAACATAGAAAGATTGGGCCTTGTGCTTTACAGTGACAATCTAATGGTTATTGACGATTTTTCTTCTGCGAAGTACTGGGACTCGCTATTATTCCTGCAATAAAAAGAGAATCGATTACTTTAATAAAATACAATTCTTGTATAATAAAACATTGTGCAGTGGTGTACAGTTATCTAACATAGCTTGGATGCTGATACATCTGATAGAAAAGCATATAAGCAAGAGGGCTTTGAACTTTATGTGAGGTTTTTTATTGAAGCTGATGAAGAGGAATTTTTTATGGATGATAACGTGAGACTAAACAGAGCACAATTTGTCGACGGTTTTCTGAAGAAATGGGATTATTCGCCGTATAACAGATAAATCATTGGACCTAAATTATCTAGTTTAGGATGCTGAGGGGACAGCCACGGGGCATAAACCCTCTTCCAGAGCTCCCCAAGTGTTAAATCCTTGCTTTTAGAGAATGAAATTTGTTTTCACAAGCTATGATTAACAACCTTCTATAAAATAGGATTTTTTATATTAAGGCTGACTTAAGGTCTATGCGACTGAAAACGGAATATTTCAAAGATAAAAACTTTCATGTTTGGGGATTTCTTTTAATTTACCTCCTGTTTACGATTAACTGTTTCATATTATAAATAAAAATACTTCAAAATTTCATTATGTTAAAAAAGTCTTGCAAAATATAAGATATTTTGCAATTGTAAATTTGATTTTGAACAACATTGGGCTTCAGTTTATTAACGTAATTATCATATATCAATATAAGTAATTATGATTTTAAATATTTTTAAATGGTTATCTAACTGTAACAAAATCGGAAACATCAACGATGAAAAATAAAATTTAAATCCCCAGACCAAAATTTAAACCCCCCATCTTCTAGTTTATACATAAATAGGCTGCTATTTAATTCCGATGAAAACTGGGTTTGAATAATCATAAATTATAAATATCTGGAATCTCTTTTTTAATAAATATTTTAAAACTCATCAACCATGAATTTCATTATTAGATTAGTGTTTATTCATCATTAAGAATGTTCATTATTAGAGATTTAACTAACAAAAAACAAATTAAAAATAGGCAATCCCAGTAGAAATGATGTTATAATCCTTTTTGATATCCTATGTTCCTTAAGTGCCATAAATTGCCTTAATTATGTTTTATTAGCTTACAATTTTACTTGCATGTTAACTATTTAGGTTGCTTCTTTAAGCCGATTACCTCAGTTGACCAATTTTACCTTCCTATGTAAGGAGCTTCATTGCTCCCTGAACTGCTCTTAAAATCCTCAAGCAACTGTAAATAAAGATCCTTAAGACTCTTCTGGTATTTCTAGACACAAAACTTTTTATTTGATGTGCAATCAGGGTAATATTAAAAATTTATTATGGTCTTCAATTTTACTGGTTTTCGTGACAGTTTTAGTAACCTAATACCAAATAACCTTATCTCCAGAATATTAAATTTTGTTTTTATAGCTTTCTTAGAGGGTGGAGATTAAGAGCTTTAAAGGGAAATTCAGATTTAATGAAAATTTTTGCACCGTTTGGAATAATTGATAACTTCTTAACTATTTACCGTGATATATTGTAGATGTCTATAAAATGTTTCAAAATTTCTTCATGACGATCAAGAAAAATTTCTATATTGAAATCAAGAAAAATGTATGCGACTTTAATAGGAACTGACTTCATGCATTTTCTACGTTTCTATTAGGACTTCATGAATTTTTTTTTTCAATATTGCTGTGAAAAATGATTGATATAGATATAATCGTCTTGATATAAATAATTCATCTTTCTAAACAACAGTGACATGTTCTCTGATATGTAGCTGCATCAAATTTTCCTAAATTTAATTTGTGTGGTATTTCATAATCTCACATATATAAGTGTTCATTTAATTTTTTGTTCTATGAAAATGTATTTTACATATAGCAGGAAAATCTTGACATAAAAATGTAATTATTGCTTTCTCTTATGAATAATTTGATGAATCATTTTCATCAAATTATCGTCATGAATAATTTTAAATCATTAATTGAATCATGAATAATTTTAAATCATGAATAATTTTAAATCATGAATAATTGAATCAGGAATAATTTTAAATCATGAATAATTGAATCATGAATAATTTTAAATCACGAATAATTGAATCAGGAATAATTTTAAATCAGGAATAATTGAATCAGGAATAATTTTAAATCATTAATTGCCTCATGAATAATTGAATCATGAATAATTTTAAATCAGGAATAATTTTAAATTAGGAATAATTTTAAATCATGAATAATTGAATCATGAATAATTTTAAATCAGGAATAATTGAATCAGGAATAATTTTGAATCAGGAATATCAGGAATAATTTTGAATCAGGAATAATTGAATCAGGAATAATTTTAAATCATGAATAATTGAATCAGGAATAATTTTGAATCATGAATAATTTTAAATCAGGAATAATTGAATCATGAATAATTTTAAATCAGGAATAATTGAATCATGAATAATTTTAAATCAGGAATCATGAATAATTTTAAATCAGGAATCATGAATAATTTTAAATCATGAATCATGAATAATTTTAAATCATGAATCATGAATAATTTTAAATCATGAATCATGAATAATTTTAAATCATGAATCAAAAAATGATTGAAAACTATTCATGACGTGAAAGATTTTTTTCAGAATTCTAGCGTTTCTTATTTACATTTTTTTATTAATTGAATTTTCCAATATCTTATAAATCAAATAAATCATTCAAAATTAAAAAAAAATGTATATAATGTTTTTTTAAACATTGAATAAAATATTAAAAATATTAAATTTCTTTTAGAATTGCTGTAAGAATGCAAATACTATAATTATTTATAAGCCCCTTTTGTGCTTATTTTCTTTTATCCCCGTTTTAAATCTCTATGATCTCAAAAAAATGCGTTTCAAAATAAATGCAAATCATTATTGTATTTCATTTAAATCTCTATGCAAAAAATAATAAATGCATGTCATTAATCTCTATGAGCAAAAATAGAGATTTAAATGAAATGCATTAAAAATTCAGATTTGATCATAGAGATTTAAATGAAATGCATGATACCAAAAATGCATTATACTATAAATGCATTTCATTTAAATCTCTATGAGCAAAAAAATGCATTTCAACACTGAAACTTGTGGCATTTTAAAATCACTATCATCAAGAATATCTAAAATTTCAAAAGAAAGATGTAAACAATTGATTATTAATGGAAATGAATAACAGAAAGTTATCTGTGTTAAATAATACATGCTATTATTTGTCTGTTTAATTAAAGTAATTTTACATGAAGTTATGCCCTTACAAAACATTTTTGTATCTAAAATAGTTCATAAATTTCTAACATATTTTAGCATTTTTTTAAAATAAACCTCGTTATAGAAAATCTATGAAGTAAGAAAAATAAATTGCACATACAATTTTATCTTATAATTTGTGATTGATTACGAATTTGCTTTAGATATGTATTATGAGTATTATCATTGAATCATAAAATTATTTTTGAGGTAAAATTATTATTATTATTAATGTAAATTATGTTTCAAACAAAGTTTAAGAATTATAAATGATAAGAATTTAAGAAGGATGAAAAATTACTTTTGGCTAGAAAAATATTTTAATTCTCATGGTAAATAAATTTTCTCGAATTCATGATATCATTCTAGATGAATAATTGTAAACAGTGTAAATAAAAGTGACGATACTTATTTCGAAAATAAAAATTTTTAAATGTCTTTTATATCCAAATTATATAACCATGATTAAAAGTTTAATATTTTTAAATTGTTTATTCAATATAAAATTCATTTGCAAATTTTTAATCCGAAATGACTTCTTTGTGATTAATTCATTGAAATTTATTGTTAATGTAATTGGAATGTTTTTTGAGTGCATATACATTAACGAAACTTATTTCAAGTCTTATTTTACATTCTTTTATCTAACTTGAAATAAATTATTTAAATTTCATTTTCATATCAAAAATCTAAATTTTTGTCAATAAATCTAATCTTTATGACATTGGTAAAATGTCATACAATGTATTACATACTCTTAATTTTTAATTTTATCATTATTAACAGTAGTTTTATATTACTGAAAAATGAATATTGTATTAAGTTTTCTATTTTTTATCAAATAAATTATTCGAAATAATAATAAATTTTAAATAACTCTAGTAATTTTAAATCCATGAAAATACACAAACATTTCTTCTAAGAATAAAAATATAAGAATTTAGAATGAATCCCAAAGATTGCAAGAGATTTAAACCAGCTAGGCTATATCTATTTTTACATCTAATATGAAATTAGGATAACAATTCCCAGGAAAGTTAAAAAATATTTAAATATTCCCGTTTTCTTTTGAAATAAAAGATTAAATTTTAATTTTTTATGAAATCCTTTATATTTCCGAAACAACAGTGTACAACAAAACAAAATAAAAAACCATTTTATCTCTAAATGAAAAACTGAATGTCATATTTACCGTCAATTTTAATTAAACTAAATTGAAGACGAAAGAACTACGTTTTTTCAAACCTTCGCAATTCCCATATGAATGGCATGAATTCTGTGAAAAGCACTTCAAATGTTTTTAAGGTCATTATTGCGAATATGATAATTCAATTCAATTCACTTATACCATTGAAGTCAGTTTCAGTAAAATATTTTTTATATAAATTGTAAAAATACTTACAAATATTTGGCATTTTAAAATTTACTTCATATCTGGTTAAATACAGAAATCATACAATCACTGTGATCAAGAAAAAGTAAAAATGTTTCGAGTTTAAATAATTTAGATATATTTTTCGTTTATAGTGTGAAATTAAAATCTTATATTTATCTAATGCAAATGCAAATGCATTCACTGTATTTTTTCCTTTCTGTACTGCTTGGTATATATGCTTGGTTCTGTACTGCTGTCTTGCACTCTAACAACTTCGTAATTAACTTGCCTTATGTAAAGTGATTTTAGGAAGGCTTGAATCTAATTTATGAATCTTCTTCATTGCCGCAATAGCTCCAGGGTGGGCCAAGACCGTCAGCTTACTGGTAGATTTCGAGACAGAAGAAGTTTTTCTTTTTACGAAATAGGGTTTCTTCTTTTTACGGGATTTAAGGAAAAAAGAAAATAAACCTTAAATAAAATTATTTTAATAGAAATTTTCATATCTCTTAAATATATGTGATGTGGAAATTTCTATTCGAAATTTTATAATGCATCATATAATTCCAAAATCAACAAGTACAAATTTTGTCTTTGTTTTATACCTCGGTTCTATTTTTCTTTTTCATAGGTGCAACAGCCCCATGGTGGGCCAAGGCCGCCTGCCTATTAGCAGATTTCGAGACAGGGCATGGTTTCTTTTTACAGGGTAACGTTGTCAGCCCAATGTCCAGCTCTCTTTAATCATATTAGACCAGGACCTATGGTTAAAGTGGATTTCGAACCACTACAATCATCCACGGACTTGAACCATGGTACCGCCTGAACTTTGAACCCTGTGGCACCAAGCATCAGAGCGCTAGTCACTTGGCCATTAGGCCCAAATTTATAAATCAAAGGAAATAAAATTGATGTTATATATTTTATTGATTTATACTTATTTTTTTATTGGACTAACACAAACTATATAAAAGTTATTGGTAACATTGTTTAATGTCGTGATATTTCCAGGAATTGACAAAACTATAGATAGTATTTCCTTCGAAAGCCCCATTTATTTATTTTTATATGAAGAATACTTTTCGAAAGACTTTTTCATAACATCTAGTTTACATTGGTGGTAAAGATGATGACGATATCATGCTATTCGAATCAAAGTAAGATTCATTGCCTCAACTGAGGTTGGACTTTATGGGGCCACGTAATTTGAAATAAGCATTTCCAGGGGCGCCTCTTTGATGGATCGCACCATCCTTTTCATCTCCTTGAACCCAATGGAAAGCCCTTCTACGGATTCCTCAGGCTTCACGGCAACGGATTCATCATGCTTATCCCCTTCCTAGACAAGGAATTTTTGGATTTCAAATCGAGTTTTCCATTTTGAAAACCCATTTTGCCATCCAGTTTCGAGCATGCATAATATTTTATATTACGAATAAGGAAATACACTCAGACAACTATTTTCAGATTTTATTGAGGAATCCTGGTTTAACTTTAATATCAAGTTAAATTAAATTAGAATTCCTTAAAGTAGTGTTTATGTTATAAGGTACTCTTCTTGAGATATATCATTTCATATAAAATATGTTATATAACAGATTTTGCAATGATTTCCTTTTCTTTAGTTAGAATCATTTCCTTTTGGCAGAAAATTTGGTATCAGGAAATGACTAATAAACTTTATTGTATAAAACCGACCATCACAGGCTTTCCAGACTCAATTTTTATTGATTTTTAACTGTAAAATTGACAAGACTTCAAATCGGACATGCTTATTTTACCCATAAACATCTTCTTTACGAAGAACAGTCTACTCGCTGCTCAAAATGGTGTTTTATCTATTAAACATATTTTATCAGAATGTGTCCAAAGCGACTCAGACAACTTAGATTTAATGCTACCAATCCTTAATTATTTGACATCCCGGGAAATAATTACCATGAGAGCATATTTTTAAGACATTAATGCGCTGCAATTAATTAAAAATATTTTGATATAGGAATTTTATAAAATTTAAGGATATGTATCTGGAGCGGCTTGACCGCAGCCGACTCTTGCGCCATGAAAACTCACCAACTAACCAACCAACCTTCTCTCTAGATTTCAATGTGGATGTAAAATATTCCTTCAAACGTAAAATTTTCAAATTTTCAGTTACGTAACTTAAGGTGGAAATTTCAACACACACTACAGTAAAAATTTAGTAAATTGTCTATTGTTAAATCCTTTTAAATAACTTTAATTAAACAGAGGTGAGTTTCGAACTTAAATTATATCCCTTTAAAATTTCTACGACAAATCAAATTGTGGTGAAATTCGTAGAATAATTAATGATTCACAAGAATTGAAATTAATAGCAATAGATGTAATCAAATACATGAAACAATATATGACAATCCAATTTCAATGGAACTTCCAAATTCAAGAAGCAGACATATTCACTTCCTCAAATTATAATAGAGGGATTCAGTTTTAAATTCCACACTTCTTCATTTAATATTGTAGGAGCATTTATTTCAGAAGATAGTTGTAGTAGTAGCCTTTGTTAGATCATACGGATGTTGGTATTGAAATTACGCAGTTTCGAAATTCATTATAATAGCCAAAAAGTCCAGAAACTGAGAGAAAGGCTTAGAATCGTACGAATAAATTGTGAGTTATGCAACTTGATAGTTTATTAGGAATCCTTGCCTTTTCAAATAATTTCGATTTAAAAGTAAGTAAGAAATGTTATAAAGACTTTACAATTAAAAGGCAATTTTAACTGAATATATTTCTAATGAATATTACATATTTCCCATAAATAAGAGAGAATCTGCAATTGCAAGAATTCTTTACTTTAACATAAATTTAAAAGTATATTAGCAAAATTTAAAAGTATATTTTTCATGATATATTAAGGGTTTAAGTTTTAAAAAATAAAGTATTTTATAGGATTTATTAGAATCAATACTTATTTATATTTAAAGGCTTAATTTTTTCTTTGATATAGAAGGTAAACGTTATTTACATAATTTATTTTGATATTTAAAAATTTTTATTTTGGTAATACATTACCAAATTTAAAATACATTAGCAAATTTCAATGAATCCAATACGTCAAATAAATGGACAAAGACAATGAAAAAGCAAATTTATAGATTAAGTAAATGTAATAATACTTTAAAAAGTCTGACCCCAAAATTGAATGCTGTAATCTAGATTTTCAATATCCATCTGATTCTGAAAAATAATTAATATAAGTGCATGAACATTTTTATAATATTGACTAAAAGGATAAAATTAATTACTATAAAAGGACAAAATGTTTTCATCTCGTTTGGTTTAAATTTTTAATATGTTGATCTGTTGTAAAATATAATTTTTTTTATCAGGGATCTAGATATTTTTAGTTAACAAAAAAATCCAGGTTTAATTTCAAAGTGATTTAAAATTATCAGTGTTTGTTATATAATTAGGTGTTTTCAAGTTCAAAACACTGTATTGCCTATTTTGTTCTGTGGTGCTTCAAAAGCTTGTGTATTGTAAATCATGTTAGTTAATGGTTATTGATGATCGCTTTAAAAGGATAAAAACAGCATTTCCTTTCACGTATAAACAGCAAATTTTAGGTAATTAGGAAAATCTTTTAAGTGATTAAGCAATTAATTTTAGCTTTTCAAGAGTAATTAACATTACTTTTACCAACCAAGTATACTGATTATTATCCACACAGAGGTAATTTTATCTTCAGTTATTTTAGATGTATTCCTTCTTTGTTGTTCTTGAGTTCTCAATATACAGAGAGTAACAAATGTTAACACATTAATTTCGGAAATTCTTTTATTTCTTTTAGTTGAAAAGATAATTTATTTTCATTAAGATAGATAGGCGAGGAAGAAGTACTTATTAATAAATTGATCATGTGTTTACAAAGTTACTGAAGTTTACCAAAAGATAATCATAATTTAGATAAGAAGCATAAAGATTGAAGAAAACATGGTGGTTAGTTTGTGGTATAAATAATTATACTTAATATCTGTTTATTTTGTTTAAAAGGGCTAAAAATAATTTTGGATGGGAGATTATACATAAGTAGACTACAGGTACTTGAAATTTAGTAAATTTAATTATTTTTCTTATCATCTGTTAATAAATTCATATAGGTTTCATAATTGAAATATGAATCACTAAATACTAAAATTGCGTTTAATTTTTATAAGTTTATGAAGGATTCCTCAATCCCAAATTTTTTTAATTTCCAAATCAGTTCCAGTAAAATCAAAATTGAGCATATCTTCAAACTACACGTGCCCCTGGGTAGTGTTAAATGAGTAACAGTGGTCAGCCCTTTCTTATGGCATAAAGATTAACTGTATCTGTATTGCCAGCTGTATTAGAACAACAACAAAATCAAAATAGATCCAACGTTTTATGATGAATAAAAATGAAATTTTATTAAAAATTAGTAGCCTACGATTATCTTCTATACAAATTAAGTTTCTCTATTAATATTAAGATTCTTTAAATTTGTATTGTTAATTTAATTGTTATGAATAAATAACATCGTGTCAGAATTTTGATTTTATTATTTAAATTATTAAAAATTTTATAAGATTACTATTAATAGCTAGTTAAGAAATCTATCTTTTTAATCCATTCAGCAGTCATACTGTTTTACTGTTTTTCAAATATGCTACTAATATGGTCAACCAGTGAAATCCTGTTTGTGATTGAAATTCTTCTTGATGTTTTGTGCTTCGGCCTCACAATGATGGTTTCTTATTTTAAATTCCAAAATACTAAAGAAATTAAATATGCAAAAATTAACGTTTGAAAACTATTAGTTTCGTAGATGTCTAACAATGAAAACATAAACAAACTGTCAGCTTGATAATTTTTTCCTCAGCAGACAAAACGAATTGCGACCATTTACAGTCAGCTCGTTTCCAATGGTTTGGTTTGTCGTTCTGTTGTCATTTTATGCAATCTTTAGGTTAATTCCAAGACCTACAGTTTAACGTGGATTCGAACCACTAAAAATATCCATGCCACTGCTAGGATACGAACCTGAAGCTTGTGGAGGATAAACCTGAAGCCAGAGCACTAGCCAATTGGCAGTCAGGCCGCTGCACATTTCCAATGAGAAGAAAAAGCGTGAAAAGTTTCATTGGGGAGTAAAATTGGATTTCCACAGGATACTAGAATCTTGTGTCGTAGAACGTTGATTGTCGGGAACCATAATCTTCTTTCCATTTATTCTTCCGATTAATATACATTCGATGATGTGAGATTTTTATATATGATGGAAGCCAACTTAATGAATAGACACGATCGCTTTAGATTTAGAACAGCATGATCGTCTATGTTGTTCCAAACGCTGAATGGCTTAAGAAATTAAAATATCAAATTAGAAAGAGTACTTTAACATTTACATTAATAAATGGTGTAAGAAAACTTTGCGTGTGCAACTTGTTACATTACTCATTTAGATTTAGAACAGCACGACCGTATATGTGTCATTCCAAAAGCTGAATAGGTTAAGAAAATTAAAATACTAAATAAGAAAAAAAAATTCTCACATATTCATTAATGAATGGTGTAATGAAAATTTTGCGTGTGTAGCTTGTTTTATTAATCTTTTTACAATTATAATAAATTCAACTATCCAAAAACTTTTTCTACTTGTCAAATTTAATTTTAATTTTAGTGCAGTAAATTAAATTACTAGTTTACTTGTATATTTTTAATGATTTCAAAATAGTTTTTTTTAAAGGAGGCATTTTAAAATTAATAGATTATTCATATTATTTAACTAATTTAATCACTTTTAGACTTAAGTAACCTTTTTTTTTTGGAAAATAAATATCATCATTAACAGCAAAACACTCAGTTGCTTTTACTTAATTGCAGAGCAAGATGAAACCAAATTATTGTAGAAATTTTAAAAGTTATATAGATACAGAATGGAGCACATGATTTCATATTAGATTCTAAGAATTATCTGAAATCTCAGTGACGCTTTTGCATTAAAAATATTAAATCTAAAATTGAGAAAAAGATTCTTTTTTTTAAATTAAAACAAAAACGAAAAAAAAGTGACAAATTATAAAATATATCATGTCAAAATTTTTTTGTTTCGGTTTTACTAAAATCTGTTGAAATTATAATAAAAGATAAGTTATTAATATACTAAAATGTTAATAAATTATAATTGCTTTAATCCTTCATGGAAAAATCTCCCACTGTAGAGGTAATATTCTTCCAAATATATTAATAAAGAAAACTGTATAGCCAAACAGAGGTTATATCTGAATAATTTCATAATCAATGAGATTTTTCAACTAAATTATGTATATTCATATCCTCATGTCTCATTTATTTAATAAATCATGATTAGATATTAATGAGCACAAATAAAATAATATACTACTTGAAAAATACACTTGCATATTTGGACATTCAGAAACATAATTTCCTTCAATTTTTTTTTAAAGCACACTTTTTTTATTGTTATTTTTAAGAAGTTTTATGTTATATTTGCTACAAATTATGGACTAGAATCGCAAGAATATAAGTACTTCAGAAAAAGCATCTCAGTTTCTTATCTATGGTTAAATACATATTTATGGCTAAATCTACTTTATTATCGCATTATTAGAGGTGAAGAATTACATGCAGCTTCAATCATCTGAAGGAAGGAAACCGGCTATTCTTTTTCTTCTGTAGCGTTACTCCTTTCCTACCACTTTCGCAGAGGACACTTGGAACTTCTCCCTCGACAGAGGATGGGTCAACTTTTTATTGACTTGTTGAAAGCTTTTCTGTGTCTCTCTGATGATGCTCTTTGCGATTTTCGAAGACCCAGACAATGTCCGTGGACCTCTTCTTTTTTTGGCTATGATTCAAATTTCTAATGGGTTAGGAAGTGGAATGATTTTCTGATTGATTAGTCTGAGTGAAAAAGAAGCGATTGATAAATCTAAGAGTGATTTCGTAAATGACTGGTTTCAGAAATACCTAAATAAAACACTTTTAACAAATTATTATTGTTTAGTTGATATTATTATATATTATTGTGTTATATATAATATATAATTATATCCCTTGTAAAAGTATCCCTTTGTTGAGGAATGAGAGATATTATTCTGTTTTCAGAAATACCCAAATAAAACAATTTTAATGAATTATTAGTGTTGTTTAGTTGAAATTATTATATATTATTGTATTATATATAATATATAATTATATCCCTTATAAAAGTATTCCTTCTTGCTTTTTGAGGAATGAGAGATATTATTATTATTCTGATTGGTTTTAGAAATACCTAAATAAAACAATTTTAATGAATTATTATTGTTTATATATTATTATATTATATAAAACATAGAATTATATCCCTTATAAAAATATCCTTTATTGCTTTGTTGAGGAATAAGAGATATTAAGATGTAAGCTTAATTCAACTTGTGAGAGAAGTTTTCTATTTTATAGCCCTTTTTCTCATTATGAACCTTTATATTTTTAAATATTTAACATGTATTTTTTTAAAGGAAGGCAAATAAAATTCTACAAAGCATTTTTAAAAGTTTACATGCCAAAAATAAGAAGTCACTAATTGCTGACATTTTTCTCTTTTAAGAAGACAGCAATTAAGTTACAAGTATCATTTTTATAAATTTAATAAATTGCTTGTTCATTGAAGTTTGTCTCTTACATCTTAAGTAGCGACGTAACCTTATTTATGATTAAAATAATAAAAAAATAACATAAGTTTATTTTAAACTATGCACGTTTATTTTTAAATTTTTCACTGATTAAAAAAATATAATGAAAGATAATGTTGAAACAAAATAAATTTAAGAAACCTATGGAGATTTGACTTCTTAAGGGAAGAATTATTTAAAGTGATAAACAAATTATGCAAAATTTTTTTTGATTGATAATGCTTTATCCAGTTTACACCTTTATTCAGCTAGCCATGAAAAATTATTAAAACAATAAAAATATGATGGAAATTAAGCACTCATAAGGGTCTATTGAATATAATGATTTCATGCTTAAGGTATACCGATTTTTTTATTTTTTGACAATTAAAGTTCATTAATTTTTCATGATATTATTATGGCAGCTTTGAAATTTTTGAGCTCCGTCTTTTTGGGATGGTAAGATATGCAGTTGTCTAACATTGCAATATTTACGAAAAATGCTATATTATAAAATAAAATATGTAACATTTTTCTCAAGGGAAGAGTTTTGGCATTTCATTCCCAGGAGAAAGGAATATACATTCTTTGACAAGTACATAATAACAACCCATCACTCAAATTTGTCAGCAGACAAGCAGTCTTATGGATAGTTATATTACATGCAATTTGTGTTTTGTACTAATGAGAACAACCTGTCAATCAAATCTGATAGCAGATATTCAGCGTCATGTATAATGAGACTCATGAAATTAGCGATTTTCTTTGTGGCCTTCACAGGTCGAAACAATTATAGATGGAAAATGGACTACATTACAAGTTGTTCCATCATGATTGGTGATAGGCTACGAACTGAGAACTGTCTACTCCAATGTCAACGAGTCGGCCAGAAGAGTTGTTTTTTTCCTTTTTTTCTCTGAAGTGAATGAATAGGCCGGAGTTTCCGCCTGTTTTAAAAGTGAGCCATTTTGGTTTCATTTATCACCCCGTGTGATAATAAAGGTTTGCAACAGACTAGACAATTATATTAGTCGTAGATTCGAGAACTCTGAAAATCTTCGAGGTTGGAGTGAACTGTACTTGTAATTTAATCATGCACTTATGATCAAATTTATAATTTTCATTTTCATTTCTTTGTATAATAATCCTGAGTTCTATATATATATATATATAATGCTTGTAAATAAAAATTAAAGTGTTCCCATGAACCCGAGAGTTGGCCCTCTTCTTGAAGCCGTTATAGGTCTAATATAGGCCGAGACGTTACAATATTGTGATTGTTGATATATGACAAATTTTTTGTTTTTGTTGCTGAGTTGTTTTGAGAAACTGTTTGTAGTAAATAATTTTTCAATTGATTAATGCTTTCAGTTAGAATAACAAACACTAATCGTATCATATATGTTATGTCTGTGTTCCTGAAGAACATAATAATATTTTTTTGTATCATTAAGAATAATATATTTTTGAATTCAGTGAAAAAAACTTTATTTAAATGGTTTTTTTCTCAAAATATATTTTTAACTTTTATTTATTTCAACTTTCATTTCATTAATTTCACTGACACAAAAGCTGTTCCCTCTATCATTGAAATCTTCTGAAAAGGTAATGGCAGGATTCAGCTATTATAAGAAATAATAAAGTTTTTTTTGTAACTTTGTTTTAAATCAAGCGTTCTATACAGAATTGGAATTATCGTAAGAGATGGGAAAGCATTATCCATTTATTTTTTTTAGTAGTTGATTTTTTGACTAATACTCAGTTTTTTTATTTTAAATTAATGTTTTTCTCCATATAAAAAACTGCATTTCTAATTTATTGTTTTTAAGCGAACGCTTTATTCCCAACAGACAAGATTCGTAATCTGATATTATTTTTCAAAAGAAAATGCTTCATTTGTCTAACTTGTGATTAGGGAGCAATAAATTATAATAAACAAATTTGTAAAAAAGCGTGCTAAAATGGAGTTAAAACCACATTAATCAAAGGTTTTTTTAGCCTTGCAAAGAGAATCGTAAAAAATTATTCAAGCAAACGTTATTTATTGGATTATATAATGTGGACAAAAACGAATAAGACTGAGTATCGTTTTTTATACGTTTGGCAATTTGACTTAAAAGAAATGTTTACAAATAAAAGTTTCTTATTTTTTAATTAAAGTTAAAAAAAACCTGGATTGGTTTTAGAAAGCAAATATTACTAAAAATTTTAATACCTTTTTTTTCACTATGAATATGTGAACTAAGTCACTTAATTTTAATTAATTTATGCAAAGAGTCTTTGGTTGTGTGATTAGCATTTATATTTTTGTTTTTCTTCATGTCTTTCTACGTATTTTTTACTAACAAATAAGAATTAATTAATCATAGTTTTTATTCGTGTATATAAATTATATAAAAAATAAATCAATATTATGTTAACTTACGTGTTGATCTTTCGGAATATAAAAATTTTTGAGATTGCTGCTTTTTTGTTGCCAATTTTTTTTTTTCTTTTTTACAGAATAATAAATGATTATTCAAATATTTTTAGAGTACATTTTTTTAAAAGTTTCTTTATTTCGCACATTTTTCTAATATGGTTAAGTAGAAGAATTAAAAAATTTTCTGGAATGCATCATCATTGGTTGTTGTTTGCTGAAATATTTGGTCAGTCTTTCTTATTTTTCATCGATAGACTTTCCTGATATTATAAAATGCAAAAGTCACTATGTTTTCTCAATTAGCGGCAATAAAAAATGAAATAAAATCTATTAATTACTGTTAATTGATTATTTATGAAATAAGCTTGTTATTTGACTATTGTTACTACTGTTGTTTACTACTAATTTGACTACTGTTATTTAGACTGAAATAAAATCTTAATTTTATTTCAGTCAAGAAGCAGAACTTAATGCTATTTAAATATTGGACATATATTATTTTCAGGTTCCATTCTAATGTAAAAGAATAGTTTAAGCAAGTTGAAGTTTCTTCATTTCGCACATTTTCTAATATGGTTAAGTAGTAGGATTAAAACATTTTCTGAAATACATCATTTTGGATTGTTGTTTGCTGAATAATTTGGTCAATATGCTTATTCAGCTTATTACGTATTATAGCTTATTGCTTTATTAGTGTACTTTTTAAGAATGTTCCTTATTACATAAATGCAACCATAACTTCAAATTTATTTTATAGAATGAAACAAATTTACTGCTTAATTTTCCTCATATTTTTTATATCTTATATACTTCTTTAGACATTGACTAAAATCATAAAAAGTTGAAAATACTTTATTTTTGCTATTATTACATCCTGAATTTCTTTTTCCATTTTCGTAATAAATAATTAATCCTACAATATCCATTGAATAATTAAGACAAAATCTGACCTGTTTAATATACTAAATGTACTACATATTTTCTCTATTTACTCAAATATTTATAACAAAATAATATGTATTACACAAATATTTTTAATTTGAAATTAGTATTGCAGAAAGTCCATTTGGTATAATTTTGTGCTTGTTCAAAATTTTCGAACTTTATTTTGATGAATGAATTTGCAATATATACATTTAAAGTCTGTTTATTATAAAAGTTTTCATTTTGATAAATAGTTTGCATTTCTTTTACTATCAAATGCCTCTTTTGAATGATTATTTTATTTTTTGTATACATTTGAAATTTAAAAAAATACTTTAATTCTTCAATTTATATTTCACACTGAACATTTGGAAAACTTTTAAATTGATTTATTATTGTACTTGCTAAGAACCTTCCTTATTATATAAATGCAACCTAGCAGTTTATAAAAATATTCGATTAATCATGATAGAAAATATTTTAATACTATTTACATTTTAAAACAACTTCAAATGTAGAGATTGATTCAAATATGTTCCAACCTAGCAGTTTATATAAATATTTGATTAATCATGGTAGAATTCTTAGAAAACGTTTTAATGCTATTTACGTTACAAAACACCTTCAAAAATAGAAATATGTTTCAAATAGAGTGTGGTTATTATTCAAACCAACAAATTAAAGTACTTCGATACAGATTTTCCATGTACATGTTTTTTATAAAATAACGAAATTAAAAATGTTATTATTTTTAGAAGAGTAATAATGAGAAAAAGCCAATTATAAAATAAAAAAATTCTAAACTTAAATATTAGAGGTTTCCTGTTCCTTAAATTAATATTTTAGAATGAATCATAAAGTAACTTTCTTCAATATTTTTTAACATTGCACTTTCTTTCTATAAGAACGTCTTCAAAAGAATTCAAACTCAGCTATCAAGAATTTAAGAATTCAATCATTTTCTAGAATTCGAACTCAGCTAACTAATGAAAGTTAATTTGTTTTAATTTTCAGAATCTTATTCAAATAATTGATCATAATCAATTAGATAAGTTTTGTGAATCTTGTTTTCAAATAAGAGTCATGGATGTTTTTAATTAATTAAATAAATTTAAAAAACAGATAAAATATTTACACCAATTCATATCCTAGGATAGAATCGGATTAAAAATATTGTAAATTGAAACAAACTATCAGAAATTCATATTTTAATTTGAATATCATACCAGAGAAATTAGCCCTACTTTAACTAGTTTAGAAATTATATATGCCAACGGCCGTACCATGCTGAATATACCGGTTCTCGTTAGATCACCGAAGTTAAGCATCATTGGGCGCGGTCAGTACTTGGGTGGGTGACCACCTGGGAACACTGCGTGCCGTTGGCAAATTTGGGACCTGAATGGCCGAGTGTCTAGCGCTCTGGCGCTCGGTGTCACAGGTTTCGGGTTCGTATCCCGGCGGTGCCATGGATGTTTGTAGTGGTTCGGAATCCACTTTAAGCCGTAGGTCCCGGTCTTCTATGACTGTAAGAGCGTCACGGAGCAAAAGTCAGGCTTCTACCTACGGGGTGCTCCATCACAACAGAAGCTGCTTCCTTCCCCTTCAATCATGAGTCCATATGGGCTCGTGGGCTTGGCCAGCCAAGTGGGATAAGAAACAACAACAACAACAGAAATTATATGTTGGCATAGGTATAAAACTAGCTTTCGAAATATAAATACACCAGTTAACTCATTTTTATGATAAAATAGGTAGAAATAATAAGCAATAATAATATATTCTTTAAAGAAATAACATTAATTTTTGTGAGTTAGATCCCTCGAAAGAAATCAAATTCATCACTTCCATAAGAAATAATGAGTCGTCATAAAACGTCGAAACAGATTGTATATGGCTGCTTCTTCTTTTTTTTTCCTGAAAGAGCTTTACATCATCATCTTGTTGGCTATGGGTTGATGACAATTGTATGAAAGATTGCGCACCTTTTTCTGCTGAAGAAGCAGTCTTGTTTTATGCAACACATCATCAATCAGAGGTAGATCGACGCTAAATAATTCTTCTTCATTATTTCTCCGGCTGTTATTTTTCATTATCATAATGAGTCCACGAAGGAGTGGATGACATGATTGATCAGTATGTAATTTTCAAGAGTGCGTTACTTCTCTGTTTCTTGAGCAAGTTTCTGGTATTCAATAAAGTAAATCAAATAGAGATACAGATCTTTTTGATGTAAAAAAAAACATAACAGCTTTAACAAGCTGGAAAAGTTTTCATTGTATCCAATATTTTTGATTATTTATGAAGACTAAGAACCTGGAAGTTTCATTAAAGCTATGCATCTCGACAGTTCTGATAATTTATTGGTTTTTAGGATGTTTATTGATTTATTGAACACATGCCATGTTTTCGACTTGCTGAATTTATTTACCTTCATCAATGATGTCATTAACTGTATTTTCGAAGAATTTTGTCAAGTTCCATATTCATTCTTTTCTTTTCTATTTATATGCTATTCAAATCCTCCTAATTAACATTTTATTCGATTGTGTATGTAACAACTGAGTTATGTGTACGATTTTAACTGTTCTTCTTAGTTAATATTTTTCTATTTTTTAAAACATTTTTACCATTTTTAAATTGCTAAACATGTACGTTATGACAAATAGAATTTTTTTTAATAAACCAGTAAACCATGTGAACAAACCATTTTGAACATTTAAAAAAATTACTGTTGTTTACTACTAATTGTTTTTTTACAGCTGTTACTGAGAAAGTTTTTAGATAGAAATGGAATCAGTTGGTTGACTTATTCTTCCTTATAATTCTGTTATCACTATTAAGAATCTATCCTTAGACAGCATGTTATTAGTTTATATTATATTTATAAAAGATAATAATGTATATGAGATAAAAATTACAACACACAGATATATATATACACTGATTAGCTAGTTTAAGTAAGCTCAAATCATTTATCCTGACATCAGAATCCTTAAATAAGATGTAAGGATGTATAAAGCTTCTATTTTAGGAATATGTTTTTCTGGAAAAGAATATACTTTAATGCAAGCAGATTTAAGTAGATTCAGTGGATAATTATACAATATGTAAGCAGGATATGATATTTATGTCATTTAATTCGCAAAACTACAGAAATCAATATTTGTACTATGTGCTTTAGAAATAACTCTTGACTACATATCCCAAATACAGGGTATCAGGAAATTCTTGGAGAGTAGTATACTTTAATGATAGCAGATTTGAGAAGGTTCAGTGGATAATTATACAATATATAAGCATGATATAATATTTGTCATTTTATGATGAGGTGAAAAAGTGATTCGTAGAACTACAAGAATCTTTTTTGTATGTGCTTTAGAAATAACTCTTGACTGCTCACCCCAAATACAGGGCATGACAAAAACATTGGTCATGAGAATGAAGAAAAGGCTACGAAAGAAATTTTCATCAAAAAATTATTTTATCATTGCATCACTTTCATTTGATTCAAAGAGAAATATAAAGCATTTACTTCTATTGATTAAAACCATTTTCCATTTTCGTCAGGCTGTTTGAAATAATGTTTAAAAATTTACATAATTTACTAAATTTTAGATATTTAAATTACAATTATTATTTATTAAAAATAATTTTTAGAGGATGTTAAAGTTTTAAAAAAACCATAATGAGTAATGAGTAATTAAAAGAGCTCAAAAGTTAAAAAAATTTACGGTTCAGAAATTTAAATGATATAATGATACTGGGGAAATTATTAAATATTTCTGTTTAAATTTTTAAAAATATTTTATGAAAATCAAACAACTTTTTTTTACTGATTTTTACTGATTTTGATTTTACTGATTTTGATTATTGTATTGATTACTAATTAAATATTTCACTGCATTTTCTTCTGTGGTTATTTTCTATCTATATGGCAACATAAAGTGTAAAATTTGGCCACTAATTAATACCTAAATTTATTTTTTCTGAAATAAAACTATTTAATGAAGGAAAAAAAGCTTAATATTTAATTTAATTGTCAGACACTCTAAGAACCTTTAAAATCAATACTTTTAGAAGTTTAAGTCTTTTAAAACACTTGAAACCTCTATAAAAAATCTATTGAACCTAGGCTTTATAGCTCTTCATTAAACAAAATGAGTGTTTCAGCATTATAACATACTTCTTTCTTTTCTTTTACACGAAACTTGCCTTTATGAGGCTTTTTTTTTCGTCATTGTGATAATGTTAATTTGTTATCGTCTTTAACGACAAAGTTTTGGAGACGACAGAAAAAATATGTATTCGAGAAAATAACAATGTTTCTCATTATTTTTCCTGATATCGCCACGTTTTTGATCTTGTAAATGATAATAATGACTTTTAATAAAATGTATACAAAAAATCAATTATAAAATAAATAAATTTATAAGCCTATTAAATGAAGCTATTCATAAAACTTTTTAGTTGCAAATTAATAATCCAAAGTTAGTAAGAATAACAAATAACACATTATTTTTTTCCTAACACTTCTCTACACTTCTTGAGTATTTTGCTTATTACTTTTGAGTCATTATGCTTAATTAGACTGTATAACCACACATTTGTGGTTTCAAAAGTTATATTATTATTTTACAATATATTTTATAATATCGTTTATTTTACAATATATTTTATAATATCGTTTATTTTACAATATATTTTATATTATCGTTTAAATTTTACAATATATTTTATATTATCGTTTATTTTACAATATAGATTTTATATTATCGTTTATTTTACAATATATCTTATATTTACAATATTATTTTATAAAAATTATATTATATTTTAAAGTTTAGCTAGATACGATTTGTTCGTCAAACTAAAGTATCTCCATGGCTTGAAAACGAGATTGTCTGCTGGAGCTTGCCTATCTCCCCAAAAAGTGTAATTTACATTCGAAGCTTTTCAGTTATTTGACAAGGATACCATCTTTATTCATATTGGATTTAAAAAATTCTGTTGGGTTTCAGTGTGTTTTTTTAGTTGTAATTTTTATTTAAGTCAATTATATGTTAAAAATATTATTTGTACTTTTAATAATTAAATTTGTAAGAAATTGATAGAGATATAGAAATAGTTGAACTATATCTTCTATACATAGTTGAACTATATCTTGAACCTGGAACAGTTACCATAGCTATAACATGTCTGGACAGGATCTCATTTCGTAAATAACTTCTAAACAAAAAAAAGTCGAACATTTTGCTCCCTCCAAAACTTCAGACACTAAACTTGCAGGTGGGGTGAAGTATAGCTTCGAAATTACATCCGGGGTGCCCTAAAGAATTCCCTCACCGTCAATTGAAGAAAAAGATTGTAGCACCAAGGGGGAAGGTAACTGACTCCGTATCGCATTTCGGCAGTGATTTATATCTTCTCAGAAATCTCATCGTCACATAGTATGTATGAAAAGTTGAAAGGCTGTATTTTTGTAAAGAAGAATAAAAATTGCTCGAAGAAAAGGAAAAAAAATGGTGTGTGATAAAATCACGCGATTGCGTATGATGGAGATTTTACGAGCACTTCTCCTCCCCACAGAGTTTGGTGCAATGGATCGGAAGGGAGAGACAGATAGAGCTTCTAACTTGCCATCGATTTCGTACTCCCCTCCACTTAAAAAGAAAGGCACAGAAATGATCGGGACATGCTCTGAGACATTAAAGGGAAGAGGAAAAGGCGATAGACATCGATGCGTTATATGGCATGGCAGGACTTCGGCTGCATATAATGGTGTTACAACCAAAAGTAGCAATAAGCAGTCTTAGCAAGGTTTCATTGATTTATACCTTGGAATTATTGAAATGTTAATTGATTTGGCATATATATCTTTGACACACACACATATATATCTTTGGCACATATCTTTGATTTGTTGAGAAAAGGCCTTTCAAAATGAAATTGTTTTTTATTATCTCGTATGAATTATAAAGATTATGTTTTTTATTATCGATCATAAGGTGAAAACTTTCAAAAATTCAATGTTCTGTCAATAATGATTGATATAATGAGAAATTATTTATCCAAGTAAAATATTGTTACAACAATGTGAAAAGGAAGAGGAAAAGGCGATAGACATCGATGCGTTATATGGCATGGCAGGACTTGGCTACAGATAATGGTGTTACAGACAAAAGTAGCAATAAGCAGTCTTAGCGGGGATTCTTTGATTTATACTTTGGAATTATTGAAATGTTAATTGATTTGCCATACATTATATATCGTTGAGAAAAGGCATATCGGCATATATTATAAATATTTGTTGAGAAAAGGGCTTTCAAAATGAAATTGTTTTTCATTGTCTCATATGAATTATAAAGATTATGTTTTTTATTATCGATCATAAGGTGAAAACTTTCAAAAATTCAATGTTCTGACAATAATGATTGATATAATGAGAAATTATTTATCCAAGTAAAATATTGTTACAACAATGTGAAAAGGAAGAGGAAAAGGCGATAGACATCGATGCGTTATATGGCATGGCAGGACTTGGCTACAGATAATGGTGTTACAGACAAAAGTAGCAATAAGCAGTCTTAGCGGGGATTCTTTGATTTATACTTTGGAATTATTGAAATGTTAATTGATTTGCCATACATTATATATCGTTGAGAAAAGGCATATCGGCATATATTATAAATATTTGTTGAGAAAAGGGCTTTCAAAATGAAATTGTTTTTCATTGTCTCATATGAATTATAAAGATTATGTTTTTTAGTATTGATCATAAGGTGAAAACTTTGGTAAATTCAGTTTTTTAACAATAACGATTGATATGATGGGAAATTATTTATCCAAATAAAATATTGCTACAACGGTGTGAAAGTAAGGTAAGAGGAAGGGATTAAAAGGAAGAGGAAAAGGCAATAAACATCGATGCGTTATATGGCATGGCAGGACTTCGGCTGCAGATAATGGTGTTACAACCAAAAGTAGCAATAACCAGTCTTAGCGAGGTTTCGTTGATTTATACAATGGAATTATTGAAATGTTAATTGATTTGGCATATATTACATGCCTTTGATTTGTTGAGAAAAGGGCATTTCAAAATGAAATTTTTTTTATTATTGATCAAAAGGTGGAATAAGGTTGTTAACAATGATTGATATGATGAGGAATTATTCATCCAAATAAAATATAGCTACAACAGTGTGATAGGGAAGAGGAAAAGGCTATAGACATCGATGCGTTATATGGCATGGCAGGACTTCGACTGCAGATAATGGTGTTACAACCAAAAGTAGCAATAACCAGTCTTAGCGAGGTTTCGTTGATTTATACAATGGAATTATTGAAATGTTAATTGATTTGGCATATATTACATGCCTTTGATTTGTTGAGAAAAGGGCATTTCAAAATGAAATTTTTTTTATTATTGATCAAAAGGTGGAATAAGGTTGTTAACAATGATTGATATGATGAGGAATTATTTATCCAAATAAAATATAGCTACAACAGTGTGAAAGGGAAGAGGAAAAGGCTATAGACATCAATGCGTTATATGGCATGGCAGGACTTCGACTGTAGATAATGGTGTTACAGCCAAAAGTAGCAATAAGCAGTCTTAGAGGGGGTTTCGTTGATTTATACTTTGGAATTATTGAAATGCTAATTGATTTGGTATATATTACATATCTTTGATTTGTTGGGAAAATGTCTTTTATAATAAAATTGTTTTTTATTGTCTTTTACAAATTATAAAAATTATTTTTTAATATCGATCATATTCGGAAAACGTACGTGCAATGTTTTGACAATAATGATTGATATTATGAGACTTTATTTATACAATTAAAATATTGTGACAACAGTGGGAAAAGAGTTATTTTAAAATTTTTATAGTGTTATAATATATCGGGACATTCAAACCTACTTGATTTTCAATTTTTAGTCAATACTGAAAAGGAAATGTTCTCTACTTAATTTTTGAGAAATGATTATCAGGGAAGATCTTGTCTATAAAACAAAAGCACTAAATTATGCTCCCATGATCTGAAGAAAGAGTAAATTTGGGAAACACTTATGACGATCGTATGATTAGCTCGTATGAGTTCGAATCTATTGTGAAATTTAATTGAGAAACTATGATTTTAATTATAGATGTTTGGTACTTCTTAAATAATGTCCCTGGAAAAGGTCTTAAATAACTTTAGAAAAATGTAATAAAATAAATTTTTATGCCATAAATTCAGTTTCGATTTTCTATTTTTGATAATAAAGAATATTTATTCACATTGTAATTATCACGTAAATTAATTGACTTGTTACATTTTTTTTTGTTCCAATGCAGCTGGCAAACTCTTAGACAGCTTGGTCTTGGATGCCTTAAGACAAGCGCTGCACAGACATTACTCACTTTGCATTACCCAGGGGGGGCGTGTAACTTGAAGATACGGACGCGGAGTAACAATGCCCCCCACTTGTTACATTAAAGTATTAAAAAAACATGCAAATTAAATTTGAAACGATAAAATATTAAATTAATTAATTATTTAAATTACTGTCTTTCCATTTTTAATACGTAATCCCTTTTTAAACTGTTTAGCCAACGGCCGTACCATGCTGAATATACCGGTTCTCGTTAGATCACCGAAGTGAAGCATCATTGGGCGCGGTCAGTACTTGGGTGGGTGACCACCTGGGAACACTGCGTGCCGTTGGCAAATTTGGGACCTGAATGGCCGAGTGTCTAGCGCTCTGGCGCTCGGTGCCACAGGTTTCGGGTTCGAATCCCGGCGGTGCCATGGATGTTTGTAGTGGTTCGGAATCCCCTTTAAGCCGTAGGTCCCGGTCTTCTATGACTGTAAGAGCGTCACGGAGCAAAAGTCAGGCTTCTACCTACGGGTGCTCCATCACAACAGAAGCTGCTTCCTTCCCCTTCAATCATGAGTCCATATGGGCTCGTGGGCTTGGCCAGCCAAGTGGGATAAGAAACAACAACAACAACAAACTGTTTAAAAATTAATAATAATTAAACTAAGTGGTAAAAATATGCATATAAAAACTATTAATGTATATGATTATACTCTAATATTTTTGAGTTACAAAAGAAAATATAATAATATATCCTGTATTATTTTGAATTAAGCATTATGTTTGATAGATGCCTTTGCATAAATATTAAATTTTTATGTTCTGTTTAGAAGAAAAATATGAAAGTTTATAATTATTTTAACTATTTAGTAAAATTCCATCAACTAAACGGTTTTCTTAATAATTGAAGGAAGACATAGCTTTAAAAAAGTATTATATTAATTAGTTTTATTTTTTATTTAGATCATCTAATTTCATTAAGGTATGTTAATATTTTTGGTAACAAAAATGTTTAATTACATCTTTAAAACCTCTATTAATTTAATATAATTCAGAAATAGAAATTCGTTATGAAACGCTAATTAATTGTAAACACTTCACTTAGTATAAAAAAACAAATATACTATAAAACAAATATACTTCAGTATAAAAAAAAACATTAAGGCTAATTGGGAAGTTTTAGAAACATATATTTCAAAGAATTAAACTGAAGAAATCTCTCACTGCTTTGGAAGTAATAAACTATTTAATGCAACTTTTTAATTAAGTAAGTACTAGAATTAGTTTTGGGACTAAAATCTTACATTTCACATTGCGAGATTATTTTCTCAGAATAGTTAATAAATAGAAAAATTTCGTTGAAATAATGAATGCAACAGAACGCTTTGCAGCGGATAAACATTCATAATTCAAGACATTTTAATGAAGCATCTTATTTCGAAATAAAGTTTTAAAAATACATGCCAATAATTTTTTTGAAATTTTATAATAAATATTTTAAAGATAAATTAACTATGCTGCAAAGTTTAGATTGTGAATATTCAAAGAGATTTTTTTAAAGATAATCATACAGAATACTATCTAAATTTTAATAATTATTTAAAAAATCATTTGGTTGCAGAATTTTCGTTGACTGTTCTCGTCAGTAAACAACAGTCTTTGAACTAATGATGGTTCTAAAGGTTGGTTCTTTTATTTAATATAATTATCCGTCTGAACATGTTTTGTAAAAAAGGTTTTTGGTTCTTTATAAAGTACTGTATTTTAAATAACTATTTTCAATACATAAGAGTGTCGCTTTGCAATGTCTGCATTCACTCTTATGAGAAAAGATGTCGTCAGAGATGTTTTGTTAAAAGTAATTAGCCTAATATTCTACTGTACGTTAAGAGAAACTGTTAGGCTTCCCTCTTCCCAACATAGTCTTTTCACAAAACACATTCATTTTCAACTTTAAGTAGTCCTGATTAAGTACAATGAAAATTGAACATATAATTTCTTCTATTGAAATAACTGTGACTGAATTTCCGACAGACCTCAAATTGATAAGCCATTGTTGAATAAATGTTAAAGTTGATGATGCTTTCGAAGGTTGAGGACTTTGAAATATAGACTGAGGATAGATAGGAAGGCTGAGGATTTTGAAATATAGATTGAGGACAGGTAAGTAGGCTGAGGGCTTTGAAATACATTTTTTTAATTACCTATTTTTTACTATAATTTTTTTTTACCGCTAAACAGCAGACATGTGGCAGGTTCGGTATTATTTATGGTGCATCATAGCGGGATGCTACTGCACCCACATTGTATCACAGCAAATCAGTAAACCCTGTGATTTGTGATAAACGTAATATGCTAAATTTTACATCCTATTATTTAATTTTTCTGCCTCTTTTGTAATTGTACTTTCGTTTTAATTAATCTTATATAATTTTTAAAAAATTGTACAAAAGTGTCACCTATGAATCTCTTCATAAATTCAAAAGAAAATCTGTAGACAACTTTTATTATTAGACCACATCTCCATTGATACATATTGTTCCTTTTAAAGGAGCAAATTATATTTATTTCTTACTACAAATTGTATGTTAAGACTAATTCTATGGAGTTAATAAAAAGATTTTTTGAAAATTGTTTTCTTATATCCTATTTGCCTTTAATGTTTAATATTTATTATTTAGATATTTTATTGTTAACCAAATAAAAGCATAAACTATACAAGTAAAAGTGAGCTTCATCACCCGTTATTTTATAAATATATACCTTATAAGTAATCTAACAATATGAAGTACTACCGGAAATTAATGCATCAAAAGGAAACTTCTTTTAAACTCCTACTCTGAAATTACTGCTTACAAAAATGAGTTTAAAACAAATTGTTAAAAAATAAAATCGAATTCCAAAAAGCTCCATTATAAATTCGAATTAGACTAATGGACTAACGGGGCAGTGCATGCTTGGATGCCTCTTTTGAATCAAATGCAATTTTCACTTATTGTCGATAGGGAAAGACCTTCAAATCAGAGGAAAGTAGTCAAACAAGGACTACATGACATTAAAAATCGTTGCTGGCACTTAAGGCGAGAAAGAGGGAAGCAACGTAGCATCCGTGTCAAAGAAACAACAGGAAACTTCATTTAATTTAATGTTGCGAGAAAATATCCAAGCTCCCATCTCTTCTATTCAACAACTACTTTAGGATAGAATCACATAATGATCCGTTAAGTTAAACTCCGCGTAAACCTTGGTATCTAGTTCAAGACACGATTGCTTTCGATGTAACTACAAGACTCGGCAACACTATCTTTTCGAGAAGTGCCCTTAAATCTCTCTGTATATATATATATATATATAATAAATAATAAGGTTGGACCATTTGAGCTGATAACGTGGAATTTATTGCTTTTATTATGGTTACGGATTAATAAGAAAAATATTTCTGGAAAGCTTTTGTAATGGATAAAATTAACGATTTCCTGTTTCATTGTTTTTTTGTAAATAGAGCAGTGGAGAACGTTATTTTTTCGTTAAAAAATGCTTCCGGTATTTTAGCGACGTTTTAAAATGTTTACTTCTAAAAAGTTGTTTGAATGTATTGTTTATACATTGAACTGTTTATTTTAGGATTGTAACTTTTCAGTATTGTTTCGGGTGTGGCTTGGAATATTAGAGGGAAAAGTAGTTTACTAATTTTTTCATTACAGATATTTTTTTATGTTTTGGAAACTTTTGAAGTTTTCTATAAGCAGTCTTAGTTTGTAGGAAGCAGAACTGTCTAAATAATTGTTTATATTAAAAAAATTTCCAATGTCATTCGAATGTCGAATTATATTTTTATTCTAGAAAATTTAGGATGCATTTGGACATTGATAACTGGATATTTAATATAATTTATTATAATGTGGAAGGAAATGACGTCCTTTTTTTGGAAATGACGTCTCGTTTTTTGAAATTCCACAACATATATATCCGCATTTTGTACTTTTGCTATTATTCTTTTGAATTTCTCACTGCTTTTATTTTTCTCTGTAAGCTTCTTTTTTATATTTCCGAATTACGAGAGTACTATAAGTTTTTACTAAAGGTTTCTAGGGTATTATAACAATGGGAATATTTAATTTGACTTAAATTTATAAAAGGCTTTTTTTTTTTGGTCATTTTAAAAAGACCAAAAAAAGTTTGTACCTCTGCTAGTTCATATGAGGGAAGTTTTTAAGAATTTTAGTTTAAAAGAAACCATTTTTCACTCCTTTGTCAAGAGAAAAAGTGAAGCTTAAAAGAGTCCGACTATAAAGGAAAATTGAAATGAAACAGTAAAAATGACTTAGACTTATGATCGATTTTTTTCCCTGTGGTATGAGATTTCCTTATCCTCAGGCCGCGTTTCGAGACAATTTAGAGTCGAATTTCTAAAGTACGGGATATCAAGTACCGTTTTCAAAAGAATGACATGGGGTTTAATGCTCATTAATTAAATATGAAAAGAGAGAAGTATATTCCAATTTCATTCTTTTCCATATCTATGAGAATTTTTTTTCTTCTTCGTTTTTGTGAAAAAATAAGGGGACTTAAAGAAGTACGAAGTTCAAAAAAAGGTGTGGAGGGAAGAGAGGGGTGATTCCAATTGGAAATGAAGACTAAAGTAAAAGAAATAAAAACTAGGAGACATAATGGATATTTTTTTTTACTTCTTTCCCTTTATTCCGCTTATGACAAAGGTGATACCAACTCTTATCACAGAGAAAACGGAGAAAAAAAGAAAAAAAAATTTTTTTTGCTGAAGAAATCTCTAGACACGGAAACCCAAATGCCATCCTTCAACGCGAGGCCTTGAATCATAAATCTTGCATTCACTTCGAATTCAAGGTTTTAGAATGAATGAGAGATACAGTGAAAGAGAAAAAAAAATAAAAGAAACCAAGAATAAAGAACAAATAGAAAACTTAAGGGTACGTCCCCAAGTCCCAAATCTAATTTCTGCTTCTGTTTTTTTCCTCTTCTTTTTTCTCCATTCGTTCTTCTTTTTGTTATGTGCCTTTTCTTTTCTTCAAAAAGCCATCGGCAGAATTCGAGAACGAATAAAAAACTTGCCAAATATCGGCAAATTCAGCGTTGCACTTACCTCTCCATATCTGTTATACCTCAAAGTTTCGATATCGCTTACCCATTTTTTTTTTCCTTCAGTGTTTTTTTCTCCCGTATTCTTTTCAATTTCATGGCTTTAAATTTCACGAGATACGGAATGGGGACTCTAATAAATTATTCCCATTGCGATGCTGCTTGAATCAGTATGCATACTTCATCTTTTCGAAGCACAAAGTCATTTAGTGGAATGTTATACTTTCTTCTTTTTGTTATGTAAGCGTTCATTGTGCTCGGAGCACTGTTTTGAAACTAGTTTAATCGAAAAGTTGAATTTGACTTTAAAAAAAAATATTTAATTTGATTGGGATGTAACACTCTTTAATGATGTTCAGTTTTATCTAACAGTAAAACTCGTGTCGAAATTTTTTTTTAGTATGTGTTGATCACAGTTTTCGAAACTGAAGAAATGATCTTGAATGTATTTTAAGAATCGATTTGTAAATCACTACTAATTCTGTTATAAATCCCAACTCAGAAGAAACCAACTATGTTAATTTTCCGTTTATATGACATTTATTGGTTAAATCAATTTCAGTTCTGCATATTTGAATGTGATCTGCCATGCAACCACCGCTTTACCAAATGAATTTCAAAAACGCTTTCCTAAATGTTGTTGAATATTTTCTCAAATGTTTTGGGATATAGCACTCTTTAATGATATTGTCTGTTTAGTCCTCGTGTGCTCAAGATGATCGTAGAGCGGCAAACCAAACCAAACCAAACTTTAATGATGTTGAGTTTTCTAACAGTAAAACTCTTTTTGAAAACTAATTCGATTATAAATCGCGACTCAGAAGAAATAAATTATATTAATTTTCTATTAATATGATATTTATTGGTTAAAATAATTTCACTTCTTTATATTTGATTGTGATCTGTCATGCAACCACCGCTTTGCCAAATGCATTTGAAAAACGTCTTCCTAAATGTTGGTGAATGTTTTCTCAAATATTGTAATGTTTTTGCCACACTGAATATGATATCTGAATAAATGTTAACATAACCTGAATAATATTCATTCATACTGTTAACAAATTATTAGTAATTAGTAATAATTATATCTATTATACGCTACTTATAAAATAGCCTATTATGTATTTAATATGAAATGTAGAAGAACATAATTTCCTGTCAACTGTAAAATTACAAAGAAAATAATAATTAATTTCACATATGCCTTTTCAAAAAAATCATTACATGTCAATAAATTCATATTTCTCATTCAGCTATTTTCCTAAAAACTGTGTTAAAGTAAAGAACTATTAATGAAATATTATATTTGGCTTTTGAACTCAAAGCTACAAATACACTTTTTTCAATGACAGACATCATGAGATTTTAATTTTTATTTTGCTAATTGACATAAATTTAATTATTCAATCAATACATATTTAGGATTTTTTTCCTTCATAACTGGTAGACAGAAGTATGCAGAACATGCTGAAAGAATAAGATAATTCAGAACATAAGTGAAGAGCATTCGAAATTTTTAGAATGCAATGTTTTAAAAGCATTTCTTTATCAGTCTTATTAATGTAAAACACTAGGAAAAAACCCTATATGATAATATCATTACAAATTTCGAAATAGTTTCTACGTTGAATTGGAATAAAGAAAATTTCCATTAAAGTTATGGGTTTGAAAAGGCAAATTTGTTTGTAAGAAGAAATGAGTTTTTATAGAAATAACGGTTTCCTAACTCTTGAAATTAAAATCCAAGGTTTAATCATGGTTATGCGTGATTATCCAAGGCATAATCACGCATACATTTAGTAAATCGCAATCTAATAACCAAAATACATTAGTTAAATTTAACTAATAATAAACTATTTTTCCTCAGGCAAATGAAACATTCGATTACGACTGACATGACATTTATAACAACACATGTGATATATTATTCAAAGATTGAAGCAACTGAAATGTTTTATTAATGACATCTTGGAATTTGGTCTTGAGGAAAATAAACTACGAGGATTTTCAAATTGAAATAAAAGAGCAACTTTTAAATAGTTTTTCTTTCAGAGACTTTAATAAATTATAAGTTTATAACGAATAATTGAGAATATTATATTGGTTGAATTTGAAAAAATATTTTTAGCTTTGATGGTTCTTCAATTGTTATCATTATTAAAAAAATTGACAGTTGAATTATTAAATAAGTTTTCAATTTTCACTACATGCATTTATTAAACAAAATTTTTCAATTTTCTGCACATGCATGTATTAGAAATAAATTTTCAATTTTCTCTACATGCATTTGTTAGAAATAAGTTTTCAATTTTCTCTACATGTATTTGTTAGAAATAAGTTTTCAATTTTCTCTACATGCATTTGTTAGAAATAAATTTTCAATTTTCTCTACATGCATTTGTTAGAAATAAGTTTTCAATTTTCTCTACATGCATTTGTTAGAAATAAATTTTCAATTTTCTCTACATGCATTTGTTAGAAATAAGTTTTCAATTTTCTCTACATGCATTTGTTAGAAATAAGTTTTTCAATTTTCTCTACATGCATTTGTTAGAAATAAATTTTCAATTTTCTCTACATGCATTTGTTAGAAATAAGTTTTCAATTTTCTCTACATGCATTTGTTAGAAATAAGTTTTCAATTTTCTCTACATGCATTTGTTAGAAATAAATTTTCAATTTTCTCTACATGCATTTGTTAGAAATAAGTTTTCAATTTTCTCTACATGTATTTGTTAGAAATAAGTTTTCAATTTTCTCTACATGCATTTGTTAGAAATGAGTTTTCTTAATTTTTAATTCGCTACATTGATCGTAATTCAATTACTTTACTTCATTGGTACTGTATTTATTTTTTTTATAATTTTCCCCTAAATATTTGAGAAAATGAAATATTAACTTTATATTTACATTTTAAAACTGTTTAAAGAATTTGGTGTTAAAGAATTATCCATATTTCTAAGCCTTTTATTCATAATATATTATTTAAGATTCTCTTCAATACGATTTTAATTAGAATGCTTAGTTATTGAATTAATAATAATTATAATTTTAAAAATATGTTGCTTCATCCAACAATTGTCTAAGTAGGCAATTCGTATTCCTTTTAAATTTGGTTATTACTACTTGCATATATAATTTCATTGTTACCATATAATTCTCTGAAAGATCATTGTGTGTGCTACGGTTTTTAATATTTTATAAAATTCAATATTTCCTTAGAAATTTTCAATGTTTAATTTATTTAATTAATACTTAATTAAATAGTAATTAAGATGATTATTTATATCTTAAATTAATCTGTACGACTGATTATGTTAGTAATATGCCTATAAATTTGTATCAAACTTTTATATTTGTAATGACGTTTGATTTCCCTTTCGTATTAAAAAAAAGTTTGTAAAATTTATTTTAAAAAGGAAAAAATTAAATGAGTAACTTTTTATAATGTTTAAAACTATTTTTTTATTAACTTTATTTTTTTGTTCACATTTAAATGAATTGCACTTCTCATGTAATTCTATACTCTTCTATATTCTCGTTAATAAAAAATTAAATTTATTAGCTGAAATTGCAAAGGCTTGAATGGAAAATGTCATCTTTTAGTAATAATAGTCCATTATTCACTTCTAACTAAATAGTTCAAGGATGGATTATAAAGCAACTTATATAGGTATATAGATGAAAACTTAAGTACATAAATGCCTGTGCATAAATATTTGTTTCCAAACATTCTTGCAGACTTATTAGAAACACAATAAATGAATTCACGATCAGTTAAGTGCTTGATATATATATAAACATTTAGCAGAATGATTCAAAATGGAATTGAAAGGATACCATTATAGTTAGAGGACTAAATTCCGGAATGTCGTGAAAATCTATTTAAAGCATTGAAAACAAGTTAAATAGTTAAAGCTATTTGTTTATAAAATCCATTTAATTAATCAGACACATTGTGTATCAGGCAGACAATTTTAAATATTTGTTTATTTAATTTTCAGATGCATGGCTTTGCATTTTATGTACTTGAGTAAATATAAAGTATAAAATGTGGTGCAACTTTATATATATATATATATATAATTTAATTATTTCTTAAAAACATCTTGCCCTTCAATAATCTAGTATCCAAAATTATTATAAAACTTATTAAAAAAATGAAGTACTACACTTCTTAATTCTGATGCACCCTTTTTTCAATCTATTGAGAAAATTGGGTTTTTTTTTCCAATAAGTTATTTTCCAGAAACATTGTAGTTTTATTTAGCTTTATTTTTTATTTCTTCTAGTAATTCATTTTTATTTACTACGCAAGAATATAATTTTGCAATTAATGCATAACAATATTAACAATAATCTATTGCAATTAATACATTAATTAATTTCATTTGCATTAATTGATTCTTAATATAAATCAAAACTATACTTATATCAGAGCACTAATACGAATGCTATATGAATTATTAATCGGGAAAAAATGGATTTTTTTAATTATGTTTCTTTTAATTCACTCATTAATTATTAATGTAATCAAAATGATATTTATATCAGACATGAATGATTAATCGAAAAAAATTGATTTTTTTAATTACATTTTCTTTTACGCCATAGATAAACATAAAAAAAGAACTTAAATATGTAAGTCTTAAGCAAATTACATAATATTTATAATTTAATACCGGAAGATAAATGTATCAGCAAAATGTTTTTCTGTAAAATAGGATTCATTATTTTAAAAATGTTTTTAATTTAAATACTAATCAGAATGCGTTCTATAAGTAAATGAAATATTTGTTAAATAAAGCCAATTTTATTCAAAATGTGGACCAATTAATATAATTAGATGCTTGTTAAATCTTGTTTAGAAAAGAATACAGTACTTATTCAATATATTCTTCCTTGGTGCATTTGTGTAGAAATTGTCAGCAACATTATGGTGAATGTTAATCTTCTTCTAGTTCAGTTCTTTTCGGTGATAATAACATTTCCTAAGCTAATCCGCAAACACATCTAATCAATCAAGATCAACGTCCGCCTTAACTACCATACTAAGAAGGCTTCAGATTAGAGAATATACAGCATGTTCCTGTACGTTTTTTATGCTGCATTTTCTCTTTATTTCTGTCATGGAAGAATGGGTCCTTTGTTACTCATTAAAGGTTTGTAATAAATGAAGCTTGCTTTCTTGTGTTTTATGCTAGATAAACTCAAGAAAAATTAAGATCAATAGTCTAAAAGACTAGGCTTAATAATACTTTATTAATTTTCTTAAAGATAATCATAATTATTAATTTTTAATACTTAGATGAATTACGTAAACCAAATTCAGCTCTGTTATGTCTTGAAGCAGAAATCAAGATAAGAGGAAATTAATTTATTATTATAAAGCTACTGAAGACTAAGCGAATATATTTTAATTTGTGAACAGCTACGAATTTTTAATTTATGTATATTATATTTATTTAAAAGAATAATGTGTAATATTCAATATTCATAAATTAATGTATAATAAATGTAATGTTCATAAATTAATATGTAGTAAGTGTAATATTCATAAATTAATATGTAGTAAATGTAATATTTATAAATTAATATGTAGTAAATGTAATATTCATAAAATAATATGTAGTAAATGTAATATTTATAAATTAATATGTAGTAAATGTAATGTTCATAAATTAATATGTAGTAAATGTAATGTTCATAAATTAATATGTAGTAAATGTAATATTCATAAATTAATGTGTAATAAATGTAGTATTCACAATTTAATGTGTAATAAATGTAATGTTCATAAATTAAAAGTATTATTTTTTTATGCGTAATATTTCCTATAGAAATCGCTCTAAATCAGTAGTCATATTTCCTTATTTTGCTATTGCAAAATAAAGGGTAATGTAGTACTATATATAAAAGATTTTACAAAAAACTAAAAAACTTTTGAACTAAAAATTCAAACGAAACGCCCGTTACTAAATAATAATAGATAAAAATTTAAAGATGTATATATATTAATTTGTGAACTGTTTTTGACACTCATATCGTCTTTTCTTGTGTTTCTAAACATACACGCATTCGTGGTATAGAAATCTGTAAGAAAGACTGGAAAGAGAACATTAATGTTTTTGAAAGTTATAGAAACTTAATGTCAGAAACACATTGATGTGAATAGAGCAAGAGCTCTTTATATTTATTTATAAAATTTTCACAATAACTTTTTTTAGGAAGGACATTTTAAAAATAAAACAAGTGAAAGCAAAAATGGATTATGTAGTTATTGAAATTAAGTATGTTTCTGTTGTTGAAATCGATTTTAAGGTTTTTTTATTCGATGAATTATATATTAACGAATGAGAAAAACTTTTCAAAACTTGCAAATTATTAAATAAAGTACTAAATTATTTTTTGTAGAGTTATTTAAAATGTTATGATTCATAGTGAAATTTATAATTTATTTGTGCCAAATATAGTTTAAATTCCACTATGAATCATAGCATTTTAAATAACTTTAGTATAGTCTAAATAGCTATAATGGTGAGAAAAATGGCAATAAATGACAATAATAATTTAAAATAACTCTAGTCTTCTAAATGTTCCTTAATTTTTTCTTTTATTGCTTTATAATACTATTATTTGTCAAATATATAATATTAAATAAATAATAAATTTTTGAAAAGGAACATAAATCATTATTTTTATAAGGGTTCCATGAAAAGATATTGTTTGAATACCGCTGATATAGAGTAATACCTCACAAATGGTAAAAGTTTTGTTCAATAACTTAATTTTAAAAATTCGCTAGCTTACTTATCTTAAAAATATCAGATTTTCAAAGAGTTAACAAGTTAAGCTCAATACAAAGTGTTTCAAAAAAGATATTACAAATTTTAAGAAAAAGTACTACATACTGTAGTAAAAGCATAAAAGCAAAGCCGCATGAAGTTGAAACAGAAAGACAAAGAGAAAAACACAATAATGGTGGATGCCCAAAAAGGGACTTGCAAGTCTGGCGACGATTTTTTCTTCAAATACAAAAGGAGTTTCATAGACTAGAGATTTGTGAACTTATCCCATAAAGTAAAATCGATACACGGCAGATCTGGAGATTGTGGCGGCTAAGCTGTAGTAGGATCACCTTCTCAATTAATCAGTCCGGAAAAGTCACACCCAGATTATGCCGCAGTTCGCGTCCATAATCGACTAGTGCTCCATTCTGGTGGAACCTTATACGTTACCGATCAGAATCTCCACCAAGTCTAATAGTATCTCCTGCTTAAACAATGATATATTTATCTTCCAAAATCATTTCATGTCACCATTATTGAAGTTTTTATCTCCAGAAAAGAAATGCATATTGACATGCTCTGTATCAGTAAACTGTTCCATACTAACATTACAACTGTGATTGACAATTTCACACTTGAAGCGTCTCAGAAGGCAGGTGGTTGTAGCTTTCATTCCCCGTACATTTGTATACGGGTCATGCATGAGGATGACATCTGTAGTCTTCTTCTAGTAACTCACAGGACACATTAATGTTTGCGAGGAGACTATTTTTAAAAGCACTAGGTCTTTGCCTTTCATTTTTAACGTGTTTTATATGCTACAACTTCTCAAAGTTCATTCTTTTTGAAACACTCTCTTTAACTAAAAGTTATGCAGAGTGAAACAATATGGCATTTTTAAAACCCCCTATTTTAATAACATTATTTATTTAACAACATTTTATGCGCAATATAGTTTAGCATTATTTTGCGAAAAATAGTTTAGCGATGGGCATAAAAAGGATTGAATTGAGCAATTTTTAATTTGTTTTATACAAAATTGTTCTCGTTAAAATGAAATTATGTTATGAAAATGTGTTTATTTATGTTTTTAATATGTTAAGCAAAGAAATTCCATTTATTAACACTATGACTACAAAGCAACAGGGACTGTAATTAAATATTTCATATGGCTTAATTATTTTTCTGCGGATCATAAATTTAATTAGTTGCATTTTACTTCATCTTAGGAAGGCTGATATGATAAGTTTCGAAGGAATTTATATTATGAGAAATATTGTTAATTCGAGAGTGACTTTGAAGGAAATTGCTTCCTTCGTTTTAGAAACTATAAGTACTTAACTGAAGATATATAGAATTCAGAAGTCACTCAGTTAAAAACTATTTGTTTAATGAGAACATAATATTACTTTTCATTATTTGATGTTGTAATAGTTAAGAATTAATTTGCTTACCAAATGATTATTATATCTAACTTCCACCATGAATTCAAACAAATCTTTTCAACTCTGCAACAAAAGTCTTCTAATATAATAATAATAATACGTTATAGTATACATTTTTTACTTCAGTTTAATTATGTTCTATGAGTTTAAAATACTCATCATAAATATTTATAATCCTATTAGAGATTTCCAGCTATGTCTTCGTTGTAATAATTTTTGTTGATATTTAAAATTTATAAAATGATTTTTTATTCATAGATAAATTATACCCGTAAAACTTGATATATCATTTTATAGGCATTATTTACCTTCGAAAAAGTAAAACGTTTAATTGAAAGGTTATAGTTGAAATGATTTAATATTTCAACATCCAAAAAATCCCACAACTATATCCACCAAAATTAATAGATTCGATTCTTGTTTAGCTTGAAACATTATAAACAAAAAACATTTCAGGTAATTTAAAATGTTTTCTTCTCTGCTGGAAACAGAAATCTTAGAGTTAATTGCTATCTACAATAATATCAGCAATGCAGATTTTTATTGTAGATATTCATTCATGTTTCAGGCATGTACGTAACTCTATAAGGACTTTGGATGATAACAGAGGCGATTAATCAGAGTAGGCAAGAAAGACCAGCCCAGCCCATTAGTTTATTTTTCCCAATGTGTTTTTCGCTTGAGTTATAAGACACTATATTTTGAAGTGTTAAATGCAAATAAGCATTCCAAATTGCGCAGAGAATGTTATTTTCCCACCGTTATGTTAGTTGAATTACTATTCTTCATTCCTGTCCTAAAAATGCCAAAGAGGGAGAACATGTTTATTGGCTGTTTTATAACCATAAGAACATTTAAAAAATGAGGCCTTATCATATACAGAAATTAAGGTGCTTCAATTAGAAATTAAGAGTCAAAAGACCCTGGTAAGAATCTGGCATCAATAATAAAGATTTTAAATACTCTCAATGCTTGTAAATAGCTGTCATGAAAAATTTTTAAATTTTTTTATATCGTTTCTTTTAATACTGTGTAAATTATTATGTTATTTTTATTGTATTATTATCATCTGTTTTATTTTTAATTTTGATAATAAACTAATTCTATCTGTATTTTGAACCAGCAATGGTTGCGGAGAAATTATTTTTGGCATTTTCCATACTGGGTAATAGTTGAATGTAGGTTAAACATGTTCCATACTTTATGAAGATTAAATTAAGGGATCTTGTATATTTAACTGTATATATTTCCCAACATAGCAGCAATAACATGACGTAAGAATTCATGAATTTGAGATCATATTGCGTAACGACATTTAAACAATGTACCCTATCTCTTATATAAAATGGAGAACAATCAAGTTGCAACTTATGAACGATCTATGAACTATGTAATCTATGAATAAGGCACCAAATCAACCAAATTATTTGTCTCTCAAGGAGGACGTAGAACCATTTTTAAGTACTAGGCGTTTCATGTATTTATGTGTATAAGAGAATCATTGCATGTCCAAAACTATCACTTATCCATGAAACTCGCATCACTCTATAGTCGTACGATTAGTAAAGATGATCATAGGGAAACTTTAACCAAGTTCTCTTGTATGAGATTGTGAGATGAACACAAGTCATTCAATTTAGAAAAGTAAACATACTATTTATAATACTAAAGTTTTAATAACTAGAAACTAAATTTTTATCTAATTGACTTATTGATGTGTTTTACTATACTGCATTCCTAAATAAGGATCACAACGAAGGTTATGTTCTGTAATAATCTAAATAATCTAGATATACCATGTTATAGAATTCATTCTTAATTCGTTTATCTTGAATGTCGAGCATACGATAGTGGATTTGTCTTAAACAATATTCAGTTCACAAAACATTAAAGTTCAAGTTTTCTTTTTGTTACTGGTTATCTTGAATGTATAAAATCTTATACAAAATTAATACAAAAATAAATATATAAAAATATCACAGGTTTATGTTGAGTTGGCAAGAACATTCTTTCAGTTTTTACCATTTAAAAGCATTGAGAAAACCGAAAGAACTTTCTTCCCAACCCAATAGGATATTTTTCAATTGGATGTTTTTCAACAGTCTTTCGGATTGATTTATGCAATATTACTAATAAACATTATTAATCAAATACTGTGTCAAATTGTCAATACAATCACTTAGTTTTAATATTCAAATACACATTTTTAAGCTTTTTCTCCGAGCTTTAAATGGTATAAAATTGTTGATTTAACAGATAACATATATTCGAGAATACGTGTCTTTTAATTTATCTGCATCCTTTTTAGAATAATCCATATAACTGAAATACATCGTTGTTTAAGTTTTTTACCTTTAATTAAATATCTTTGGTTTTATTTGATACGATAAAAAATTAAATGAATAAAAAAAAGTAAAGAATAAATCAATAAGATTCTTTTTTCCCCTTTTATTCTTCTTTAACCCCAAAAGATCGGCTCACTTTTATGAAAAATATCGTCTCATCTACCCTTGTCCTTCCGATAGATCAGCACTGGATAAAGGAACAGACATTTGTTATTTTAGAATCTGACTTTTCATCGATTTATTGGTTATCGAAATTGAACTTGCTTAGTATCTACCCTTGAACACGGAAGAAATAAAATTCCGTCCTACTTCCCTTTGTTTTAAGCCGGTACATTTGTTGCATTCCAACGAAAAGATAAAAAAAATGGAAAAAATATCAATTTATAAAAGAGAACTTATGTTATTGGAAGAATTTTTTTATTCAATGCCCGAGGGAAAATTTTACGCTTTGAAAATATACTAAATTAGATTTTTCAAGTTACCTAGTTCACCTTTGTGCTTACAAATAATACATGATTTTATCAAATACTGATAAAATAACTATCCATTTAAATCCATAAAGTAGTCTGGATCACTTTTATATATTTTGTTAAAATAGTTTACTCAAAAAAGTACGTTATTTGATTTTACAGGTTACCATCAAGGATATTTTAGTTCATACTTTTAGACCATAAGCTCAAATAAAGCGGTAGATAGAAAGAATATAACTTATGTGATGGCTTTGGTAAGAACTATATTTTGAAGAAAACATTTTTAAGAAAAATTTCAAAATGGAGCCCATGTATGTGGATTCTTTATAGTTTGGAGAATAGATAAAAATTTTTTATTTGAAATTTGATTTAAGACGAGGGTTTTCCAATTTTTGGTCCACACTGTTTGTTCTTGAAACTTGAGAGGGTCCGTACCTAGCAAAGTTTATACACAATACCAACATGCCATAACTTAAATTTTTTTAATGTTTGATCAGAATAACGCCTACTTAACATGCATTGAAAATAAAACATATTTTTATGATGTATGTATAAGACTACAAAGTAAATTTAGGCATAGATAAACATAGTAGTGAGTAAAAGTAAACCTATTTGTTACAACATAGTAGTAGATCTTAAATTTCACAAATTGTTTTAATAAAATATGCAAAAAATATATATATATATATATATATTTTTATTTGAAATTTAGTTTAAGATAAGGGCTTTCATTTTTGTGGGGGGGGGCAAGAGCCACACTGTTTGCTTCAGAATCTTGAGAGGGTCAGTACCTAGTAAATGGTATACACAATACCCACTTACCATAATATATATATTTTTTATTATTTGATCAGAATGGCAAGTACTGAATATGCATCGAAAATAAAACACATTTTTATAATATGAGTATACGATTACAAAAGTAGGTGTAGGTAAACATAGTAGCGGGTAAAAGTAAACATATTTGTTCCAATGACACAGTGGTGAATCTTACATTTAACTAATATAAATTACACAATTTATGATGCGGGAATAAATAAAAATCCTTCATTGTCAAATTTTAATCGGCTTCGAAATTCTCATGTTAGTTTTTTTCTTCCTCATTCAAAACTAATTTCATGTGCGAAATACTTTTTGCAAAGTTTAACTTATTGAAAAAACCCAAACCTTGGTATGGAATTTTAAGTATCTTAAATTTCTGTTTATTTCTGCAATTGGTAAATTCCATCCTCAAAAGTTAACAATTATAAACAGAAAAATGCAACCATACCTATTTCATTAATGACTTTTGCATTGCTTAAGATATGAATTTATAAATCAGTGATTGTCATTCTGAAATAATTAAAAAATATTTGATTTACTTAAGACGTCTTATTGAAAAAGAAATAATTGGACATACCAGGTCACATTAATGGTATTCGAAGGCTGTAATTTGGATCTCCTTGGTTTAAAGTCTAACAGAAATTTTTGATACCAGTATTTATGAAACTATCATTATGGAACTATCCTTACTATCTTAAAATGGCATAATATTATTTTAAAATAAGAGCAGTAACTCTGAAAGAATATCAATCGGTTTAAATACGATGGGTAAATATTTGCAAAACCTTTGCATTTCGGATAAATTCATGGCATGTAAGAACTAGTTAAAAGAAAAACAGAATATGATGGATATATTTATGTACTATATACATATTGTACAAAAACGGTAAAATTGCAAGAATTGAAGCCATAATTGATGTCTTTATGTACATATGATTTTTTTCGATATTTTCTTCTGCGTACTTTTATATCATTACAAAATGTATCTCATCACGTGAAAAGTTAGATATGTTTTTCACTTCTATAGTAAGGTGACCCGATACTTCAGGCCATGTGAAGAATATTTGTAATGAAAGAAACTAATTTTATATGATTTTTATAAATGTATGGGTGCATGTTGATTTTATCAACGTTGCATTAGAGCTGTTTTATTGTCAATTGTCTACTATCACGCGGACAAAAAAATAAGTTTAAATTTATAATATATTAATTTTAGTGTTATTAAGCAGTAAAAATTTATTTTTTAGAAAAAAAATTATGTTTTGTGTTAAAATATTTCTGTTACTAGAAGTACAGTGGAAATACAAAATAATAATAATAATAATACTTTTTTTTTTGTAAAATGCTGTATGAGGCCAAATATAAGCTTTAGAATAGAATTTAATAATTTTTTTGAGAATAGAATTTCTTTAATAATATGTGTTAATTAATTAAATGTATCATAAGAAAAATTTCTCTGTATCAGATTACAATTAGCATGGTAAATTTAAATTCATATTTTCAGATCATCAACAAACGCACTCTTTGATCCACATTATTTGCTATCAATAATATCAACAGATATAAACACTACAAGATTCTTAACTATGTGGTTTTATGCACAATTTCAAATCAACTAATTTATTAGAAAGTTGAAATAAGCTAAGTATACTATTTGATTGAATTCTAAAGTTAAAAAATACTTATGGAAAGTAACGTATCTTGTAATTATTTGAAGATATTGAAGAGAAAATATCACATTGAATAAAGCAATTCTTGTGACCATCCGAAATTTAAATAACTGAAATGGGGGGAAAAAAACTTGTAAAATGTGCATTCTTTTCAAATGAAACAATTTTTTTTCCTCCAAGTTATTCCGTATGAAAATTTCTTTAGCTTAATTAAAGTTCTCTGATAATGCACTTACCTAATTATTCCCATCACTGTAATTATCGCATAACAACATTGTTATTAGGGTAATTGCATTAAATACTTTTAAAATAGAGCTTTATTAATTGTTATAAAAAATATATTCATTAAAAAATTCCCTTATTTTAATCTTTTTGCAAAAATGATATATTTTGAAAATATTGAAATATATCATAATTATGTCATTCTATTTTATACAACAATTTTTACTTTTATTTTAACAAATTTCTATATTTTGTGAAATGAAGACGTGCTTCCTCCTACGCACTGCAAGAGCGCCCCTGTGGCGTTCAGGGGAAATGGTCAGTAGGCCTTGAGACTCTCACCCGAGAGGAAGTATAGCAAAATCGGAGCTGCCACTGAGAAACGTTTAGTGCAGTGCAATCACGCGCTTATGTTGAGAACTGTTTAGTTTACAGTCGCTTAGCGCGAGAGGAAATATATTTAGCACATCCTGTCTATCTACTAGGTAGTAGTAGTACCCTGTAGGTTGTCAGGTTCAGCACAACCCTGTCTACCAGTCAACCACTGGTAGACAGGGTTGGTTGGTACTGGTTTCACTCAACCACTGGTTTCACTGTCACCCGGAAAGGAAGTATATTTCACGCATCCAGCGCGTACCTGAGTATCTTTATTTTGGGCTTAAAAATGGAATTCTTCCACGAATTTATAAGTATATATCTTTAAATTTGTTAAATATTATCTGTTTCTGCTCTGTGTGTGAGGTTTGTGTGTGTGAAAATAAAGCTGTGAGTTCTCAAACTTGTGTTTCAAATCTCAAATCAACCACATCCAGTTACAATCCAGCTGCACAACCTACAACACTACAGACATTTTATTCTCCCCAACTGAGAGCGTTGAATCAGCTGCAAAGTTTTGTGTAAATAGTTAAATACTAGGAAATTAATTAGATAGCTTTTATTTTGATGAAGATATATCCTTTACTTTAAGCAATCATTTAAATAGGCCTTAATTTACTTCTTCAAAGATAAATGCACTAGAATTTTTATGCAAATGCATTTATGCCATCGGTGAGGTATTTATTTATTTAGTTTAATGATCACTGAAAGCATACCGAAAACATTCAAAGAAATCATATATATTTATTCACACTGGTGATTTAAATTTGAAATAACTCTTTAATAAAACTTCTCACGATATAAGTAAATTTTATCATTTGCATTTCACTGTGAGAGTTCTTTTTAAAGACTATCTTTTCATAAGTGTGCAATAAGTTATTTAAAAGAAAGATTTCTGACAATTTTCGACGTGAACAATAATTCTCGCGAAGTAAACAATGGACATAGAAATTCAAATGAGAAGCATTTGAATATGTTTATCAGTTTTCTTAAGCATCTGACTAAAATATTTACCTCTGAAATATCTAGGGAATGAAACGATTCGAAAACATGTCAAAACGCTTTCTTTGAAAAATAATACTTGAGATTCTAATAAAATTCCCAAGTTCTTGAAATAAATTACGAAAGAAAAAATACATCAAAGCTTGTAGATGATTTTAATAAGCTGGATCACACATTTCCATATTATTAATAAATGATTATACTTTTGGTACTGTTATTTAAACAGACAGTAAAGATAAATATCTTTTGTAGGTTAAAAACAAATATTTATATTTATACAATATCAACAATTTCTTATTGATAATATCTACAGAAACTGCTTATTAAATTCTATTTATTTTATTATTGTAGTGAAACTTAACTGGCTTCAAAAATATTTTAATCAAAATTCAGACGTCTGAAAACCAATTTTAGTTAATATAAGGAAAATATTTAAATAATAATAAAAATTCATTTTATTATTTTGTTTTCTTTGTTTACCCTTTCGAAACAAAATTTGTCTTTTACTAACATTTTTCATTTTTAACTTTTAGGTTTCTTATCTATGAAATATGGATTTTAATTTAATTTAATTGGTATAATTTTTTCAATTTCTAAGCAAACATTTAAAATAATTGAACACATAAAAGTTAATCCTCTTATGTAAATAATCTAATTTATTTTATTCGTTGATTTAATTTTGACTTTTTATTTAATTTTTTTAGTCAAAATTATTTATCGTAAAAAGAGATTTTGAATGAAATTACTGGAATATTTTTGAATCATATATTAGTATAAGAATATTTAGTCTTCTAAAACTAATAGACTTTTTTTTTATTTTAAATGGACTACACATAGCAGAAAAATTATTTTAAAACAAATTTATCTATACCAGACACAAAGTATGTGACAGTTATCTATTTTAAATTTTTGACAGCACACGAATCTTCCCTTTTTTGTATAAGTTTTAACTCTATTTCCATTTTATATTTTAGACGATTCAAATATTCAAAGGAAGATAATTTGCACACTGGAAAAGCATTCAAAAAATTTTATGAATACTTTAAAAATAATGTTCATAAACAAATTATTCGTACCAAAAAGAGACAATAAATAGTTTTATAAATAAATCTTTTATAAATTATTATTTTTTCTACTAAATGTTCAGAGACATATATTTGTATAACAAGAAATGTGTTCCACATATTTATACTAAATCAATAATTATAAGTTAATTGATGTGTAAAATAAATATTACTATACATAATCAATGGGGGGTTTTCGTGAACATATGAGATATATTTATTATCTAATTATGAGATAGATTTATCAACCACCTGCCAAATATGATTAATTAACTTCATTAACTACTAAAAATTTTAAAAGATCGGGGAGACATAATTATATCGTATTATAAAGGAAACGAATTTGGATTTATTTTGGAATTTACAGTTAAAAAATGAATTTTGTATCCAGTTGCATCATAATACATTCGAAATAGTTTTGAGAAGTTTGTATTTTGATTGCATGCAAAAGTGTTATAGATGATCAAGTTTGTAATAATTTAATTATTACATTTCACATCACTTGATTAACTGAATAATATATATGCACTGATTATTAATAATAATTCCTTATATATATATATTCTTGTATTCCTTATTATATATTATTCCTTCCTGTATTATATATATATATTCCTGTATTTATGACACATTAATTCCTGTTTGCCATCATTTTACTTTGGTAATTTTGTATCGATTTCGATCATTTAAAACATTAAAACAACATTTTGTTATGTAGATGAATTTGTATGAAAGACAAATCAAATGAATAGGATGGATACTGGAAGTGATAGAAAGATATTTGAGATAGAATTCTGTCACGTATTAGTTGACATAGCTGCAACACAGTATAGAGTGGAGATTTGTAAAGAGATAAAAGTTTCAGCTAATGATAATTAATTGTATGGCAAAGGTATTTGAGGTCCTTAACCTCCGCTTATATTAAAACTCCGTCCTCCAACAAAACCTCCATTTATTTCAGATATAAACGGAGGTTTTATTGATTATTTGTGAGTGCGTATATGTGTACCCGTGCTACAGTGTCTGCCATTAAAATATATTTAATCGTAATGATCAATGAAAGTATGAACACACAGTTCCTAATATACTTTTGTCGATGGGACTTCGAAACTGTCGTTTCATTTCTGTACCTATACTATCTGCGATTCATTGATATAAGAACATACTGCGGAAACGAACTCATACTCACTAGAATATTGAGAAAGTATAGAAATTCACTTGAATAAACAAATATCATTTTGCTTTATATTATGTGGATGGATGAATGTCTGTGCGACATCTGGAACAAAGTGAGTGAACATTCTCATCACATTCTATGAATTTAGAAAGACTGTTGCAATTTTTGCTGGCTATATGATGTAATATACAACGAGCAGCCAACTAAGTTTAGTTAAGGCCTTCAGTAACGACTTTATTTTCCAAGCTGAAATATTGCTATTAAAAAGTCTTAGTTTACGGAAACTCTAATTACTGAAGCATCTATTTCGAAAGAAAGATAATCTAATTTAGCTACCATCCTTAATCCTAAAACTCCTCATCTATTAGTTAAACAAATCTAGCACAAGCTCTTAAATAATTAATCTCTTTAATCAAACTAGTTTGGATTAAAGCACATACAGGCTATGTAAGGCAAACATTATTAATTATGATGCAACTTGATTTCAATATCCAATTTTACAAGTGGTCATAGTCCTTTTCAACGTACCTCAAATGATTCAATCTTTAAGAAGTTGATTTCCACTCCTGCATAGAAACTGGAGAACCAATACATTATGTAACTATTTATACTCAAACAGAACACATGTCTTCTTAAAATCCCTTCTGGTTTAGATCTCATAGACAAGGAGGAAAGTTATAAATTCTTTATAGAAGAAAATGAATAATTAATCATTCCAAAAAAACCTTTTCCCTTGAAATATTAGTTGAATTCTCTGCGCCCATTCCTTCACTTGAAGTAATAACATTTTGTATTTAAATTACATAGACTGAAAGCTATTTTGATTTCTGTATACCATGTCATATTACATTTATATTCATTGATTATTTTTTCTGTATTGTGTATGATTATTTTTATCGCCGTCATCCTTTTAACTGGTAGGGTGCTACAGATAAGTGCGGAATAAAGTAAAGTTGATGTACCAGCAAAATCTTTTACGCTCTAAAGAAAGAATTACATATATACTTAAAGCAGGTGGTTTTAATTTTTGGTGTATGTATGTGTCTATATTGATAGTTCTTATAATTCAAGTACTATACAGTCTGAATCAATTGGATTTTGATGGGATGCGTGAAGAAATATTCCGAAAATATTCTAATTAGGTTTTGTTAACAAAATAAATTGTTTTATTACAAAACAATAATTATAATCTATTAATTAAATGAAATATTGTTGCCTTTAAAACTTTATTAATTCAAGATTCATCTTCGGACATTTATATCCATCTAAATTTCATTTAAAAATTGAAATGATTTAATTGTTAATAATTGATAACATTTTATGCTATTATAAGTTTTTCAATTTATTTATTTTAACATTTATTTTAATTTAATTTTTTTTTTGTCATTTTTAAATTACTTATTTCTATTCGACAGCAAAAATTTTAAACACTTTCACAAAGGAATTTTAAAAGTTTTAAAATTAGTTTGAAATTGTGCGTAAAAGTTTAATCGATTTACCTTTGGAATAATTGTAATTACTTATACTTTTCTGATTTTCTCTTGTTCGTTTTGAATACTGATTTCTTACACAATATGCTTAATTTTTTATTGCACCTGACGGTTCAAAAATTAATTAACATTTGGAAAAAATAATATTTTACGGAAAAATAATCTTACGACAACAAAAGAATACGAGAAGATAAGAATAATATGACGTAATATTTTTTAAAACAATTAAAATTGCATAAATAATTCTAATAATTCTTACAATTTGAAAAATCAGAATATTCCATCTGACAGCAAAAATTATTATCATCATAAACAATTTTCCAATATGTGGGTCGTTAATTTTTATAATACAATATATAATTTTTATACATCACATTATATTAAGAACAGCAATGTAGGTCAGAATTGTGAGAACTCTGCATCTGATAGAGTTTTTCAACATTTTAGTGAATTAAGTAGGTTACTCTGGGTCTACGACAATAATCCAATGGTCCAATAATCAATAATCACAAGGATTCGATATGAGGACTGGAAGGTTATACATAGTTTCTAAACATACGACATGAACAAACATTGAACTCAAGAGACCTTTTCCTCTTGTAACAATATGGGACTGTTCCTATTCTGCATAAATTGAGAAATATTTTGTTTATTATTTATTTTGTTTATTTATCGGTTTTAAATAAAAGTCAACGTTATAAGTGTCTTTGCTTTATGCTATGCCATGTATTCATTATTCCGAGAAATATGTACAGTTTTAAATGAGTAATTAAGGCTTGTATCACATAATATAATAAATTTGGGTTTTCGTAATGGAATAAATCAAATCTTTTAATTTTTGTTTTCTGCCTCCCATTGCGTAACGTCATCGATTATTATAAACAAACAAATCAACGTAAGATACATGAAATGCTACTTTTTATATAAATTTATAAAGTAAAAAATAACCGTTGTGATGAAACTTAACAAAATATATTTTGTTTCATAATAATATTTATTTAATATTTAATTTCTTAAGAATATTAGTTAAAATCTTTTGTATTATTAGCATGTAGGAAAGACCTTAACATTCAATGCTGAATTCTTGATTACTGGTAACATAAGCATATTTGTATTATACAAAATAGTTTATTGTAATGGTATTGCAAACCAAATGAGCAATGCAAGATTTAAATCTTCTATTTACATTATAAGATAAATAAAAGCATGGCGTGCCATGAAAAAATTACCTGATTTTAACTAAATATCATGAATTTCTTTTCGATCCAACATGCAAATGATTAAATTTATGGTGTTCAAAGAATAAATAGCTGAATACCCGGATGATGTGGGAAAGAGAAGAAATTCCATTCTAATTTCATTCCATCTACTCTCTTTGACAGCACAAATGATTCGCATAAGAATCCTCTGATGAGCAGTGAAGATGTGTATAGAGATATTCAGGGCAGCAGTAACTATTTAGTTATCCAGAATATCACCAGCACCCCGACAACCAGAATTTATGGTCTAGATTGCCCTTACATTTGATAATTTGATTGCACATCCAGCGCGGAGGTAGGTGGAGGATGTGCAATGATCAGCCCTTCCTTTCGCTGCACCTTTTCAACCAGAAAATTTCTGCCTCGCATGTATTTTTTTATTTCTACTGATAGTCTTTGTACCTGTTCAGGGCATACTTGACTATCTATATTACCAGATCTTTCCCTTAATAGTAAAGTTTGAGATCTGATGAGTAGGCGTCTCCATCCGTCTTAGAATGTTGGTGTTCTTGTTAAAAGTTGGAGGGAGTTTCATAAAAAGTCCATCAAGGAAATATTTGCCAACTCAACGAGTTAATAACGCACCATATAACATCTTATGTAAGAACTAGAAATAAGCCTCTTATTCGTTAATTTGTTATATGTACCTGTATATCTTGAATAAAACATCCAATTCCTTTGAAATTCTAATAATTTCATTTTTTAAACCCATGCACTCACTTTTATCGATTTTGTAACCTTTTTTGGTGGGTCGTTTTTAATTTTTTTTTATTTATTTACTGTTGTCTGAGAGTGTATGTGTCTTATTTTAATTACACGTGTTAATTAAGTACTTCAGAGTTTTATTTCTTATATTTTATTAAACATGCTGTCATTGATTATTTCAGAATATTACCAGGCGAAAGTCTTGGTAAGCAAGGATATGTATTAGTCAATAATAAAATGATGAATTTAATGTGCCAACCATATTTCGCTAAAAACTTTATTTATACTCTTATTTGTTTTTTTAGTTATACTAAGTAAAAAAAATATTATTTGAAAAATAATTTTTGAAGATTTTGTTGTCTTCTTTCTCAACAGATATACATTTCATTCTAAATTTATATCCCGTCCAACTTCATAAATTAAATTTAGAGTCAGAATTTCATCTTCAAAAAAAATAATGCTTAGCATTGGTACATTTAAAAAAAATGTAATTGAACTAAATAACAGTAAAAAATTTCTAACTATGTAGATTTTCATATTTTTACAGCTCCACTGCTTTTTCAAACTAGAATTTTAATCTGTTCGTGTCAACTCATTGTAACAAGCAAAGAAGAAGCAAATGTCTGGGCATAAAATTTTGCAGAAAAAGCAAATAATGTTTAGTTTATAGTCAACTTGCATGCAGTTGCTGAGTTTGTTCAAGTTAAAACTTTTTCGTCTAACGAAGTTTTAGCTAACTTTTCTTTGTAAACATAACATGCACAATTGAGCTGTAGAAATCATAACTATTTCAGGCTCTTAACGTTTGGTTATCAGCAAAAGAGACAGGCTGAGCCTACTTTGTATGAAAATTGTGTTTATCTTCCATCGCTCTTTTCTTACTTCAATGCTATTTAATTTGCATATATTACTGTCTATCCCTACTTTTCTATTAAGCTAATTTTATCTTGTAAACTATTCTTGTTATATTTCCTGTTTATGATAGTTAGAGCTAAGAAAAGTTTTTTTAATACTTTTTTGCTACGTTTAGTATGAGAACTGAATAAAGAAATTCCATTGCAGTTAATTTCCATATCAAAAGATATAGTTACCAGAATATAATAATACTCTAGTTTTTCTAAAATATTTAGAAATGATTGCTTAATAATTGGTTAATTCTAAAATACCAATTATTTTCTTGTCTCTATTCTGAAAAACTATTTTAAATTTAGCAATATATGACTGAAATTAATTAGGTGACGTAAACGACATGTTTGAATTAAAAATGAAAATATTAAGAAGGTTTATATTTTTTAGTTTGTATCAATTTCTCTCAGTGGTAACATTAAAAAAATATTTTTTTTTTCAAAATTTGCTTAAAATTGTATCACTTATTTTTTCAAAAGGTAAGCAATTTATAGATATATAATCTTTCAGAATATAGTATCTTCATTATCTATTACAATGCAAATGCAGTAGCGATTCATACCAGTTTTCGAAAAAAGTCCACACTCTGCTTAATTTAAGTATCTCGGATTACTAACGTATTTCGAAAAAAAATTACAGTGTGTGTTATTATATTGCTTACAATGAAAATAATCAGAACTAACAGGCACAGTTTGTGTAAAAAAAACAAATTTCGCGATTATCGTATAATTGGTATTTAATTAGTTTATTTTTTCTGCTAATACTGTAATTCCATGAAGACTTATGTAAATTTAATGAAACTTGAAGAAAATAGAAATAAATGCATGATAAGCAAATGAATAGAATCTGACAGAGACGGCAACTGAAAAGCGTCTTCTCAACGACATTAATAATTGTGTTAATGGACAGCTGTAGAAGAAAGTTGAATGTAGCGTGTCGCTTTTCACTAAGGGTAAACATTTCATCATAAGGCACAATGCTTCATACACGATAAAGGGTAGCATATAAATAAGGTATGGAGTTGTATCAGGGACGAATCTTCCGCAGGCATGAAGATTTTGTTTGCGCTATTGTCGTGTACACGGGCTGTATTGCATATGAAGAGCTATTAAAGCAGCATAGAACCGCGGGTATTCTTAACTGCTGTTGGTGTATCAGAGAAATACGAAGTTTGATTTCGTACACTTAATGTAGGGCATTTTGAAGCTATATTTCAATAAGATAATATCCATCCCCAGGTTGCTAGAAAGGTTTAATCCTTTTTCTCCTCACGATAGATGACGTGGCTTTCTTATTTACCGAATATGTTATCTATTGAACCTGTATAGGATTTCGTTATTCAGCAACTTGTTCGTGAGGGTTTTACACTACTCAGTACTGTTGAATGTTGGGATATTTCTAGTCCATAACCATAAATTTATTCATTATTTCAGATTTTGAATCAATTTAGTTTCAATTGTTTTCTATTTTAAAGAATATTTTGATGGTACTAATTAGGAAGTGCAAGAAAATTTATGTAAAACGAATTCTACTTTTAGGCTATGCCATACAAACTGATTTTGGCATCAGTTCCGATTCAAAATTCTTTCTATAGTATATTTCAATTAGGGTCCACAATAATAAAAAAATTATTTTGTGTTTACGCTGATCGATTTAAAATTTAAAAAATAATTTAACATTCCCTGGAGTTTAGGAATGATAAAAGATGGAATTGTGCTCTCTAGCAATCTTTAAGAAGTATATGAAACACACAATGAAACAAAAATATTAAAGAAGAATTAACATCATTTAATTTTATCGGTTACAAGCGACAAATGTCTATCTAATGGAGTTTTATATTAAATTATAAAATTACATGAATAATAGAATTTTACATTTTTATCTATTAGAAATATCGATAATTATATGGTTTGACTAGTTTAAGTAACATGAAGCCAAGGAATGAGGATGGAGATTTCAAAATTATTACAATTTTGCTATGGTAGCCCATTTGTTAATATTAGTATAACAATATAAATTATACCAAATTAACGTGAGTGAAATAAGTAATAATATATGCTTTTATTTATTATAGAGGGAGGTTTTGAATTTAAATTAGAAAATGGTACGTACATTTTTTTTTTTGCCTCTCATTTAAAGATGTATTTGTTCAGTCATCTATAATTCTGGGCGTTGAAATATATACCTGCTATATTTACTTTATATACCTTTTATTCGTCCTACAACTTCAAAAATAAGCTCAGATGAACTTAGAAGAAAGTCTTATCTTTATAGCAGAATATCGAGACAGATGTATAAATATGTATATGCATTTTTTCCCTATCGCACACTATTGGTCATCTTTGCGAAGACCATTTATCTTCATCTGTCTAACCCTGGGCCCCAATAACAGATTTTCCTCGAACTATAGAATGGTAGACTGAGGGGAATGATGCGATGCTATTGTATCCTACGTATTGAAGCTCTTCGCAAGAGCGCTTTACATGCTGTTTTTCTTTTGATGTTCTTACACCCCTCTTTTCATGTTCCAGTCAAACGAGATTTTTGCCGAGCACCGATGGAAGGGAATATTTTTTTTCTTGTTTCGTTTCTTTTATCTATTTATTTATCGATGACCGACATTTATTTTTTTTTCTTCCTCTTTCTTTTTCTTTTTGTCGATCGGTGGTGTAGAAAGGGAGTCGATTATTGCAAAGTTTTATTTGTTTTTTTTTTTCTTCTCTTTTCTCATCTACGGCATTTTGGAGAAAATTTCATTTTAGATCGAAGTTGTAGAAGAGAGGGAGGGATGGAATTTGAGAAAAGCACTGCCTAGAAAGGATATTCTTGTTTTCTTTTCGAAGTTTTCGTTTCCTACAAATTCTTCTCTCTCACCCTTTTTTTTTCCTATAGCTCTTTATATGGCTTAAAATGTTTTGCTACACACCTTCTTTCCAGATTTGGAAAGGATGAAGTTATATAAAATTAAGATAACAGACGAAAAAGAAAGTTTTTGTTTGAAGAGTAGCATGCTGCATTTTATTTCTTTGGGGCTGATACACCAAACTAACTTCATGCATAATATTGTAAGTAGAATGTTTTTAGTGCCTTATCCCAGCTTTTTAGTAATCTTTTAGATTCTTTACTATTTTGGAAAAACTCGGAAGAAAGTGGAAGCCAAAAAAACCTTTCTTTTTTTACGATCAATTTTTAATTTAATTTATTTTTGAGAAATATTTTTTGTCAGTTTCAGTTGTGAGTTTCCTATATTGTTAGAAAACATTTGCCAAAATATTTTTTGTGTTATTTAGCTTACGATTCGAGTGATAACTAACAATAGCTAAAAATTCAGAATTGTGAGTAATAATTTTTAACTAGAATTTTAGAAAAAAGTTTTGTTATTATATAAGCATACAATAAACAAAAAATTAATAATAAACAAATTTTCATGTAAATTTTTTGCCTCTCATTTAGAAATATATATGCTCAGCAGCAATATCTATAATTCTAGGCATTGAATTATATACCTGCTATATTTATTTTGTATACTTTTTATTCGTCCTACAACTTCCAAAATAAGCTCAGATGAGCTTAGAAGAAAGTCTTATCTTTATAGCAGAATATCGAGATAGATGAATAGATATGTATATGCATTTTTTCCCTATCGCACACTATTGGTCATCTTTGCGAAGACCATTTATCTTCATCTGTCTAACCCTGGGCCCCAATAACAGATTTTCCTCGAACTATAGAATGGTAGACTGAGGGGAATGATGCGATGCTATTGTATCCCACGTATTGAAGCTCTTCGCAAGAGAGCTTTACATGCTGGTTTTCTTTTGATGTTCTTGCACCCCTCTTTTCATGTTCCAGTCGAACAAGATTTTTGCCGAGCACCACTGGAAGGGAATATTTTTTTTTCTTGTTTCGTTTCTTTTATCTCTTTATTTATCGATGACCGACATTTATTTTTTTTCTTCCTATTTCTTTTTCTTTTTGTCGATCGGTGGTGTAGAAAAGGAGTCGATTATTGCAAGGTATTATTTATTTTTTTCTCTTTTCTCATCCACGGCCTTTTTGAGAAAATTTCATTTTAGATCGAAGTTGTAGAAGAGAGAGAGGGATAGAATTTGAGAAAAGCACTGCCTAGAAAGGATCTTCTTGTTTTCTTTCGTAGTTTTTGTTTCTTTCAAATTTTTCTCTCTCACCAATTTTTTTTTATTCCTCTTGCTTTTTATGTCGCTTAAAATGTTTTGCTACACATCTTTTTTCCGGATTCGGAAAGGATGAAGTTATATAAAATTAAGGTAACAGACGAGAAAAGAAAGTTTTTGTTTGAAGAGTAACATGCTGCGTTTTGTTTCTTTGGGGCTGAGTTGCCAAGCTAACTTCATGCATGGTATTGTAAGTAGATTGTTTTTAGTGCCTTATCTCAGCTTTTTAGTAATCTTTTAGAGACTTTACTATTTTGGAAAAACTCGAAACACAATGGAAGCCAAAACCCTTTCTTTTTTTACGATCGATTTTTAATTTCATTTATTTTTGAGAAATATTATATTTGTTAGTTTCAGTTGTGGGTTTCCTTTTTTGTTCGAAAACATTATCTAAAAATTTTTTTTTGCATTATTTCGCTTACGATTCTATTGATAACTAACAATAGCTAAAAATTCTGAAATGTGAGTAATAATTTTTAACTAGAATTTTAGAAAAATTTATGTTATTAAATAAACATACAATAAACAAATTGTTTCTTTGGGGCTGATTAGCCTAGCTAACTTCATGCATAATATTATAAGTAGATTGTTTTTAGTGCCTTACAATGGCTTTTTAGTAATCTTTTAGAGACTCTGCTATTTTGGAAAAACTCGGAATAAATTGGAAGCAAAAAAATCTTTCTTTTTTTACGATAAATTTTTTATTTCATTTATTTTTGAGAAATAATATATTTGTCAGTTTCAGTTGTGAGTTTCCTTTTTTGTTCGAAAACATTTGCTGAAAATTCTTTTTTAGCTTTATTTCGCTTACGATTCGATTGATAACTAACAATAGCTAAAAAATCAGGATTGTGTGTAATAATTTTTAACTAGAATTTTAGAAAAAAGTTATGTTATTAAATAAACATACAAGAAACAAATAATTTACACTAAACATATTTTCCTGTACATTTATTTTCCTCTCATTTAGCAATATATATGCTCAGCAGCAATATCTATAATCCTCGATATTGATATATATACCAGCTATACTTACTTCACTATATTTACTTTTATAATTCTAGGCATTGAAATATATACCTACTATATTTACATCACTATATTTAATTTTATAATTCTAGGCATTGAAATATATACCTACTATATTTACTTTATATACCTTTTATTCGTCCTACAACTTCAAAAATAAGCTCAGATGAGCTTAGAAGAAAGTCTTATCTTTATAGACGAATATCGAGATAGATGTATAGATATGTATATGCATTTTTTCCCTATTGCACACTATTGGTCATTTTTGCGAAGACCATTTATCTTCATCTGTCTAACCCTGGGCCCCAACAACAGATTATTCTCGAACTATAGATTGGGAGACTGAGGGGAATGATGTGATGCTATTGCATCCCACCTATTGAAGCTCTTCCCAAGAGCGCTTTACATGCTGTTTTTCTTTTGATGTTCTTACACCCCTCTTTTCATGTTCCAGTCGAACAAGATTTTTCCGAGCACCGATGGAAGGGAATATTTTTTTTTCTTGTTTCGTTTCTTTTATCTATTTATTTATCGATGACCGGCATTTCTTTTTTTTCTTCCTCTTTCTTTTTGTTGATCGGTGGTGTAGAAAGGGAGTCGATTATTGCAAGGTTTTATTTATTTTTTTCTCTTTTCTCATCCACGGCATTTTGGCTAAAATTTCATTTTAGATTGAAGTTGTAGAAGAGAGAGAGGGATGGAATTTGAGAAAAGCACTGCCTAGAAAGGATATTCGTGTTTTCTTTTCGTAGTTTTTGTTTCTTTCAAATTCTTCTCTCTAACCCTTTTTTTTATTATTTTCTTGCTTTTTATGTGGCTTAAAATGTTTTGTTACACATCTGCTTTCCGCAGTCGGAAGGATGAAGTTATATAAAATTAAGATAACAGACGAAAAAAGAAAGTTTTTGTTTGAAGAATAACATGCTGCGTTTAGTTTCTTTGGGGCTGATTCACGAAGCTAAATGCATGCATAGTATTGTAATAATTTTAGTTATTTTGGAGAAATGGTTTATTTATTTTTTTTAGTTTCTGTTGTGAATTTCCTTTTTTTATTTGAAAACATCTGCCAAATTTTTTTTTGTATTATTTCGCTTACGATTTGAATGATAACTAACAATAGCTAAACATTAAGACTTGGGAGTATTAATTTTTAACTAGAATTTTAGAAAAAAGTTATGTTATTAAATAAACATGCAATAAACAAATAATTTACAGTAAACAAATTTTCAGGTACATTTTTTTGCCTCTCATTTAGCAATATATATGCTCAGCAGCAATATCTATAATTCTGGGTATTGAAATACTTACCTGCTATATTTACATCACTATATTTACTTTTATAATTCTAGCCATTGAAACATATACCTGCTATACTTACTTTATATACCTTTCATTCGTCCTACAACTTCAAAAATATACTCAGATGAGCTTAAAAGAAAGTCTTATCTTTATAGAAGAATATCGAGATAGATGTATAGATATGTATATGCATTTTTTCCCTATTGCACACTATTGGTCATCTTTGCGAAGACCATTTATCTTCATCTGTCTAACCCTGGGCCCCAATAACAGATTTTCCTCGAACTATAGAATGCGAGACTGAAGGGAATGATGTGATGCTATTGTATCCCACGTATTGAAGCTCTTCGCAAGAGCGCTTTACATACTGTTTTTCTTTTGATATTCTTACACACCTCTTTTCATGTTCCAGTCGAACAAGATTTTTGCCGAGCACCGATGGAAGGGAATATTTTTTTTTTCTTGTTTCGTTTCTTTTATCCATTTATTTATCGATGACCGACATTTATTTCTTTTCTTCCTCTTTCTTTTTCTTTTTGTCGATCGGTGGTGTAGAAAGGGAGTCGATTATTGCAATGTTTTATTTTTTTTCTTTCTCCTTTGTCATCCACGGCATTTTAGAGAAAATTTCATTTAAGATCGAAGTTGCAGAAGAGAGAGAGGGATGGAATTTGAGAAAAGCACTGCCTAGAAAGGATACTCTGGTTTTCTTTGGTAGTTTTTGTTTCTTTCAAATTCTTCTCTCTCACCATTTCTTTTTTATTCCTCTTGCTTTTTATGTGGGTTAAAATGGTTTGCTACACATCTTCTTTCCGCAGTCGGAGGGATAAAGTTATATAAAATTAAGATAACAGACGAAAAAGAAAGTTTTTGTTTGAAGAGTAACATGCTGCGTTTTGTTTCTTTGGGGCAGATTCGCCAAGCTAACTTCATGCATAGTATTGTAAGTAGATTGTATTTAGTGTCTTATCTCAGCTTTTTAGTAATCCTTTAGACTATTTTGGAAAATCTCGAAACAAAAAGGAAACCAAAACCTTTCTCTTTTATTACGATTATTTTTAATCTTATTTGTTTTTAAGAAATATTTTTTGTCAGTTTCATTTATTGTTCGCAACATTTGGTAAAAATATTTTTTTTTGCATTATTTCGCTTACTATTCGAGTGATAACTTACAATAGCTAAGAATTCAGAATGGTGAGTAATAATTTTTAACAAGAATTTTAGAAAAAAGTTATGTTATTGAATAAACATTCAATAAACAAGTAATTTATAATAAACAAATTTTTATGGACATTTTTTTGCCTCTCATTTAGTAATATATATGCCCAGCAGCAACATTCATAATTCTGGGTATTGAAATATATACCTGCTATATTTACTATATATACCTTTTATTCGTCCTACAACTTCAAAAGTAAGCTCAGATGAGCTTAGAAGAAAGTCTTATCTTTATAGAAGAATATAGAGATAGATGTATAGATATGTATATGCATTTTTTCCCTATTGCTCACTATTCGTCATCTTTGCGAAGACCATTTATCTTCATCTGTCTAACTCTGGGCCCCAATAACAGATTTTCCTCGAACTATAGAATGGAAGACTGAGGGGAATGATGTGATGCTATTGTATCCCACGTATTGAAGGTCTTCGCAAGCGCGCTTTACATGCTGTTTTTCTTTTGATGTTCTTACACCCCTCTTTTCATGTTCCAGTCGAACAAGATTTTTGCCGAGCACCGATGGAAGGGAATATTTTTTTTTCTTGCTTCGTTTCTTTTATCTATTTATTTATCGATGACCGACAGTTATTATTTTTTTTCTTCCTCTTTCTTTTTCTTTTTGTCGATCGGTGGTGTAGAAAGGGAGTCGATTATTTCAAAGTTTTATTTATTTTTTTTCATTCTCTCTCTTTTCTCATCCATGGCATTTTGGAGAAAATTTCATTTTAGATCGAAGTTGTAGAAGAGAGAGAGGGATGGAATTTGAGAAAAGCACTGCCTAGAAAGGATATTCTTGTTTTCTTTCGTAGTTTTTGTTTCTGTCAAATTTTTCTCTCTCACCAAATTTTTTTTATTCCTCTTGCTTTTTACGTGGCTTAAAATGTTTTGCTACACATCTTTTTTCCGGATTCGGAAAGGATGAAGTTATATAAAATTAAGGTAACAGACGAGAAAAGAAAGTTTTTGTTTGAAGAATAACATGCTGCGTTTAGTTTCTTTGGGGCTGATTCTCGAAGCTAAATGCATGCATAGTATAGAAAGTAGATTGTTTTTAGTGCCTTATCCTGGCTTTTTAGTAATCTTTTTGAGACTTTCTGGAAAAACTTGAAGCAAAATGGAAGCCAAAAAATCTTTCTTTTCTTGCGATCAATTTTTAATTTCATTTATTTTGGAGAAATGGTTTATTTATTTTTTTCAGTTTCTGTTGTGAGTTTCCTTTTTTTATTTGAAAACATCTGGCAAATTTTTTTTTGTACTATTTCGCTTACGATTTGAGTGATAACTAACAATAGCTAAAAATTCAGACTTGAGAGTATTAATTTTTAACTAGAATTTTAGAAAAAAGTTATGTTATTAAATAAAGATACAATAAACAAATAATTTACAATAAATAAATAATTTACAATAAACAAATTTTCATGTACATTTTTTTGCCTCTCATTTAGCAATATATATGCTCAGCAGCAACTTCTATAATTCTGGGTATTGAAATATATACCTACTATAATTACATCACTATATTTACTTTTATAATTCTAGCCATTGAAACATATACCTGCTAAACTTACTTTATATACCTTTTATTCGTCCTACAACTTCAAAAATAAGCTCAGATGAGCTTAAAAGAAAGTCTTATCTTTATAGAAGAGTATGGAGATAGATGTATAGATATGTATATGCATTTTTTCCCTATTGCACACTATTGGTCATCTTTGCGAACACCATTTATTTCATCTGTCTAACCCTGGGCCCCAATAACAGATTTTCCTCGAACTATAGAATGGGAGACTGAAGGGACTGATGCGATGCTATTGTATCCCACATATTGAAGCTCTTCGCAAGAGCGCTTTACATGCTGTTTTTCTTTTGATGTTCTTACACCCCTCTTTTCATGTTCCAGTCGAACAAGATATTTGCCGAGCAACGATGGAAGAGAATATTTTTTTTTCTTGTTTCGTTTCTTTTATCTATTTATTTATCGATGACCGACATTTATTATTTTTTTTCTTCCTTTTTCTTTTTGTCGATCGGTGGTGTAGAAAGGGAGTCGATTATTGCAAAGTTTTATTTATTTTTTTTTTCATTCTCTCTCTTTTCTCATAAACGGCGATTTTGGAGAAAATTTCATTTTAGATCGAAGTTGTAGAAGAGAGAGGGATGGAATTTGAGAAAAGCAGTGCCTAGAAAGGATATTCTTGTTTTCTTTCGTAGTTCTTGTTTCTTTCAAATTCTGCTCTCTCACCCTTTTTTTTTATTCCTCTTACTTTTTATGCGGCTTAAAATGTTTTGTTACACATCTCCTTTTCGAATTCGGAAGAATGAAGTTATATAAATTTAAGATAACACACGAAAAAGAAAGTTTTTGTTTGAAGAGTAACATGCAGCGTTTTGTTTCTTTGGGGCATATTCGCGAAACTAACTTCATGCATAGATTTGTAAGTACATTGTTTTTAGTGCCTTATCCTAGCTTTTTAGTAATCTTTTAGAGACTTTACTATTTTGGAAAAACTCGGAACAAAGTGGAAGCCAAAAAAAAACTTCCCTTTTTTTACGATCAATTTTTAATTTCATTTATTTTTGAAAAATATTTTATTTGTTGGGAGTTACCTTTTTTTGTTCGAAAACATTTTCTAATTTTTTTTTTGTTGCATTATTTCGCTTACGATTCGATTGATAACTAACAATAGCTAAAAATTCAGATTTGTGAGTATTAATTTTTAATTAGCATTTTAGAAAAATGTTATGTTATTAAATAAACATGCAATAAACAAATTTTCATCTACATTTTTATGCCTCTCATTTAGAAATATATATGCTCATCAGCAATATATATAATTCTGGATATTGATAACTATACCTGCTATATTTACTTTTATAATTCTGAGCATTGAAATATGTATCAGTTATACTTATTTTTATAATTCTAGGCATTGAAATATATATCTGCTATATTTACTTTTATAATTCTAGGCATTGAAATATATACCTGCTATATTTACTTTATATACCTTTTAATTGTCCTAGAAAATCATCAATAAGCTAACATGGAACCCAGAAATAAGGGCCACGTACAAGACGTGGAGATTTCAAAACTTTTACAATTTTGCTATGGTAGTTCATTTGTTAATATTATTGGAACAATGTAAATTGCACAAAATTAACATGGTTAAATCTGTAATAATATATGCTTTTATTTATTTTATTTGATATTTTGAATTTAAATTAGAAACTTTTACGTACATTTTTTTGCTTCTCATTTAAAGATGGATATGTTCAGAACCAATATCTATAATTCTAGACATTGCAATATATACATGCCATATTTACTTTATATATGTTTTATTCGTCCTACAACTTCAAAAATATACTCAGATGAGCTTAAAAGAAAGTCTTATCTTTATAGAAGAATATCGAGATAGATGTATAGATATGTATATGCCTTTTTTCCTTATTGCACACTATTGGTCATCTTTGCGAAGACCATTTATCTTCATCTGCCTAACCCTGGGCCCCAATAACAGATTTTCCTCGAACTATAGCATGGTAGTCTGAGGGGAATGATGCGATGCTATTGTATCCCACGTATTGAAGCTCTTCGCAAGAGCGCTTTACATGCTGTTTTTCTTTTGATGTTCTTACACCCCTCTTTTCATGTTCCAGTCGAACAAGATTTTTGCCGAGCACCGATGGAAGGGAATATTTTTTTTCTTGTTTCGTTTCTTTTATCTATTTATTTATCGATGACCGACATTTATTTTTTTTCTTCCTCTTTCTTTTTGTCGATTATTGCAAGGTTTTATTTATTTTTTTCTCTTTTCTCATCCACGGCATTTTTGAGAGAATTTCATTTTAGATCGAAGTTGTAGAAGAGAGAGAGGGAAGGAATTTGAGAAAAGCACTGCCTAGAAAGGATATTCTTGTTTTCTTTCGTAGTTTTTGTTTCTTTCAAATTCTTCTCTCTCACCAATTTTTTTTTTTATTTCTCTTGCTTTTTATGTGGCTTAAAATGTTTTGTTACACATCTTCTTTTCGGATTCGGAAGGATGAAAGTATATAAAATTAAGATAACAGACGGAAAAAGAAAGTTTTTGTGTGAAGAGTAACATGCTGCATATTGTTTCTTTGGGACATATTCGCGAAGCTAATTTCATGCATAGTATTGTAAGTAAATTGTTTTTAGTACCTTATCCCACCTTTTTAGTAATATTTTACAGGCTTCACTTTTTTGGGAAAAGCTCGAAGCAAATAGAAAGCCAAAAACCTTTCTGTTGTTACGATCAATTTTTAATTTCATTTATTTTTGAGAAATATTTTATTTGTTGTGAGTTTCCTTTTTTGTTCGAAAATATTTGCTGAAATTTTTTTTTTTTTTTAATTATTTCGCTTACGATTCGATTGATAACCAACAATATGTAAATATTCAGAATTGTGAGTAATAATTTTTAGCTAGAATTTTAGAAAAAAGTTAAGTTATTAAATAAACATACAATAAACTAGTTTTCTCGTACATGTTTTTGCCTCTCATTTAGCAGCAATATCTATAATTCTCGGTATTGATATATATAAATACTATATTTACATCAGTATATTTACTTTTATAATTCTAGGCATTGAAATATATATCTGCTATATTGACATCACTATATTTACTTTTATAATTCTAGGCATTGAAATACATACCTGCTATATTTACTTTATATAGTCTTTATTCGTCCTACAACTTCAAAAATAAGCTCAGATGAGCTTAGAAGAAAGTCTTATCTTTATAGAAGAATATCGAGATAGATATATAGATATGCATTTTTTTCCCTATTGCACACTATTGGTCATCTTTGTGAAGACCATTTATCTTCATCTGTCTAACCCTGGGCCCCAATAACAGATTTTCCTCGATCTATAGATTGCGAGACCGAGGGGAATGATGCGATGCTATTGTATCCCACGTATTGAAGTTCTTCGCAAGAGCGCTTTACATGCTATTTTTCTTTTGATGTTCTTACACCCCTCTTTTCATGTTCCAGTCGAACAAGATTTTTGCCGAGCACCGATGGAAGGGAATATATTTTTTTTCTTGTTTCGTTTCTTTTATCTATTTATTTATCGATGACCGACATTTATTTTTCGTTCTCCCTCTTTCTTTTTCTTTTTGTCGATCGGTGGTGTAGAAAGGGAGTCGATTATTGCAAAGTTTTATTTATTTTTTCTATCTCTTTTTGTCATCCAAGGCATTTTGGAGAAAATTTCATTTTAGATCGAAGTTGTAGAAGGGAGAGAGGGATGGAATTTGAGAAAAGCACTGCCTAGAAAGGATATTCTTGTTTTCTTTCGTAGTTTTTGTTTCTTTCAAATTCTTCTCTCTCACCCTTTCTTTTTTATTCCGCTTGCTTTTTATGTGGCTTAAAATGTTTTGTTACACATCTTCTTTCCGCAGTCGGAAGGATGAAGTTATATAAAATTAAGATAACAGACGAAAAAAGAAAGTTTTTGTTTAAAGAGTAACATGCTGCATTTTGTTTCTTTGGGGCTGATTCACGAAGCTAATTTCATGCATAATATTGTAAGTAGATTGTTTTTAGTGCCTTATCCCAGATTTTTAGTAATCTTTTAGAGACTTTACAATTTTGGAAAAACTCGAAACACAATGGAAGCCAAAACCCTCTCTTTTTTTACGATCGATTTTTAATTTCATCTGTTTTTGAGATATAATATATTTGCCAGTTTCAGTTGTGAGTTTCATTTTTTGTTCAAAAACATTTTCTAAAAATGTTTTTTTGCATTATTTCGCTTACGATTCGATTGATAACTAACAATAGCTAAAAATTCTGAAATGTGAGTAATTAATTTTAACTAGAATATTAGACAAAAGTTATGTTATTAAATAAACATACGATAACCAAATAATTTGCAATAAATAAATAGTTTACGAAAACAAATTTTCATGTGCTATTTTTCCTCTCATTTAGCAATATATATGCTCAGCAGCAGTATCTATAAATACGGGTATTGAAATATATATCTGCTATATTTTACATTAAATATAGTGATGAAATATCATCACTATATTTTTTTTATAATTCTAGGCATGGAAATATATACCTGCTATATTTACTTTTATAATTCTAGGCATTGAATTATATATCTGCTATATTTACTTTATATACCTTTTATTCGTCGTACAACTTCGAAAATAATCTGAGATGAGCTTAAAAGTAAGTCTTATCTTTATAGAAGAATATCGAGATAAATGTATAGATATGTATATGCATTTTGTCCCTATTGCACACTATTGGTCATCTTTGCGAAGACCATTTATCTACATCTGTCTAACCCTGGGCCCCAATAACAGATTTTCCTTGAACTATAGAATGGGAGACTGAGGGGAATGATATGATGCTATTGTATCCCGCGTATTGAAGCTCTTCGCAAGAGCGCTTTACATGCTGTTTTTCTTTTGATGTTCTTACACCCCTCTTTTCATGTTCCAGTCGAACAAGATTTTTGCCGAGCAACGATGGAAGGGAATATATTTTTTTCTTGTTTCGTTTCTTTTATCTATTTATTTATCGATGACCGACATTTATTATTTTTTTCTTCCTCTTTTTCTTTTTGTCGATCGGTGGTGTAGAAATGGATTCCATTATTGCAAGGTTTTATTTTTTTTCTTTCTCTTTTCTCATCCACGGCATTTTGGAGAAAATTTCATTTTAGATCGAAGTTGTAGAAGAGAGAGAGGGATGGAATTTGAGAAAAGCACTGCCTTGAAAGGATATTCTTGTCTTCTTTCGTAGTTTTTGTTTCTTTCAAATTGTGCTCTCTCAGCAATTTTTTTTTATTCCTCTGGCTTTTTATGTGGCTTAAAATGTTTTGCTACACATCTTCTTTCCATATTCATTAAGGATGAAGTTATAAAAAATAAAGATAACAGACGAAAAAGAAAGTTTTTGTTTGAAGAGTAACATGCAGCGTTTTGTTTCTTTGGGACATATTCGTGAAACTAACTTCATGCATAGATTTGTAAGTAGATTGTTTTTAGTGCCTTATCCCAGCTTTTTGGTAATCTTTTAGAGACTTTACTATTTTGGAAAAACTCGGAAGAAAGTGGAAGCCAAAAAAAACCGTCCCTTTTTTTACGATCAATTTTTAATTTCATTTATTTTTGAGAAATATTTTATTTGTTGTGAGTGTCCTTTTTTTGTTTGCAAACATTTTCTAAATGTTTTTTTTTTTTTTTTTTGCATTATTTCGCTTACGATTCGATTGATAATTAACAATAGCTAAATATTCAGAATTGTGAGTAATAATTTCTAACTAGAATTTTAGAAAAAAGTTATGTTTTTAAATAAACATACAATAAGCAAATAATTTACAATCAACAAATTTTCATGTACATTTTTTGTCTCTCATTTAGCAATATATATTCGCAGCAGCACTATCTTTAATTCTGGGTAATGAAATATATGCCTGCTACATTTACGTCACAATATTTACTTTTATAATTCTAGGCGTTGAAATATATACCTGCTATATTTACTTCATTATATTTACTTTTATAATTCTAGGCATTGAAATATATACCTGCTCTAGTTACTTTTTATACCATTTATTCGTTCTACAACTTCAAAAATAAGCTCAGATGAGCTTAGAAGAAAGTCTTATCTTTATAGAAGAATATCGGGATAGATTTATAGATATGTATATCCTTTTTTAACTTATTGCACACTATTGGTCATCTTTGCGAAGACCATTTATCTTCATCTGTCTAACCCTGGGCCCCAATAACAGATTTTCCTCGAACTATAGAATGGGAGACTGAGGGGAATGATTTGATGCTATTGTATCCCATGTATTGAAGCTCTTCGCAAGAGCGCTTTACATGCTGTTTTTCTTTTGATGTTCTTACACCCCTCTTTTCATGTTCCAGTCGAGCAAGACTTTTGCCGAGCACCGATGGTAGGGAATATTTTTTTTCCTTGTTTCGTTTCTTTTATCTATTTATTTATCGATGGCTGACATTTATTTTTTTCTTCCTCTTTCTTTTTGTCGATAGGTGGTGTAGAAAGGGAGTCGATTATTGCAGAGTGTTTTTTATTTTTTTTCTCTCTTTCCTCATCCACGGCATTTTGGAGAAAATTTCATTTTAGATTGAAGTTGTAGAATAGAGAGAGGAATGGAATTTGAGAAAAGCACTGCCTAGAAAGGATATTCTTGTTTTCTTTCGTAGTTTTTGTTTCTTTCAAATTGTGCTCTCTCACCAATTTTTTTTTATTCCTCTTGCTTTTTATGTGGCTTAAAATGTTTTGCTACACATCTTCTTTCCGGATTCGGAAGGATGAAGTTATATAAAATTAAGATAACAGACGAAAAAGAAAGTTTCTGTTTGAAGAGTAACATGCTGTGTTTCGTTTCTTTGGGGCTGATTCACGAAGCTAACTTAATGCATAGTATTGTAAGTAGATTGTTTTTAGTTCTTTATCCCAGCTTTTTAGTAATCTTTTAGAGACCTTTTTAGAAAATCTCGGAACAAAATGGAAGCCTTTCTTTTTTTTGCAATCAATTTTTAATTTCGTTTATTTTTGAGCAATATTTTTAGTTGTCAGTTTCAGTTGTGAGTTTCCTTTTTTGTTCGAAAACATTTTCTAAAAATGTTTTTTTCATTATTTTGCTTACGATTCGAGTGATAACTAACAACATCTAAACATTCAGAATTGTGAGTATTAATTTTTTTAACTAGAATTGTAGAAAACGTTATGTTATTAAATAGACATTTTTATAGATAAACGAAAGAAACAGGAAAATATCTTTTTGGAGGAAGAAGTTCGATTATGGTTTTTCAGCCTTATGGCTGGCCAATTAGCCATAAGGCTGCTAAAAGGTGTAGAAGAAGGTATTTTCTCTTAGAGGAATTTTAGTATTTGCTGACTGTATTTATAAAACGTATGCAAGAAAACACGAAACCTCCCATCAAGCCGATCAAATGAATGATAGATGTTCATGCTGACATGTGCTAATACAATTTTTACCACGTTCACTCGTTTCTGAAAGCTGTGACACCAACGCATGCCACTAGCGAGCATAGCACTCATAGCTTTATTTTTTGATTTTTAAACAGTAAAATACTTTCTTAAAAATATTATCTACTATAAAATGTTAAGGATTTTATATAAGTATAAATATTTCTAAAGTATGACCCTTTTTCAAGTTTCATGTGAAAGATTTATCCTTTCAGACAAATCACTTTTGCAACTAACTTGCTAGTGCTAGGCTTGCGCAAATAATAAAGTAACTGTTAATTTAACTACAAAGACCCTTTTAGCAGTGGTACTCAACCTCGATGTTTTATGGCGTTAGGAGTAGGTTACTTTTAACTCCGAATGAATTCAATAGGAAATGATTTTTTGCAATTGATTTCAGAAGTTATCTAACAGTGCTTCACAGCATGGGTGCTAAGCGGAGTTAGGAGTACCACGAATTTTAACACCAGCAAATTCACCTGTTCGGATAGCAAGGGTTTCGTATTAGCAGTTGATTTTAATGACTGTTAAAACAATTCAACTCTTTCGCCGGAGATGAATTGATTGCCATTTCACTCAATGTTACTTAAAATTTAACTCCAGTTAAATTCAACTCTCGCACTCGCTGCTGCGTTATTTTTTAACTCCACATATGATTAGCATATTTAAATCTTAAAACATTCTTATTCAACTTTTCTATCGCTTCTGCTACGTGTAATCAATTCTTGAGCTCTAGCATTATCGCTTGATAGTTGCTACTATTTATTTATTTATTATTATTATTTTTTTTTTTTTTTCATGATGAAACTATGGCAACATAATGCAGTGAATATTTTGGAAATAAGATTGCACTAATCATTTAAATACTTGATAGGTTGCGATGATATCATATATATATATATATAAATATATTATTTAGAAATATATATATATTTCTAAATCATCAATTTTATTAAATTTTTAAATTTTTTTATCAACAAAATTTGATAAAATAAGTATGTTAATTAAAAAATAGCAATAAGGAATTTTCTTTGTAATATATTAAGAAATATTTAACCAAAAGATTTTTTCTAAAAGAGTGTTATTTTTAATCAAGGAAATATTTTATAGATGGATCAACAGATCAAATATAAACATTTAAGTATGACAAAATTCAAACATTCAAAACCATATTTGTTTTAACAATCGTTTTTTTAAAGAATTTTTATAATGATAAATAAATCATTTATTTTATTTGTTTAATAAACATTTTCCGTGTGATTAAAAATGTCTAACATCAAATCTTTTCTAAGTTTAATATCTCTTTAATATAAAATTTTAAGATGAGAAATTAAATCAAAATGCGCTTATTTAATTTAGTCCAGTATATTGAATTAGAAGTTTTTTTTTTGTAGAAGAAAAAAAATTAGTGCAATCGTTAGATACAGAAAATATAACACAAAAATTTAACATTTCTAGATCTTTCCATAAATATATTCTACGTTAAATTTAAATTAATGCGATTGATTGCACAGTGCATTCATGTACGTAACCATCCAAAAAAATTTAAGGAGCGTTAAAATCAAAGGTTAACACCATTAACGAAAATTAATAGTTTTTCCCGTTACTAGCTATTGCATTATTATTTATCCATGCGGTAAAAAGGATAAATTGATCCCCTTAACCGTTTAAGTTATTATATTACTGTTACAGCTGGCTAAAATTCGTTGTTAGGATATTAGTTAATAGGGAATAAAATATATAAAAATTAAAAGCTATTGACAACTGTTTTAAGAAGTACAGCTTACTCCTATTTGGTATAGTTTTTTTTTCTATTCTAAGCTGCTATTCTCCTTTTCTTTTCTCTACTCTCATCTAAAAAACAGGATGACTATATAATTTGCTTTCTACTCTTTCCAAAAGAAATGTTTTTGTTTAACCAAAGCTTCTAAATGATGACTTATACTGTGGTTTTAAGAATTTGAAACAGCTTGAAGAATTTTTTTTCTAGGAAGAATAAATAATGATACTACTTAAGTATTTAAAAGCTGATCGTTACTGAAAGAGAAAAGTTTCTTCTTATTCTGTTAGAATTTAGCTTAGATATTTGAAGGTTCGAATTCCTTCCCATCGAAGCCTGAATCCGGATAAATTATTGTATCCGTTATTCAAGAAGGATTTTAAACGGTCTAAAAAGGATTACATTTTGTGCTGCAATATCTTTTAAAGCAATTTAGAAATAAAACTTTAAAGCTAAACGAGACTTAGAGGGGTGCATATTTAAATGCAAAAGAATTGAAGTTGTGATTGAATGTATATTATTCTTAACATCTGTTAAAAATAAATAATACCATACCGAAACAAACAAATGAGGTCCTATTTCATAACTTTCATAGATTTTTAATTCTCTTCAATTCTAATAATTTGTAGTTTGGTGGGAAAATTATATAAATTTTCATGAATTATTTCAAAAGTTATTAATTTTCAAATCTTATGGTATTAATGCAATCTTATAGTATTTCAAAATTAATTAAGGTAATATTATTCATAAAAAGGTCGTTAAATTTTTTAAAGGGGTTTAACTATTGAATGTTCATTGAGGAAGCTCTAAATTATTGTGTCAATGAGGGTGTGAATGCAGGCATTTGGGTTCTGAGCGATAGCCGGAGCTCTATTCATCACCTGGCTGAATGGTACAAGCATGGTAATAGAGAGACAGTGAATATTGTTCAGCTTTTGGGCAGCATAACTATATATTTTTTCAGTGGTTTCCCTCACATGTGGGTGTTTACTGCAACTATATTGCAGATGAGCTGGCTAGGGAGGGCAGCCTTATGAGTTCTACTGATGGTGGCTGTCTCTCTTTGTTGTAGGGTCAAATTAGTTATCAACTCCTCTTGGAGAAAGGCCCCCGTAAATGAGTGGTATGATTGTACTGACTGGTGGTGCTTTAATTGGAGCTGGCAGTAGATCCGAACCGACTGCTCTTGTTAGGCTCCGCAGTGGTCATCTTCAGGCTCAATGTCAGGTGTCAGACCTTAGTTTATCCCCTTTGCCCAAAATGTGACTCAAGAAGCTCGACTCAAGAAGCTCCTGCTCATATCTTGCCTTGTATTGGTTTTCAGAAGGGCCAGTTGTGCTCAAGTCTTAGAGAGGTTTTTCATTGTTTGAAAACGCATGGGGTCATAGACTTGGTTTAGATACTGCTATCGACCAAATGGGATAAGAAACAACAACAACTGAATGTATTTTTTTTAACATAATCTATATATTAAAATGACTAATTGGTCATTCCATCTACAGGACCATCATAAAAAAATATAAAACAATAATGGCTAATGAGTTAATCTGAATGGAACTGATTTTCACAAAACTCAAAATAAAGATATGTATTGAAAGCATTAAATAATCATTTTTTTTTTTTTATTGAAATGTTGTTGCTGAAAACTTAAAAAATTTGGATATATTTTGATTGTGAAATGTATCCAAACATTATAAACACATAAACATTATGCAAAAAAGATATTATGATAAAACATTTGTTTATTCAGTTCTTGTACATGAAAGAAAATTCTTCAGATCTGTTACGTCCTTTTATTGCTTTCTTTTATATTAGGCACCATTGTACTGATACTTATCTAATATTTACTAATAAAAATTTATCTTTTTTATGGATGTAAATTCAAAGTATTCCAATATAAATTGGAATAATCCAATAAAATATTTATTACGTATTCGAAATTAATAAGAAATGAATCAAAATGATTCATTTTAATACTATCTCATTATGCTAATTTCTTGCATTTTATTTTTGAAAGCAACATAAAATGATTTGCAATCAGCAAAGACATGCAAGTGTTTAGGAATTGAATAATGTTTATCGAATAATTCAATTCTCAATTTAATTTTTGAATTTTTCTGACGCTTGATAATCCATTATTACATTTGCATTAAATATTTTTGCTTGAGGGAGAAAGTATTTGGCGATATGTCACTAAAAATAAATGTTTTTCAAGATGCATTAAAAAGCGAAAGAAATTTTCCAAGTAATTTAATTAAAGTCCCAGCGTTTTCGCTTTTGATATGAAAGTGGAATAAACAGTTAGTTTTAAAGTTTTCGAATTTTTATTGAGTTAACATTGAAAATTCGAAGGAATAAATCTTTTGGGTATTGAAATATTTTTAAGTTTAAAAGAATTAAATCTGAATTCCAGAATTTGTTACGTTTCTTCGATACATTAAATTATATAAATTTCTATTTCAGTTGCAAAAGTTTATGGCACACTCTAGGTAGCTTGTGATTAAATTTTAAACATGTGAAGTTTTATTTATATGAATTAAAAAAGACATTACCTGAAAATATAATATTTAATACATATTTTTCGAAAAATAAAGGCATTAATAAATAAAAAATAATAATACAAAAATATAAACTACATGGTGTGAAAGCATTAAGAATATGTATAAATTTGTATAGTTTTTTTTAATAATTAGTGAAAAATTAAAAATGGGACTTTAAATAACTTCAAACAAAACCTTTTTTCTATGATTTGTTTCTTTTTTGATTAATCTTCCAATATTTTCTAAATAACTTTATTTTCGTAAAAATAAAATACTTATTAATTTATTGTTTGTATTTATAGTGGAAAGTAGTTTCTTTTTACTCTGGAAATTTAATAAATCAACGATGCATGTTGTAATAACTTTATTTTTTGTAATAATTTTGTTAAAAATGGTAATGACTTTTCTTCTCATGTTTGAAACAATCAAACTTATAAAGGATGATTTTTGTTATAATTTAAATACGGATAAGCTCAAATAAAGGCGTATGCATGTTATTATACTGAGCACGTGGATGGCCTTGCTAAAGTAATCATATTAGACGGCGACGCAACTTGAATGGATATTGAAGGCATATCCATTTTCATTTCTCAAAATTAACTTAAATGACTGCCTTTAGTGGATTGGTAACAATTTTTGTTGTTGCTCTAATACAGCTAGCAATACAGAGACAGTTAATCTCTATGCCATAAGCAAGGGCTGACCGCTGTTACTCATTTAGCACTACACAGCAGGCACGTGTAGCTTGAAGATACGTTGCGGACGCGAGTAACACTATCCCCACAACACTTTACGATCATATTAGACCTTGATTGGTAACAGTATTGAAACCAAATCAAAACAAGGCAAACACATTATCGAAATTATAACTAGAGTCTCAAAAAAATCATATAATCCTTTTAGGGAAGATATTATGTTTATAAATGGTTATGAGCTATTCCAAACATATATCAAAATATTTAACCTTATAAAAAATATAGTGGATATATGTACAACATGAAATAGTAGGAAATTTTTATAATCATTTAATTATACAACTATTTGTCCTCTAACCTATTCATGTCGTCTTAAATTCTTCTTTACATAATTTTACATTCACTGGCATAGAATTATAATGTATAACTCTTGAACCATACAGTAAATCATCTTTTTAATAAATAAAAAGAACAATTATTCATCCTATGAAACTTACCATTGAAATATTAACTGAACTCTCTGCACTCATTTCTTCACTTGAATAAACAACAGTTTGTATTTTAAGCTACATAGATTGAACTTTATCATAATGGTTGTATACCATACAATATTTTTATTTCATGTTTATAACCATTGTTTATTCTTTCTGTATTATATATCTTTCTTTTTTTCTCTCCACATTTTGCCCTTTTGTTTCATATTTGTTAGAATATATGTGTCTCGCCTTTGCATTCCATAACTTTGTTTTATTATTTAATATCTAATATTGTGTGCGAGGGCTTTTATAGTATATTTTAAACATGATTTGTATTTATAGTATATATGTATACTATATATAGTATACATATTTGTATTTATAGTATATATGTAAAATTTTATAGTTTTTATGGTTTTGTTTATACTATGATATAAAAATTTCTTTCGCTTATTTTTACTTAATGCTCCCATTGTTTTGACAAGAAACTACATAGATCTAGATGCAATGTATGATTACATTTTGATTCATTAATAACTATTTTACATTTAAAATTAATTAAATTTAATACATATTTTATTTTATTTTTTTTTTTTTTTTGATTAAATGAAAGATAGATTTTAAAAAATAACAAAATAAAAGTTTTAACATATTTCTTAATGAATTCTTTTCATTATATCTAATAAGTTTTCTGTAGTTTTGATTTATAAAATGTGCATGTGGCTTTTATAAAAGCTGCATAGTTCATGGTGACTAAATGCTTAAGTAATTGCTGCATCATGACCATTCAATACAAATTATTATTGATCTACACATAAATTATTCTAAAAAGGTCACATGTCTCTTCCAATTCTTCTTTTGTTTTTGACATAAGAGAAAGTAAAAACACTTCTCTGACAACTTTGGCAAGTATCCAGGCAGATCGATTGAGAAAATCATTTTAATTACCCAAAATTAATTTAATATTTTATGTTTCTTTCGTTTTCGTGAACATTACTGTTTATTTTGCACTGATTACTAAAATTCTGTTCAAATTTAAATGTATTAAAAAAAAGAACAATTAGAAAATTTCATTGCATATTCTCTGATAGTTTGCAATAATTGATTTAATGCAAGTTATCTAAATTTTTTCTACTAGGTTTCTTAATTTGTGCACAAGGTAAACACAGAAATTCAATAAATAATTTGTGCGTCTCTATGTATTCTGTTCTTTCATAAGCTCCATATTCGATAAACAGTTCAATTTTCTGTACTCAATATGCTGTTGATATTATTTTCAAAGATTCACAAATTTCAAAGATTCAAAGATTCATTTCAATTCAAAGATTCAAAAATTCACATTCGTTCGAATAACTAACAGAAAACGTTTACTACGTAAAGAATTTCTTTTTTTCTTTTTTCCATAGCAACAAATTTGTATTTTTGTCTTTAATTATTAATATGTAAAATTCTTTAAAAGTTTAAAAAAATTGGTTTTCAATTAATTAATATTCTTCACACGAAAAATGTTAAAACGTAAAATAGAATAAATTTCATTTAAAGTTATAGAAAAATAAAATATTCAAGCTTCATTCAACATTTCCTTGATTTTGCATTCTCATTTCGAAATTCTGGACTCATTTCCACTATTTTGAATTTTATTTATTTATTATCGCTTCTTTTAAACAATTATTTTAATACAAATAGTGAGAAATTTGAAATAAGTCTTTTAAGTTTAAACATAAGTGGATATTTACTAAGTTTAAATCAAATGAATTTCAGTTTTAAAATGTTGTTTTTTTCAGTATTATAATAAAATGTGTCGAGTGTAAATAAATAACTATGGGGAAGGTAATTATTTCACACCTACAAAACACCCGTTTTGATTTGATATAAAAGCTCTCTTTGATTCAAACCAACATGCAAGATATGATATATGTTACCACCTTACTAGATCGAAACTTAGCCTAGAGTTAACCTAAATAATGTCCTATCTAATCCAAAAAAATTAAATGCTATGTATATAACTGAGATAGTCAATTAAAATTATTAAAGATAATTTTTTAAACTCTGAAACTTGTTAAATATTTCAATTTTCTTCTTTAACAGCTCATTTTTATTTTCCCTTAACATTGAAAATTTGAATTGGGTTTAAATGTAATGTAGAATTTTATTTTAATGTCTTGAGGCAATGTATTTCTTATCCACGTTAATAAATATTAAATTGTTTAGTAATTTCATTAATTGTTTTTTGATTTTACATATATATATATATATAATATTAGTCTTTATTTTTATTTGTAGAACTTTTGTTACTTTTCTACCATTAGTGCTCTAAATTTGTGTATTTCTTCTATTAAATATTGCATTACTCTTAAATCATTAATTTTGATTTCATCAAATGACAAATTACCATAATATATGTTAATATCAATAATATAATCTTATGATCTTTAAGCTCTTATAATTAACAGCTTCTCTTAGAAACACTAAAAAAATTAAAAAACTAGATTAATTAATTCATTCAATCTTTCATCGAGGTAAAATACTAAAAAAACGAGAAGCATTAAAAGTCTATGATAATTTTTCATTTAAATATTTTTAAATTACCTACTTCAAGAAGAAGAAGAAGAAGAAAAAATGCAACTAATTTGTTAATCGGTTCTTTTAATGGCCCACCATCGATAATCTAGAGCCAATAAGAAATGTTTTCGCTCAGTCGCCATTTTTTTTACGTATAATGCGTGCTATATTTTCATGACAAGTTTAAAATAATGTTTTCTTTTCTGGGGGAAAAACGTAAATCCAAATCTCAAAAAAATGTTTCTCTGCTGGAAAAAAAAAAAAGAATCCGATACTCTTACTAGCTGCAGAGCTTTAGTAATATCGGGAATAAAAGCAGTAAATTCCTATACTAAGAACCATCTCTTTCGCGATACATCGTGGGGTTAAAAGTTACCTCAGAAAACCATCCGTTCTTGAAATATCTCCGCCGGGAATTCAATTTTCCGCTTCTGTGCCTTTTGCGAGCGTCGCGCAGAGCTTAAATTTGTTATTTATTTTTCTGCATATTACGAGAAGAAAAGTTTATCTTTTTTTTTTTAAGGAAAAAACAAGTGCGGATCCATAGAAACGTCCAGTTTTCATATATATGTATCCAAGAAACATTTCTCCGAAATTGTCCATAGAATTGATTACAATCTTATTTCTTGGAAATGTTAATTTATTATTATTTTTTAAGAATAAAGTTTTACTATAATCTCGATAAAGGTGTTTTGTTTTTGTTGGTGATAAATTTCGTCAAAGTCAAGCATTTTGTCAAGTTAATTTAATTGCATGAAATTATGAATACAATGAAAACTATAGTATAATAAAATTATGTTTTCCTCAATTGCCCTTTATTCTGTAAAATACAGATTTTTGAAGATCTGGTTTGGTTTTCCATGGCTGGTTACCTGTTGTTTTCCCATATAGTGTATATCATTTGGTGTTGTTATTTTCACTTGCAATAACCGCTACAACTTTGAAATGAAAATGAAAATACAAAATAACGATTTATAAAGATTATATTTTTAAGCGAATTCCAGAAAAATTTGAAAAATTGGACATTTTTCTTAGGAATATACATAGACAAGCATTTTTTAATAATTACACATGTGAAAGGATTTCGTATATATTAAAAAGGGAAGGAAAATAAATTTTTGCGAGTAAAAACAGTGACAGAGAAATTGCAAACCCTTTCATATCAAATTAATAAAGTAATCTTCTCTCGCATGATGCAAAATGTAGATGAAACAAATTTGTTATCAAGAAAATAATGAAGTGCAGTATGAAAGTAAATAGCTAACACATCAATTTTTGTTTTATAAAGTCACATATTTGAAGGTCACATATTATAGTAATCATTGCTTTTATAAGTAATTTATTAGTTAATTAAATTATTAATTTATATATATAATATATATACATAATAATGTAAAAAACTAAATCGTTTCATTAACTTATGTAAAGATTACAGTAATTTGTGACCTCCACATTTCGTTTCGTGAGAGTTTGTTGCTATCTGAATTGCTATGATAAAAACTATAAAACAAAAATTGATGTGTTGGTTATTTACTTCTATACTGAACTTCATTATTTCCTTATAACAAATTTTTTTTTTTTTAATATTTTGTATCCTTTAAGAGAAGATTATTTTATTAATTTGAAATGACAAAATTTTCAATTTCTTTGTCATTGTTTTGCTCACAAATATTTATATTTCCTTCTCTCTTTTAATATATTTGATAGAATTTTACTTTAATACTCCTTTCATTTTATTGAGAAATAATACTAAATATTTCTGAGCATATTTCATCTTTTGAGCAGAATTAATATGGATTTTATAATAAATATACTAAAATATACAAAGCTCGAATTGCTTCCTAGATTTATTCCACTTCCCTATTCCTTTAGTTATATATATATATATATATATATATATATGATAAATCAGGTTAGGCAGATGGTTAATAATCCTTATTTTTTTTCCTTAAAAAATATGTTTAATTAGGGTAAAAGCTAAAAAAAATTTTTTTCGAAGTACAAGCCATCGCTAGTCACATTTTTTCTCTATCTCCTTGGCAATTTATGGGTGATCTTCATGAAAAACTGTCCTTTTTTTGAGGTGGACTTATCATGTAGCCATTTTTCGACATCAGCGTAATTGTTGAAGTATTGCATAGAAAGTGTGTGAGACATCGGTGAAAACAATTGGTAGTCGGAATGGGTCAAATGTAGTGAGTATGGCAGGTGGGGTAAGCATTTCCAGATGTGTGATGGAGTGATATCATCCTGCATATAACTTTTCCGTGTTTTGTAACCAATTATGATCGCTTTTCTACCAGTGCATGGTTCAAATTGACCATTTGTTATAGTAGTGAATGATATTAACTGTTTAACCTGATTTCAGAAGCTCAAGATCATTTCAATCCTTTTTCTTTGATTTACCTGGACATTCTTTGTCTTTCAAGTGGAAATTATGACTTTCTGAATCGTTTAAACCAATGCGTACAAGCGTCTTGTGTTTGGACATTGACACCGTATGTTTCCACAAGCATCCCTCGCATTTTTCTTCTGATTGAACACGAAAAACTAAATATGCCACTAATGCTCTTGATTTGGATCTACACTTGACTTTATCACACGAAATAAGTATGACTCTTGATCGAAATCATTTAATCATCTATGGCGTTAGGAAAGACATTGTCATAGCAGCAAAACGTCGTAAGACATGAAACAAAAACCCTGTTTCAAGCGCATCTCTAAAAAATAAGACATATTAACCACCACACATGGTATAAGACTTATATTTAATATTTTAAGAAACAACCTAAAATTAATTGTAGATATAATGACTTAGGGCTCAATTTTCAAAAATTTGAAAACTTAGTTAAAGACAAATATTTGTTAGTAATTTTGAGGAATTTTTTTTTCCAATTTTGTATTAATGTGTTTTGTTTTAATAGAAAAATAGTCAAAGATGACTATTGATGACTACTGATGTCAATTATGCTTTTTTGTAGTAAAGTAGATATGCTGTATGAAAACAATATACACTGAAGTGACAAAAGTCATGGGATACCTCTTAATATCGTGTCGGCCCTCCTTTCGCCCGGCGAAGTGCAGCAACTCGACGTGGCATGGACTCAACAAGTCGTTGGAAGTCTTCTGCAGGAATATTGAGCCATGCTGTCTCGATAGACGTCCGTAATTGTGAAAGCGTTCATGGTGCAGGATTTTGGCCACGAACAGACCTCTTGATGATGTACCATAAATGCTCGATGGGATTCATGTCGGGCGATCTAGCTGGCCAGATCATTCGTTGGAATTGTCCAGAATGTTCTTCAAACCAATCGCGAACAGTTGTGGCCCGGTGACATGGCACATTGTCATCCATAAAAATCCCATCGTTGTTTGGGTACATGAAGTCCATAAATGGCTGCAAGTGATCTCCAAGTAGCTGAACATAAGCATTTCCAGTCAATTTTCGGTCCAGTCGCACCAGAGGACCAAGTCCATGCCATGAAAAAAACAGCCCACACCATTACGGAGCCACCACCAGCTTGAACAGTGCCCTGCTGACAGTTTGGGTCCATGGCTTCGTGGGGTCTGCGCCACACTCGAACCCTACCATCAGCTCTTACCAACTGAAATCGTGACTCATCGGACCAGGCCACGGTTTTCCATTCATCTAGGGACCAATCGATATGCTCACGTGCCCACGAGAGTCGCTGCAAGCGATGTCGTTCTGTCAGTAAAGGCACTCGAGTCGGTCTTCTGCTGGAATAGCCCAAGAAAGCCAAATTTCTCCGCACAGTTCTAACAGACAAGTCCCTTGTACGTCCCACATTGATATCTGCGGTTATTTGACGCAGTGTTGCTTGTCTGTTAGAATTTACGACTCTTTGCAGACGTCGCCGGTCTCGGTCGTTAAGTGCAGGCGGTCGACCACTGCGCTGTCCATGGTGGGATGCTATGCCTGAAATTTCATACTCTCGGCACACTCTTGACACAGTGGATCTGGGAATGTTGAATTCCCTAACGATTTCCGAAATGGCATGACCCATGCGTCTAGCTCCAACTAACATTCCGCGTTCAAAGTCTGTTAATTCCCGTCGTGCGGTCATCATCACGTCAAAACCTCTTCACATGAATAACTTGAACAGAAATGAAAGCTCTGCGAAAGCACTGCGCATTTATACCTGTTCTACGCGATGCTACTGCCATCTGAAAATTTGCATATTGCTATCCCAGGACTTTTGTCACTTCAGTGTATATACACAAACGGAAAAAAATATATAAAGATACATTATAATACAGTTAAAATTTAACTAACTGGGAATGATAAAATGTCCTGAGGTTTTACAGCAAGGGGAAAAAAATCTTCAAGATAAAATTCAATTTTAACATATTCAATGATTGCATCTTTATTCGAAACACTTGGGTTACAGCGAAAACTTCTATTTCCCCAAGATATTTCTATCTAGAAATCGATTTCGTTTTTTTGCGAAGTTGTATTGTTCTTTCTTGCAAGACGCGATTAATTTAGTTTTTGGCTTTAATGTTTTACATATGCTGAGAATATCGGAAGCAGAATTAATTCCGGTACAAACTAGTTTTTTACGTGTTCTCATTTTTGTCTTTTCCTACAGAAAGTTAGAAAAAAAAAATGCCAATTTGATTCTGCATCTATCCTCTACAATTGCATACTCAGAATTGAAATTGTGATTTTCAGATGCTTCTAGAATTCAAAGGATTTGTGTTTAATGTTGCTTAGAGCAATGATCAATATATTATCTTCATTTAGATGGCCACTCAATTACTGAGAAGGGACTTTACCATCTTATTGCATCCGTTCTAGCTTAAATACTACAGAAAAAGCAATCAATGAAAATAAATGAACTTTTTTTTTACAAAACTTTTTGCTCTTCTTTTTAATTAAAAACAAGAAAAATCAAGTTCTTTATTATAAAGTTCATTTTGTTTTTAATCTTTTTATTGAAACATAAAGTTCTTAATAAAAAATATTTCGTATGCATAAACCAATATATAGTTGTTTCACTACAGTCTGCACAGCATTTTATTAATATAATTTTAAAATGTTTTTGCTTATTTATTTAAAAATCATTGTGCTAATTTTAAATGATCTACTGAGAACCATTTTAAATTCACTCACTACTCATGCACTAAGAACCATTTTAAATTAAAATTATTCCATTTAATTTGAATAAAAAAATAAGCAATTTTTTTTTTTTTTTTTTTTTTTTTCGTTTCATTAATTGAAATTTTATCTAGTACAAAAAAATATATAACATTAAATTTTCTATTTGAAAAGTGATTATTCTATTTTATTAAAATTTTATGTAAAAATTGTAAGCTGGTTAGAATATTGAATCTCTGCAAATAGTATAAAATGCATTATGAACAATTTCATTTATTTTTTAAAATAAACTATAAGGAGTGATTTCGCTTTACTTCACCTTCTGCTGCTGTTGTTTTTGTATCTTTGCTTTACCTTTTATTTTTTTTATCTTTACTTTACCTTTTATTTATTTTATCTTTACTTTACCTTTTACTTATTTTATCTTTGCTTTACCTTTTATTTGCTTTTTAATCTTTGGTTTACCTTTTATTTGCTTTTTAATCTTTGCTTTACCTTTTATTTATATTTTTATCTTTGTTTTACTTTCTTAAACCTGAATTCAGTATTTAATTTACTGTCAATTCAGATTAAGAATTCCGGCTAAAGCATCCTGGTATGTAGCTCCAAACTCTTGAAACCCTACAAGGAAAAATTTACTTTACTCTACACCCTACTCAGAGCTGTCTAGCTCCCTACCAGTTAAAAAGATATGGATGGAAAAATAATCATAAAAATTATGTTAAAAATATTTCAATTATAAAAATACAGAAGTACAATGCATTATAGTACGTAAAAATATTGCTGTGATACTATGCAACTCGAACAAGGCTAAGTTATGAGAAAAGTATACAAAAAATAACAGAAAATATATATAAAATATAGATATATATATATATAATATATAGGAAAATAAACATTATATACATGATACTAAAAATATAGTTTGGCATCGTATGAAAAATATTATGGCAAATTTCAGTTTAAAATAAGAAAAAATCTATTGTTTGAAGGGAAAGAATAGGCTCAGAGAATTAGATTAGTATTTTAGGGTTAATGATTTCTTGGAATAATTAGTTGCCCTTTGTCATTGTTCGACCATCGCATCTCCCTCTCATCTCATAGATTGTACTGGTGCCTCTGTGAGGCAACTGTTGAATGAGGGGAGGACAGTTTACGATCTATTGATGCAGCATGATCTACTGGACTTTGTTTAGGATTCTAAATCAAGGGGATAAGCCACAACAACAACATTAGTTGTGCATTACCTTTTATAAACTTTATTAAATTGATAATTTTTTATCTGGTTCATGAGATTTATGTTCTATTTTTATGTAACTGAATGTAAAAATGTTGAAAAATGATTGTAAGATGCTATGATTCTGAAAGAGGACAAGTAATTATATAGTCGAACAGTTTTCCTGTTTCTCCACAGCAGAAGAAATCCTCTTCTTAAAGGTGGAATCATTTAAGATATGTAAGAGATATACCTTTTGTAAGCAAATTTTCTTCTCTAGAAAGAATTCTATGACTCTTTTGTATTTATGACATAAAAAAGATTAAAGCAAAGTATATTTATACATTTTTCTAAAATGTTTTGCCTTATATTGTAATTATTCCAGTCTTGCTGCTAATCCTCTATCAAAAATTATTTAATTTATTTTTGAAAAAGAAATGTTTTTACTCTCATATTTTTAAAAGGAAGTTGGATATTAAAGACAGATTGCTTCGAAGTTTATAATGCTTGCTTCAACAGCGCTATCTGCATATTCATTGCCATGATAGCCTACATGTACTTTTGTCCAAAGCAGTTGGATGAATCCATTGTTTAAAGTCTTTTGTTCTATTTCTCTACCCATTAGGTGAGAGATTTTAAAATTAAGGATGGTAGATAGACTTGAATGGCTGGCTGTGCAAAGTGATACTGGAACATTTAAAGTTTCCAAAGTCTTTGACTTTTTTATGAAGAAGTTTTGCTTAGAGATAGAGTTGGATAGAAAAAGATAGAGTTATTTCTGAAAAGTGTTTTCTTCCATTCTTGAATTAATTGGTCATATTTGAAACAGCAAAATGTTAGTGAGTTGAGTGCTTAATTTAGTTTTAGAGCCATCTGTGAAAATATTAACTGTGGAATTATATTTAAAATTGTTATGGATACAGCTTTTGAGATCTATGTTGATATTTTATCTTGTAGCCTTTTGTTTTTCCTCGTAGTCCTTTGTATTAAAATTAGTTTCATGTATTATTAAAATATTTCAACATTTAAAGATTTGTATTGAAATCATTTCATACTTAATTGTTAGGTATAAAGTGATAATATAGTAACTCCTTAAGATAATATAGGATTTGTACGATAAGTTCCTGTATTGAAAATTAAAAACTGGTATTTGTATTGAAATATTCTTGCCTGAGTTCAGAATTGATAGCATGTATTGCTGCACCATGTGTGAAGTTACGCGCTATAACAATTTTTAGAGTATTTTTTGTGTTCTTTATTGATTCTTCACTTGTTAAAGATGATTGAGATTTTCCATTGCTTTGTTTGATTGTACTTTAAGATGCTTAATTTAGTAGGGTTTTCCTCTAGCATGATGTCTAAGTATTTGATGGTCTTTTTTCTTCTTTTTTTTTTTTAACATTCCATTGAATATTTGGGGAAACTTTTAGTTTACCGAATAAAATTTAATTGATTCTTTTACACTAAAACAGTAAGAAGATGTTTTAATGTCCATATTTTGAATTTATCCAGAGTGCTGTAGCCACAAATTCTTTGAGTCCCTCTCTTGTCTTGCTTGAAATTATGAAGGCAAAGTGATCGGCAAATGCCTGTAAATGAAAATCTGCTGAGTAAGGAAAATTTGCGATTTTATCAGATATTAGATTCCAAAATGCTGAGTCACTTCAAGATCCCTGTCGATATCCCTGAGACCGTTTGTAAAAAATTGGTTCTTAACTTGTCTAAATTGCTACTTTCTATTGTTACGAACATCAAACAGTTTCTGTATGTTTGTTGTTTTTTCAGTTAAAAAAGACAGTCTATTTTTTTTTTTTTATTTGATGTAAATTTAACGTTGTAGAAGGTTCCTTTAATACCTATTGAGATAACTGAATATTTGCTGATTCAGGCTGATAATTATTAATAACAACCATTATGAGTAGGGCATGATCAACAGATTTCCCTTCCCTAAATCCATGTCGAGATGGATGAATTAGTCTGTTGTTTAGCCTTTGTAGCAACAGTTTTTTAAAAACATTTCCAAATTTAGAAAGTAGGGATATTGATGAAAAGGAATTAATCCTTTTTATGAAATAGTACAATGAATCCTATCTTGAAACTTTTAGAGAATAAATGGTGATAGTTATTTTTTGAAGAAATTTAAAAATACTGATAAAAAATGGTTGAAGACAATTTGTAAAATTGTATAATCAAAACCGACGTAACTACAAGTTTTCCTTTGGGTAATGTTTAAATGAACTTTTTTAGTTCAGAATAAGTAATTGGTTTTCTTGAATATTTCATTTTCAATTGTTATTTGTATCTCTGGTGAAGGGCTTTCTTATGGATAAAACTTTTTAAGAACTTTCGTGCTATATCTTTAACATTTCCATCAAGTGGATCACCAGCTTCTTTAAGCAACATTGCTAGTGGAATTTTTTTATTTTGAATTAATTCCTCATTGAGATAAATTTTATGTACAGAAAATATTCCATGTGGTTCTCTTAGATTTAAGAATTAGTTTCTGGTAAAGGACTCTTTTCTTAGAGTAAATATTTTGATTCGTAGCTACATGATCGCCTTCACTTTTTTTGTAATCATCTTTTGTTGGTTTTATATTCTTATTTATTTACTATTAATTAACTTTTTCATTTCTAGGCTTTAAAATTTATAAGTTAAGAAATTCATGATCAGTTTAAAAGACTTTTAAATGTAGAAAAAATCCATGTTTATTGCTTACAGAATCAAAATCGTGATCTATTGATAATGTGTGCAGATAGATTAAAGAAAGTTTCAAATACGAATTTGTTGGTGGCATCTGTTGCTGTCAATTCTTTCAAAAACCTGTGGTCTGTTGGCGATTGCAACAGCATGTGTTAAGCCTCTCGCATCGACAAGCAGGCTACCTGGTGGGAATTTTCGGGTTTTATTTTATATGATGCGAAAATAATATAAAGTTGATCCAAAAAGTTCTCGAAAAGGTGATATCTCTTTGTCATTGCATTTTGATGAACGCACGACACACGATAGTGGACACACGATTTGACATTAGACACACAGATGAAACAATGAAAAGTAGTAATAATCATTGAAATTGTAGATTTAGGGAATTTTATCAATTGTATTTTAAATAATTTTAAAATATTTTCTTTGTAATTCTTAAATTAATAATACTATGCAATTATTCATTAACTGCATATAAATACACATTGAAATAAATAAATCACATAATTACTTTCCAAAAAATAAAACTTGTAACCGTGATTCCTCCTACGCATTGCAAGAGCACCCACTGTGGAGTTCAAGAGAAATGGTCAGTAGGCCTCGAGAGTTTCACCCGAGAGAAAGTACAGCGCAACCAGCACTGCCGCTGACAAACGTTTACCTTGTAATCTCACATCCAGAGAGGATGTATATATTCAATGCAACCTGCGTAATAGTTGGCTTACAGACTCTCACCCGGAGAGGAAGTATATTCCACGCATCTAGCACGTACCTGAGTATTAGGTTTTGAGCTTAGAAGTGGAATCCTTAAACGAATCTATAATTGTGTGTCTTTAAATGTGTTAAATATTGTCTGCCTCTAATTGTTTTGCGTGCGTAAATAAAGCTATGAGTTCTCAAACTTGAGTGAGTTCACAACCCAACCACACTCAGTTACAATCCAGAGTTACTCCAACTCACAACACTACAAACTAAATAATTCCTAAATAAAAAAAATCTTCACAAACTATTATTGCTTATTTTCACACTCCAACGAAATTGAAAATATTTAATTTTCTTATTATTATCATCGCATCAATTCTAACAGCAAAAAATTGTGAGTTCCACATTAGAATTAATGAAAGAATGGATTCAAAAACGATTACGTAAATAAATCTGAGTTTCCTAAGGAATAAACACATCGTTCTGCAAAAAGGAAAGTCGTAAATACTAAGTCAGAAAAAAATCATTTTCTCTTTTCATACGAGTAAAAAAAATGCAAAATTGATTTTGCAAAGTAAGCTGTTGTAATAAGCATCCAACTTCTAACGAAAGTATGCATAAATACAAATAGCTCGGCTCAACATTCATAAGACGCATTCATAAAGACAAACACTTTATGTACGAAACGTAAAAGAACAATGGAGACAAAAGAATTTAACGAAAGCTATTAATTGGAAAAGGCAAAATAATACCATTATTTACTTTCTAAAAAGAAAATGTCTGCTGAAAGTTAAAGTAACTTAGATTAGGGAAGGTTTTTTTTTTTTTTTTTTTTTTGTAGTTTTCTTCTGACCTTAGAAATTTCGCTTCTATTCATAAGTCTAAGCCTTTTTTTAGTGCAAACAAGTAGTTAGCACTGAGCTGGAAATTTCATTCTTCTTTTAGCTAAAGATTAAATTAACCATAACACAATTTGTAGGGTATATCAAAAACAACTTACAACTTATACTTTGTTTGTTAGAACCTTAGATGAATGAAATGAAATTAATTTTTTCGAGCTTTTTACTCGCTCCTGACTTGACAATAATTGAATGCGAAAAGTTAATATAACAATAAAGAATAGAAGGTTCATTTTTTTATTTATAAGTTCAGAAATTTTTTTTCTTTTCCAACTATTATTTTGTAAAATGTTTCTTATACAAATTTCTACTCAAAAGTAAATTTTACAAAGTATAAAAAAGTTTTCATAAAATTGTTTATTTTGTTAAAACCTTATATCCAATCTGAAAAAAATAATTGTTTTCAAATCATATTATTTGTGAAGATGTTATCTATGTTGTAAATAGACGTCAGAATTAACTCCTTAAATATGCTATTTAAATCTTCTAATATACGTATTTCATATGTTTCAATGCAAGAAAACTCTATATCCATATTTATTACATATTTTTAATTCAAATATCGGGGTTAAAATCTCCTTTATTAAATAAACATAAAAAGGCAAATATTAAAATATCTCATGTTGATATCTCATGTTTCGATGGAGATTATGTTTCAAGTAAAGATGAAGAGCATATTTCTAGTAAACAAATATTTCTTCTGGTCTGGTAGCTGTTTAATCATAATTGTCCCATGGTTCATATTATTTATTAATAGAAAATAGTCTAATAAAACAGACTGAACTTTTTTTTCGAAGAACTTCAAAACACTAAAAATAATCAGACTAAAGATAGGGGGATGTCACTTTTTGATAGAAGTTAAAGGAAATGAAATAAATTATTCTTCTTTTGCAAAGATCTTCGTTGTCAGCTTAACAATCTTAGACTTCCTATGTAAATGTCCATCAATAATATTTTTCACTTTTTTTTTAGACAACAAAAATATAAGCTATTAATTAAAGAAGTGATTATTTGTATTAAAACTCAATTGTAACTTTAACAATATTTTAAAAGTCTAATATCTTTAACAAATGGCAGCAATTTTAACTAAAATCACAAGTATCGCATATTAATTGCTCTTGTTAATTCATCGCTAAACAACAGTGCACATTTTTCAAACCACAAGCAAAAATTGCATGTTGCACAATCTATACGAAAGCAATGATCAAAAATGATTTGTTTACAGAATAGCATGCTCATTAAAATGTTAAGTAAAAATTATTGTCTAAAAATTGCCGTTGATTATCAAATATTATTCATTAGAGATTGTTTGGAAATATTATATTCTTCTCTTATGGTAGAGTTTTTTAATGAATACATTTCATTTGTTGTAATTAAATATTATGCACAGCTAATTGATGCAAACAAAATTCCTGCTCATTAGTTAACCTTATAATAGCAATTTCTACAATGTGATTCTTATTAGAGAAAATTTAAAACTTGTGTCAGTTTTTTTAAGTTAGCTTCAACAATATTAAATCAGCAAAGTAATTTGCATAACAGCAAAATATACAAAAGTTATATTTTTAAAGTATTTATTTTAGTAGATTTGTACGAAAACATTTACGACGTATTATTATGTGAACTCTTGGAAACTTTCCAACATATGAGACGCAAACTGTTTTATGGAATTCGAAAGTACTTGAGAGTTAATTGACTAAGAGGAGTGACACGTTTGCACTTTTAATAAAATACGTGAGAAAATAATGTATTTTATTTAGATATTTTTTATTTATATGACATACTAGTTTATTTTTATTGAAAATTAATTAAAATGCTACTGAAGCTTTTGGTAAAATTGTATATATATTTTGTGATGTTTACAAAAAGTAGCATTATCACTTCAGAAGAGAGATAGAATAAGCACATGCAATTTATAGATGTCTTTCTTTAATATTATTTGTTTTATATAAAATGCACTTTAAAAATAGTACAATAGAAGGATATCAGTTGGAGTCATACATAACAACAACAAAAGATTTTAAATGATTTCACTAAGCTTATTGCCAAAACTCTAATAAGTCAGTTTCTATGATATTTGCTTCCAAATATTTGAAATGCTTATTTAACATCAGAAAAAACATCTATTTGTCTCGGTTAAGAGGTTTTCATTGCAGGTAGTTGTTTGGCGCAGTTTTGCCAAAACTTGTATTTGTACCATTAAACCATACCAGCCAACCAACCATTGCTTGTTGTGCATATTAAACTCAAAAATGTGTTATTTATTTGCATTTCTGCTTATGCTAACGGACTTTGCAATACTTTGTTATTGCTATATCTGAGTATGTATATGAGCTAAATAAATACAATTTAAGTTCTATATCAATTCATTTATTGAATTAAAAGGTCGTGAATTGAATCGTGTATTATAATTCATTTCTTTTTGCTTCAGTACTGTTTCATTTTCAATATTTTTTCCTTTCTTCAGCTTGTTAAATTATTTGGTTGTAAGGAGACAAAACACTTTTTTAAACAGCAGTCGAAATGTGCAAAAAATGCAATCTTCAATTAACACTGTAAAAATAACTACCCATCGAATTTTGTTCAAACTATTCTCTAAACACTCTTGGAACTAATAAGAACAAACTATGAAATTTTCAGCGAAATTAGTTGAGTAGTTTTTGAGTCAATGGGATACATACATACGAACATTGTCTGTCTATATAAACTTAAAATACACAATCATTTAAATAATTATATCAATAAAAACCAAATACAATAAATTGTTTGAATTTTAATAAATCCTACTTTCATTTAATTTTCGAACACATTTTGATACGTGAATTCTTATGAAATTTATCCTATTATAATATGTGTATGCTTATTTTTGTATTTTATAACATTTCTTTTTAAATTGTCTTCTCAGTGAGTTTTAAAAAATAAATATTTGAAGACAATTTTGTTCAAAAGAAATGAATCATCATTCTGTTTGTTTTATAAATTGCGCTTCGAAGTTAAAAAAAACTATAGATAATATTTAATATCATGAAATAAAAAGTTACTAAAGAAAAAACTGGTACTTCGTTTTTAAAGCTCACAAAATAAAAAAAAAAACATTAAGGATGATCGCAGAGATTTTTGATAGAAAATATATGAGTTAGCATTATCTTTTTTTTTCTTTTAACCAATATTTAACTATTTATGCAAATATTTCTTTTTTTTCTTTTTTTATTTTTCATTTATGCATATCGTTTTACACATCTGTTCTAATTTATTCGCTGAAGCTTTTAACAAACGATGAATAGTTGGGTGCGTGATTTGTTTAAAACTTATTTTCTGTAAAGCTCAAGGGAAATGTAAATATATGAAGCACTTATTCATTAATGAAGCTAAGATTGCTCTAATTAAAAAGTATTACCCTGAGTATTAGATTCTAAATTTACGTTTGCCAACGATTTATAGTGAATTACGGTGTTTTAAGAAATTTTTCTTAATTTTTGTTTCTCACTTAATTTAAAATAAAATAAACTGTTTCAAATATTTTTCGATTTTTTTAAGATTAAGTTTTTGCAATATTTTTTATCCCTTAATTATTATCATTTTTGCACGAATAAATATAACATATAAATCTAGATTTTCCTTTCTTTTAGTTATCACTTGATAAATAATACTGTGCTTAGTATACGAGAGCTAAGATAAGGAATTCGGGTTTTTATACCTATATATAATCAGTATAAAAAAAGGATTGAGACTTACTAACGATCATAGACAAATATGTTTTTAATTGATTAATTAACAAATATGTTAAAATTATAATGTTATAAAAACAAAAATTATAAAATTATAAATATGTTACATAATGTTAAAACAAATATGTTAAAAATTTTGATTTTAAAATTAACATCAAAGCACTTAACATCAAATTTTGTAAAACCTGATATAATATATGCCACTGAAAGAGAAATTTCTAATGAGTACTTGATCTGTGTTTATTATGTTTGTCGAATAAAATTAAAAAAAATTAGACATTATTCCAACAAATCGTTTGATTTTAAATTTTTTTGCTGTATTCCTTCTAAAAACTGGATAACTCAACCGCCAAGTCAGGCTTTATATTCCAAATTTACCCAGATGTTTTAACTGCCAACGCTACTTGCAGAAAAACAGCTTGTTCTAATTGTTGATCACTCCTATTCACAATGTAAATCAAAACCAAAATGGATCAACTGCCAACAAGCCCATTCGTCAAACTCTAAAAGCTGGCTTCAGTGGCATCAAGAGGAAAAACAAAGAATAAAAATAACTCTTAACGAATCTTTTCCTGAACCAAAAAGATAACATCCTTACCTATCTCATCCTATACTGATATAGAAAGAACAAATCAATTACTATAAACAATCCAATAGTTAATCCGATATGTTTCGTTCCTTTCATGACAGACAGCAATGTCGCAGGAATAATTTCCCTTCCACTTTAAACATTTCACCCACATTACCATCAACAACCAAAATTTACTGAATCAGCTACTTCCTTCTAGTTAACATCAACTCCATTTATTTCCGCCTTATCTGACTCTACACTTGTTAGTATCCGTAAAATCTAATCGATTTCCAAATTCAAACAAAATACTCAAATCAATTTATCCGCAAATATCAAACCATTCGAAAAATAAACAAAAATCAAAAGATCTTTTAACTGGGCAAAATAAACCAGTAATAAACAAAAAATAAATATAATTCAGATGAAATATTAGTAGGAAAGGATTTAACAAACCGCCTTTTGCTACATTTGAATCATCATAATTTATGCCAACTGAATGCTCTTCTAATAATGGTAAGGTCGTCGAGTATGACCAGAAAGAAATGATTTTAGATTGATATATTTTAATCATAAAAAAGTAGTATTTTAACCTTGTGACATGTCGAACTACCGTGATTTTAATACAATTCGATCAAATTATTTTGAATAAGTAGTTATTTGAAATACATTTTTAATCTCATTTTATTAGACTAGAGTTTTACTCGCTTTTATTTTTAAAATGTGTTCATATTACATTTTGCTTAGCTCACCTCGACCAACAGCGGCACTTGTGTCATAAGCACACCAACCAATGTGTTATAACGTCTCGCAACTAAACTAACGTAACTATATTAGACCTATAACAGCTTCAAGAAGACGGTCACTTTTAGGTTCATGGGACCATTTTAATTTTTATTTACAAGTATTATATATATGTACAAATAATGAACTCTGAGTTATTATACAAAGATATGTAAAATTAAAAATAAAATTTAATCACAAGTCCACGATTAAATTACAAGTGCAGTTCACTCCAAGATCGGAGATTTTTCAGAGTTCTCGAGTCTACGTCGAATCTAATTGTCTGTTCTGCGACAGACCTTAATTATCACACGGCGTGTTGAACGAAACCACAAGGGCTACACACTTTGGGAATATATACTTTGAAAAGCAGGCGGAAACTACGTCTTGTCAGTCACTGCATAGAAAAAGAAAAATAATACTTCTCGTCGCAGAATTCTCTCTTTAAAAAAATCCGCCATCAGCTTCCCTAACTTCTCATTAAAGTAGATATTTCTCAGCTCGTCAATCACCAATCACGATGGAACAACTCATGGTATAGTTCATATTCAATTTGTAGTTGTTTCGACCTGTGAGCATTCAACACTCGCTAATCTTCGACATTCACTAATTTCCTGAGAGTCATTATACATGACACCAAATATATGCTATCAGATTTGAGTTACAAGTTGTTCTCGTAAGTACAAAACACTAATTGCATGTAATATAATTACCCACAGTAGTGCTTGTCTGCTGTCAAATTTGAGTGATAGGTTGTTATTATATACTTGTCAAATAATATACATTTCTTTCTCCTGGAAATGAAATGCCAAAACTCTTCTCGTGAGAAAAAAATACTACACTTTACTATTAACAAATGTACTACAGTATTGATTTTTTTAAGAAAAAATAGTCCTATTTTTCTTTAGTTTGTGGTATAAGGATTATAGATCATAGCAATCAGTAGAAATGTCATGGTAACGATTCTTATATCTTGATAATATGCTTGCTCCAGAAACTGCACATGTAAGTCGTAAATAATCTTTCATATGACAAGATAAATCTACTAATGAATAACACCACGGTCTTCTTTTCCTTACACCGAAAAGCCGCTAAAATTATCTTCTAGGGCTTTTAATATATATTCATTATTTGTTGAGTTTCATAAACTGCAGATGTTATGACCAAATAGGTAACAGTTTTTGGAATACATCCAAGAATATATCTAGGAATAAATTTATATTCAGACAACAGAAATAAAATTCTTTTTTATCTTCTGTAAAAGACACAATGTTCAAATTTTTATATTTTTTTACAAAATATCAGATGTATTAAATTAAACTCAAGGACTCATTTAAAATGCTACAAAAGAAATTCATATAAAATAAACATCAATTAAATAAAAATCAAATAAGAGGAACACTTTCTACAAAATTGGTATTTGATAAAATAACAAATTTGTTTACTCTCTCTATATATTTCTTTTTTATTGAAAACTCTTTAAATTATTAAAAAATATGTTTTTTGTAATAAATTCTTTCGCATTCCAAATAATTAATTTAAAAATAAACTTTTGTTGAATTAAAAAGATAATTTATCTTTATTTAAGAAAAAATTTGATAAAAAGTTGTTTATTTAGATTCATTTGAAAATGTTTTTTCTTTTGTGTCCTATCAATGTGCTTCATGATTAAAGTTGTTTTTCTCGATTAAATTGAATAAAAATATGTTTTTACATCGAATAAATCGAACAAAAATATTTCTTAATTAAATGATATTTTTATGCAGTACGTTACAGTATCCGAGAATAATTTTAATATTGTGGTACACATGTTATTTGTAAAAAACATAAAACTTTTATTGAAACTTTTTTTAATTTAATATTTTCCATTTTTTAATTAGAGAATAGTTTCACGGTAAACAAATGTGTTTTTGAAATGAGAAATTTGTCTGGTATTTTTCTTCGGAAGTTAAATATGACTTGAACAATGAAAAATTAAGATGTTTTGAGATTTCTCCGATTCATATAAATCTTGCGGTTTTCGTTTTACTTCTGGTTCGATGAAATTTATTAACCTTCTCTCGATGGAGGGCTAAAGGAAAATAAATAGCTCCAATATACGAAGATTAAAACCTTCCATAGGGACGATAAATCAGTATTTTCGCGTTTGATGTATTTGTTACAACTTACTATTTTTTTTTTAATATTTTACGTGAATGCTATGGTTGGTAGTGGATTTATTGTTTATTAAAAAACGATATTATACCATTAATGGTAACGAGGAAAACTTTTAAGAATACACATACTTTAGTTAATTTTAGTAAATATGATGAATAGATTCTAAACTGATACGTACAAATTTTAATTTAATCTCATCCCATGGAAAATATCCTTTTTATAAATACTAAAAATAATTCTATAATTTTGGTATAATTTTTATCACGAAATAAGTTTCCAGTATTTACATATATTAAATGTTGTGATGTTAAAAGTTTTCCATCCCCGAAAGTATTTATTAATTTTAGGGGAAGGTGTCAGTATCCTGATGGTTAGCATATTTGATTCCTGAACAAATGATCTTGGTTCGAATCCGATAAGTTATGCCTAACCAAAAAAGTTCGCGCCTATGTCATTGATGAATATATGATAACTCCGCAGGCCAGAAAGTACTTCCATTAGAATCAAAGAGGGTTGAACACTCCCATACACGGTGTAATATAGCATGTCGTCCTAACGCTGGTACTGTTAAATATATACCGATAGAAAATTAATGATACAGTTGCAACAGACTAGTATCTATTAACCCTTTTTTAACACTTTAAAAATTTTGTACACAAAATCTCTTTAAAAAATTATTTTAATGAAGTATAATTTTTTCTTAAATCATAAATACATTCTGTATGCCTCATCATCATCAATAGCTCGACAGCCCAAGGTGGGGTTGGGGGGCAAGGCTTTCCTTTGAAGAGATTTCCATGCATTCCTCTGGATGGCAATGGTTCTCCAATTCTTAATCTTTAGTACAACAAAATCTTTTTCAACTGCGTCTATCTGTCTCAACTTGGGTAGTCTTCTTCCTCTTTGTCCCTGTGGCTTTGCCAAAACGCGCCTTTTTACTGGGTTCAAATTATTCATTCTAAATACATGAGCGGCCTATTTTAATCTATTGATATTAATAAATTTTATAATACCTGGGTCTTTATAGCATTTATAAATGTCTGCGTTGTATCGTATTCTCCAACAATCACTTTCCCTCACACCTCCAAGTATAGCACTTAAGATCTTCCTCTAAAATATACTAAAATGGACCTCCTCACATCATGCTGTATGCCTCATATATGAATAAAAATATAAAGAGTTGTTTTAAGACTGACAATAGTTATTTCGTGTACACAGGCAGTATATTATTAGAACACAAGTTTAACTACAGTAGTCACGAAGAGACTACTTTTTTCCGACAAGTTTTATTGTTTAAATTAAAGAGAATAATATGTCTGATATGCGGTTAAGAAAGAAACTTTAATGCAATTTTGTCTTCTAACAAAAAATTCATTAAAAATCGCGATATTTAGGAGCTATCATTGCCTAAGAGTTGTAAGTTTAATGTTTATATTATAGTAAACGTTACTAAAATATAAACATGGTGAAGAAAATGTAAAATATAGTGCTATTTAAGAATATCGGTTCACAATAGTTTCGCGGGTTATCATGAAGTCCCTGCATAGATTGCACAGATATATACTTTTCATTAATTATTAAGATTCAACAAGACAATATTGGATCGTTGATTGGTAAAGTTTTTGATATACAAAACGCAAATAAAATAACATAAAACTAAAAATAATAAAGCTAAAAATAATATTTTAGTTTTATTATAACAATAATAGTAATAAAAATAAAAATAAAATAATAAAACTGTCATTAATATTGCGACATCAGGCTATCGATATATATACAATTAATTTGTTTCTTCCTTACAATTAATATTTTATTGTTTGCAAGGAATTAATATTGATTAATATTAATATTTTAATAAAGCTAAGCTTGTTCACAATTTTATGTTTATCCGAAGAGGATACTTACAAATAGCTAATGCTGCATTCTTTCCTTTTCGAAACTTTTTTTATTGCAATCATATACTTCTAATTGATTGATTCAATCAATTAGATTAATCAATCAAATCTATGATAGCATAAGATTTATTTTGTTACAAAAATCCGAAAATTAAGAGGTTGTCTCAGTAATACGAAAAATAATTGTTTGATTGTTAATATTCCTGTTCTACGTCGTAAATAAATTTTATTTTCTGACTCATTTACATAAATTATTGAAATTCCTGTTCTGAAACGAACTTGACCACCTTCGGAGCTATTTTTTAAAAATTTTCAACGTAATTTTTTAAAATCAATTACTTGGATAAAAAATATAAGTAATTCACTTATTTTAATTTTAACAAAAGTTATAAAAAAAACCTAGAAGAAAAATAGATAATATTTACAAGTAAGGAATAATGTCAAAATTAATGATAAAAAATTTTCAATTTCACATATAAAAATTATTATTGCCACGAAATCAGCCATTATGTTTACAATAATT
>BPLQ01010304.1:0-25909 GCA_021605075.1 Caerostris darwini
AACTCCAAGTATGTTGCACAAATATTCGTCAGAAACAAATACAAGTCACGCGTGTCACTTGCTTGAGTCTGCATTTTGCTAATCCTAACGTGTTTTTTCGTGTTTTCTCCAAAAACCTGTTGTTTAAATTAACTTATCAAACCTTGTTTTGAATATAAACAAAGAAAAACCTCTCAATATTAAAAGTAAAACATTGATATTACTCCAAAATCCATATACATGAGAAAGTTCCATAGGCATTGTGTGTAATAAGAGGAAATTTTACATCGTATTTAGATTAGACAGGCATAAAAAACGATAAATTACAACGTTTTGAATTGCATTTCTATGGAAAATGAATGTTGAAAAGAATTATCAAAGTCGGAAATATATTTAAAGATACTGATAATTAAAATCGTTTAAAAACTATAAAATGCAAATACGAGTAATGCTTTTTTTCAAATAAGAAAATCCTATTATTATATAAGCAATTAGATCAATTATATAGAAAAAAGTATTTTGAACTATTTTTACCACATCAGAACGTTCACTAGGTAATTCTACAGCATGTTCTTCGAAGTCATTTGTTTGTGCGTTCATAGGAATCGTGGCGGTGTTAGCCATATAGACTCTATGGGAGAAAGAAGTGCAGCCTGATTCGTTCCTGACAACAAGCACAGCGTCTTCCACGTATTGGCAGATGCAAATGATCCCATCTTGATTTCGTTACATCTGAAAGAAGAACGCCTTGCATCTCACTGTAAAAGTGACCTTCATGTAAATACATTACCATTCTTGGAAGAAAATCATATTATTTGGGAAACTGCTCAGAAAAGTAAATGCAAACGAATTTCAAAAGTTTTACCCAGTAAGGGGTTCAAAAATAAAATGCTTTCAATGAAGTTTTTAGTTCACTTTCCTAATTAATGTATCGTCTTTTACTCTCATTTTTCTACGAATTTACTCGTCCTGATTGCAATATTCCACCACAATTATATTTGTCAAAGAAGAAATAACTTTCAAACAGGTTCGGTTGTTTAAAGGTCTCTTAATATAAATGAATCAGTGGAATGATGGTTCATCTTCCTTGTTCACCGAATAGCACAATGTTTATTAACAATGTTTGTTAGCATTCCGTCCATTTGAATTTCCTTTTTGAACACTGCATTAAAATGAAGACCGTGTTAATGAATTTATATTGTTTAACTTTTTTTAAACGTTATTTTTAAAAATTTTTCATTTTTTAACATCAATTAAAAGTGCAGTGCAATTAAAAAATGCATTCTTATAATACAAACTTGTTTTTAGCAAAGTTTGCATTATAGAAACTTCAAGTCTTTTTCTTAAAAGTACAAATTAAAAAAAATAAATTTTTTATAATTACAAGTTAAAATGCATGTAATCATAAAGCTTCATGTATTTTTTATTTATTATTATTTTTATTTATTTATTATTTTTTATTTTTTTTAAATATATCTCTTTTCAAATATGAAGTATTTCAGAGAAAAGTAAAAAAAATTAAACAGTATCCATTATTTACAGATTGTTTGCGTAGTGTCCCATTGGTCAGATTGTACTCAATTATGCATAATGTATAATGAACAATGTGTTCTGAGCGTTCTGTTCTTTGTAAAACCATAACCAGCTTTTTAAAAAAATCAATAAACAGCAAATGAGCATTCTACAATGATCTCTGCAAATGCTGCAGTTTCTTGTTATGGCAATTGATTCATGCAGTTTTATAAATCTTTGGTACCAGGCACCTCCTAGCAGGTCATTTTAAAATCTGTTCAAATGCCAATTTGCATCAACGAATTTTTAAATGCATTTTTTATTGATTGGACATCACTGGTGTGGATAATCGAATCGGGTTTTCAGTGTGTGGGGGGATTGAAAATGATGTCACCTGGTTTTTTTAAAGTACTTATTATTGTTTGGCATCAATTAAAAAATGCAAAATAGTCGGAAATATGTGCTAACAAATTTTGTATTATGACACTGCTATTTTTTTTTTTTAATTTTTAGAAAAAGGTTTTCGTTTTTAGAAAATCACAAATTAAATGTAAAACTAAAATAAAGCTAAAATGCATGCAATTGTAAAAGTTTATTTATTATTGTGTTTAATTAGACATATCTCTTTTTCAGATATAATGAAGTATTTCAAAGAAAAGTCGAACAAATTTAGACAACGTCCGTTATTTACACATTGGTGTGTGTGGCGTCAGATGGGTAATCATACACAAAGCAGAAGCAGTAAAAAAGTATGGTTAATTCTACTTGAAAAGATCTTATTTTTTAAAAATTCACGCAAATGAACTGAGATGCATTTTTTATGCGGTATTAAAGTGTGATATATGCGAGTTTTATTATAATTTAAATAATGTATTCTTAAGAATTACCCTTTTCCCTCAAAATTATAGTGGTAGCTAGAAACATTTTTGAAGTAATGAACTGAAGTTGGAAGCTTTTACTTTTGTAAAAAAAAAGAGTTATTCAATTAAGATAACCCTACTTTTCTATTGAATCAATTTTTTGTCTGTTACGTTTTTATTTAATTTTATATCATAATTTTGATAAAAATAAATTAATTTTCAATGAATTTGCCATTCATTTTGTCAAGTGTATTGCAAATTAAAAATTTTTTTGTCTATTTCTTAAATAAAGTTAGGTTTATTTATATGTATGTAAAAAAATTTGTTAATGTAATGTGCATTTATTTAAGAAATAATAAAATTCTTGGAAATCAAAAACTTAATTTGTTATAGAAAACATTTTTTTAATTTTCAGGATCTGTTGAAAGAAAAAAAAGAATAAACGAAAAAAGTGATTTTTATGATTTCTCTTTAAAACCATATCTTGGGACTGGACTTATAACATGGTGAGTTAATTCCTTAAATAAAAAATAAAAGTTGGGTAATCTGCATGTTCCTGCTTGATAATTTAAAATCATTTTTATATATTGTCTCTTAAACATTGCACACTTTTTCTTGCTCGTTTCATCTTTTTGAATAAAATACTATAGATTTACTTTCAGTGTATGAGGTGTATAACAATATTTTAAATTCAAAACCATCTGAGCGGTGGAGATTTGAATAGTCTAATGGTCTCTGTGCAATTGGTACATGATGGATTATATATCATAATAAAAGAAAGCACTGTGTTAAAATATGTTAATAAAATTGAATTTTTAACATTAACATTTACATCCTAAAACCCGACTATAAATCGACTAATTAATTTTATTAGTATTTCTATTTATTTATTTTTATAATATAAGATAAATATTTAAAAAAAAATTCTTCCATAAAATCTTTTATTCTGCTAATGTTTCTTAACAGTGATTAATTAAAATATTCTGCAGTGGGAAATATAAGTCAAATTCATCAAAACTATTTATCATATATTTTGCTAGACGATTTCAAAAGATCAGTGAATTAATTAAAACAATCTGGAAGTAACAAAATAATTTGTATTCTAAATATGCAGTTAAATCAAACTCACCAAAATGTATGTTTATCATATATATTATTTAGATCATTATACTTAAAAATTTTTTCTTACTTAAAATATACTTAAATTGTACTTATACTTGATTGTATTTAAAATCAAGTATGAAAATACATCACAAAAAGTATATATTTCATTGTACTTTGCAGTGACAGTTCCCAATGGAAGAGCGAAGGAAGCTGCTCGCTCCTTGCTTCCGGTGAGCACCATGCTCAAAGGATACCTCACTGTCTTCAACGAGCATGCGCAGAAGTTGGTCGAATTTCTGCAAGAAGAAACGGACAAAGAATTCACGTTCGTCGAAAACCCCATATCTCTGTGCTCATTGGATATACTGTGCGGTGAGTTGAATGATACAGAAAATCATGTTTGAATAAAGCGATAACACAAAAATGCAAAACGATGTTGATTTTTTAAAAAAATTTTGTAATGTTTGCAGGGTTTTACTCGCACCATTCAAAAGCAGAAAAATTTGTCCAATCAAATAGTAGATAAATATCTACTATTTTTGATTGGACAATTTTTTTTCTACTTCCCATCTTTTTGTACTTTTATCAATTTATTCTGTATTATATAAATATTGTTAGAAATAATTAATGTTGCAGTTAACTAGAAACTTTCATATTTGATCGAAATGTTGTTTATAGATAAATGTTGCACAAAACCGAAAATCTTTAAAATTAAAAAATTAAAAATTATCAAAAAAGGTAATTGTCAGTTTTAACTTACAAAAATGCAACATGATATGATCTTTGACTGAGATCTCGTCCAGTGCATGAAAATCAGTTGGAAAAGATTAATAAAAAAATATCTCAAGAATATAAAAACGTAGGGTGTATGCAGATCAGTAGAAGATTGGAAATATATAAATGTCTAGGAAACACTGCGTTTAAATAAATGTGCAAAAATGCACAAAAACAGAATATAGGATGCCACATTCAAGGTCAAAAAGGTATAATTTTCACCGAAAAATTAAATTAACAAAATAACTCCGCGGTAATACAGTACATGTTGGGCTATAGCCTCCTCTAACTATGCGAGTCTAAAGTCGTCTGTTCCGAGCTTTGGGTTTTCCTATTTGTGATCTTTAAGTTCTTCAGATAATTTTCCACTTCATCCAAACATCTATTTTTGCCATTTCGTTTTTCTCTCTGCTCTGGCACTTAGCCTGGAAAATTACAATAAATTAACTTTGTATTGAATAGGATATTCATTTATCTTTGAACCATTTCTATTATAATAAACTTCTTGAATTTATTTTTAAGAAACCTGCAGCACTACCTGATGATTACTACCTAAATTACGAATGCAATGTGAATCTTAATGGTGCGAACTCTGTGGTGATGTTGGTGATTGCATCATTTGAAAGACAGTGTTTACCACTTACACCTTCCCCTCTCCCACCAATGAGAGGAATTTAAAAGAAAAACCCTGAAAATTTGCCTGGCAAAATGTACTCATTTTATGGTTGCCATCTTGGTTACAATAAATAATGAATAGATCGAAATGAATAAATTTATGTTTAATGAGAAAGTGTCAAGTTTTCATGATGTACTGCTTGAACGTAAAGTTTGCCCCCAATGCACCTAAATATTCATTCAAGTTTATTTTTCAGAATCCATTTTGGGAGTAAAATAGGAGCTCTGCAGAGTGAAGCCGAGGAATATGTGTCTTTCCTCCATAGGTATGCCCATTCCGTTGTTGTTTTAGGACAGGGATGGGCGGCAAAACTACGGCTCCGAGGAAAGATTTTAATTTGTCGATCCGAGGCAAATTAAAAGAAATGCATATTTATACACTATATATTCATCTCATTTTTCTTCTTCCTTTTTTCAAAGGACTGATGATCTTTTACTTTCTCTATTTTGTTCTGCAATACAACTTTCAATCGGTAAAGTGTTAAAAGCGGAATTTTTTCTTAGTTATAGCTGTAGATTCACGCCAACAAGCCTTGTCTATTTCTCGGGAGTTGACATATGGACATTAGACCTCATATGTGGCTGACTGCGCATTTTAAGCTCCTGCCAGCGGCTTTTTTCTTTGGTGCGAGTTCTAATATTGTTGATTGTGTATGAAAATATTGCGGATATATAGCATCCTTGTGAACAGTGATAAAATTATTAAAAGTATAGCGTAGCTGGTGCTTGTTTGGGTTATTTGGGGAAATATTTCAACTCCAAAATGGCTACTAAAAACGTAAAGTTGATTCAGAGTGCCGTGTTTTTAATGATGAACGGACGTGGAAATATTTTTTTTACAGTTGTAAAAAACAAAACAGTGTGTCTCATCTGCAATGAAGCTGTAGCAGTCTTCAAAGAATATAATATTTCCGTCATTTCCCATGTAAGCATAAGAATGTCAGTTACGAAGCAATGTCCGAATATGAAAGAAAAAAAATGCAGAAAGTCCTTGTAAAAAATTATCAGGCCGACAAAATTTTTTCAAGAAAGTAAACAGTATAAAAGAAGAAGCTACACATGCAAGTTACATTGTGGCATACAATATTGCTAAAAATAATAAAGCTCTCAGTGATGGCGAGTTTGTTAAACAATGCATGCTCCATGTTTATGATGTTTTATGTCCATACAAGAAAAATAATTTTGAGACTGTTAGCTTATGTCGAAAAACGGTGACTTCTAGAATCGAAGCTATCGCTAAAAAAATTTGACATCACAATTAGAGTCAAAGATTGGCCAGTTTAAATTTTGCTCCATAGTTATGTATGAAACCTGTGATATAAATGATACTGCTGAATTAGTATTATTTACAAGAGGTGTTGATGAGAACTTTGAAATTATCGAGGAATTGGCGTGCATGCGTTCTTTAAAAGGGAACTATGACAGGATGTCATATTTTTCGTAATTTCAGGAAGGACTTTTTAACTTTGAAAGTGCTTATAACAAATATATGTAATATTACTACCGATAGAACACCAGATATGACAAGGAAAAAAATCTGGATTTCTTGGACTCTTTAATCAAAACTATCCAGGAACAATTTGTTCTTCTACATTGTGTTATGCTTCAAGATGCTCTGTATAAATCTGCATTGAATATGAAAACTGTGTTTGATGCAGTCGTGAAGCTTGTAAATACAATTCGATCTCGTGGGTTTACTCACAGGCAATTTCGTGATTTTATTCAGTTCGTGCAATCTGAATACTCTGATTACGCGAAAGTAAGGTGGCATAGTGCAGGATATGTTTTCGTGTGAGTTTGGCAGCTGAAAGACGAAATGTGTGTCGATCTTCCGTGCGAAACAGTGTTCTGCAGAGTTCGAAATGTTAAAAGATACAGAATGGCTTTCGGACTTTGCATTTTCACAGATCTTCTTTGTCATATGAGCAACTTGACTGCCAAGATGCAAGAAAAACCAATTTATCGCCGATATCTGGGCCCATCTCAAGCTTTTAAACTAAAACTTAATCTGCTTGCTGGGCAGCTAACTATGAACGACTTGCCTCATTTCCCGAGGTTAAATTCAATACCCTCGGTAAATGAATAGAAGCTAAGGAGTATGAAGATGGCTTGGAAAAACTGCATTTTGAGTTCGAACAGAAATTTCAGATTTTCAGTGCCCTTCAAACAGGAGTGAACTCTTTTATCATGCCTTTCAACGTAAGATGAAAAGCAGTGAAGATCAGATTTGCGGGTTGAATTAATTTGAGTTTACAATCTAACAATCATCTCAAGCAGTTGTTTCTAAATATGCTAAAGTTAGAGTTTTACAAATCATTATCGAAAATAAGTTTCCAAAATTTAATATCGCACGCCCAGAAAATCAGTGCTATGTTTGCTTCATCTTATATATGGGGAACAAAGTGTTTCAGCTATGAACCTTAGAAATAATTATTTCAAGTAGACTGACAGATGAGCATATAGCCTCGTTCCTTACAATCATTCCATCTCATTTCGAACCTTTATATAAGAACTTTTAAAAATGAAATCGCAATTCCATTCATCTCTATAACATATTTAAATTGCAATACTCGTATATTGTTTTTAAAATTTTTACAAAAAATTTATCTTGCCCCGGCAAGCTTTTTTTTTTTTTTTTTCGATTTTTGGCCTGCGACCGAAAAGGTTTGCCATCTCTGTTTTTAGGACGACTACCTATGTTATTCATTTTAATTCAAGCAGTTACACAAAAAGATTTCGCATAGGAAGCACATACATTTCTCTCCCATCATATGTCAGGATATTGCTGATAGTCTCTTCTCTAAAAAATAGCAATTTAGTGACATATAAAGTTTAGAAATTTAACATATTTTTCTGAGAAATTAATATAATAAATAGATATTATTCTTGGATAATTAAATTCATATTTATTATGGAAACAAATTATTTATGTACAATTTAGTAATGTGTCATTTATTTATGCAAGTGAATGATATTGAATGAATAATAAGTTTATGATGAAAATTCTAACGAAAGTAATAGATGTTTTTTTTTTATTTTTCTTTTAAGATTATTAGACGTGGCAATGTCAAGAATTTGAAATTTTGGCAATGGCCTGATTTTCATATTTCACTGTTCAAAAACTTACAGAGAAAAATTTGCAGTACCTGAGAATAGCTCACGGTTTCTCTAGAAATGTAAGACATCAATTTTACACTTTTTAAAAAAATGTATTAAATAAAATTAAATAATTATATGTATTTGTCATACAAAAATTTACAATGCGATATTTAAACAGGACTTTTTGCATTTTGCCTGTTTGTTTTACCTCGAATGATAGGAAATTACCTAAAATCAGTTTTCCAAACCACAAATAAATATCCATACCCCTACCATAGAAATGGGTTTAAAGATTCGAACCTAAAGACAGTGGAACAATCATCAGAGTGTGCATCAGGGGAAAGATACATGGATATCTGAATGCAGGATTTACATATCATCCCTATTACATTTTTGCTCATTTTTAAAATTCATATTTAATTAACTTACTCATTCACCTAAATTTGCAAAGATGGTTGAGAGGACACCTTTTCTTCCTCTAGTTCATTCAGAGTAACAGCCGCTCATTTGCATATCGCGTAAATCTATCACTAAACAGGAATATATTTTCAGCTGCAGCCTTTTTTACACAAATATCTTTATTTCCGTCAAGCCTCCTCATTCCGCTTGCAGCAGAAACTACAGCTAATAGTTTTAACGTAGTTACACATATGTCTCCAAATTGCTGAACTGCTGTGCTCTTTCATAATTAGAACGCGAGTCGCGCATGCTACTTCCTCTTTGCAGCCACACATATCAGGCCCATAATATTAAGATGGTCAAACAGTTATCTCTGGCGGATATATTTACTGGATGCTGACAAACCGGAAATTTGGGCCTCGTATATAGATCAGAACTAAATGAATATAACAATAATATTATGCTACAGAGCATTATTGAGAACAGATCTTACATATTATTTCGAAAACAACATTAATACGCAGAATAGATTGGTTTTATTTTTGAATTGCAGTATTTTACTTTTTTCGTTAATTACATCCGTTTCGTACAGTTTCCTAACAAAGAGGGGCTAGATGGTAAATAATTTTTGACATCCATGTTCTGGCTTTACGATAATGAATATGTTCTTTCACTGTTTTCAAGAGATCACACTAGAGAAACACCATTTTTGTTTAAGTCACACTCACACGACGAAAATCACATACTAGTAAACGAATAAAAGTAGCAGTTTGTAGATTAATCTTTTTTTTATACGTTAAGTACAGTTGTTTTGGTTAAATGCTGCGTTGTCCTGTGTAGACATTTACACCTACTCTACTCAGAATTGTAATAGATTACTCAATTCAAATAATGATCATTGTATTTAGTTTTCTATAAAAGGAAATATTTTTGTGTGTTAATTCAAGATAATTTACATATAAAATTAGATCATAAAAGAGAAAAACTGAGCTACATGAAGGAAATGGGAGACGATAGCAGACGACCCAAATGTCTGTTGGATGTGTCCTCTTGAAGCTGCATCGAGGACCGAGTGATCGACGAGGAAGGAGAGTCAGACAAGAAGTGGCATTTATCTCGTGTGTAACTTCCTCCCTCTACATAAATTCTCCTACACATATACGGCCCTAAAAATACATTCTTTAATATGCAAATATATATTAACCTAAAAGCGTGTTCAAGAAAAGAAACCGTAAACAGAGTGTGAAATAACATTGGTTTTAACGTTATTTTTAACATTTGCTATTTAGGGGGAATACCATAGGGGGTCTCTTCCCTTCTCCTTTCTAAAATCCAGCAAAGTAGATTATAATTATATAGAACATACCTGGAAATCAGAAAACTTCGCGTGGTTCTGTTGGTGGTTTTCCAGACGAGACCCCAGAGTTTTGAACAAAAGAGGATACAAAATTGGTGGGTGATAACCAACTTAAAAAATCAGACTTTAAATTCAAGTCACAAGACGTTCAACTTGGCATGTGGCTCCAAACTTATCTTTAGAGATAGAAATATTTGTCAAGACCCAAACTTCTCTCTTAAAACAATTCGTGACTTAAAAATAATAATTAGATAAAAGAAAATAAGATTTTCTTTAGGGGTGTAATTATTTATTTATAATTTTAAAAGAACGTCTTACATGTACTTTACATTCCGAAATATAAATATTGTTAATCCTTCTATCACTAAAAACAGTTTGAAAAATTCTGAAACTCATCTAAAAAATCTTAAATAATGAAAATATATTTATTTGTCAACATGGATAAAAAGAAGAAATGACAAATTATCATAATTAATAAAATGGCAAATGAATCACAGACGTATGACAATTTTTTGAAAAAGAATTATTTATAAATTTTAAAATGAAGGGGATACTTCCAAATAAAAAAAATAATTACAATTCCAAAATAATATTTCAGGTTAATTAACATTTGTATGAGGGGCATGTTTATTTAATATATGCATTCCCAAAACATTTATGCTCAATTAATTTATTTATTATTTATTCTGGCACTTATTATCCCGAATTATGCAATAGTAATTTTAATTTCTGAGTGAAAATTAGCTAACATCTACATACAACGATTGTTTGGAAGTATTTATGTAGATAAATTCACAGAAAAACGTCACATAAGATTGTTTGCTGAATAGTGTCCTGTCTCATGCTGAACTCCTAGAGATTAATAACTGGTTGCTTAAAAGATAAACGGCTGAATTTCTCAAAATTGCATACGACTAACGATCGTCTTCCTATTGTAAGAGAAGACAGATTTGGAAGCACAAGACACACACACGACAGCAACGGGGAAGGAAGTAATGTTTAAACGCTTTCTGCAAATTAATCATTCTCTTCTATGATAGAGGATTAATATATCTATTATAAGTTATTGGCACTGGTCCATAACTTAATTTTTGAAAAAATAAAGATTGCAAGCTGTCGAAATATTTTCAATCACAATGAGATTGTTCAGAATATCAAATTCTCCAAAAATATATTTAAATATTAATCCGTTTTGCTCTTTGCTTTTAAATTTATTTACTCAAGTATTATTTTATGCGTTCTGTTTATTATTATCTTTTTATTTTTATGGTAGTTAGTTATGAAAACAGTTTTCTCACGATATATTTTTATAATTTGTTTTTATAATTATAGCATAACGTAAGTTACAATAGTATTAGAAGATTTCAATGGCAGATAAAAATGGCAACAGTTCAAATTATATAAAAACAAGTATATTTTTACTATAAATTTGTGAATTACGCCTTCTCTGCCGATTTGTAGGGTCATGAAAGCACTGCAGTTACAGTTAAGTGGGCCTTATACTGATAGGTCTGTACCCTGAGGTACAGGGGAGAAGATACACCAGAGCTGGACAGCGTACTGGGAGCTGACAAAGAGGTCCTCTCCATTGACCATCTTAAAGAACTCAAATACCTGGATTGCGTCCTAAAGGTGAGATCCCCAATTCAAGTACAGGGTCACCAATGGATGGGTTTTTCTCAGATTTCTTGAGTTTGTAGTTGAGGTGCCGATTTCAATTTCCTGAAATGACAAGTACTTTACGTTTTTCAGTCTCATATTTAAGTTGTTATAATTTTACAAAAACATTCACCAAATATCTGTGCCGTTGTCTACAACAATTGCAACGTTTTATGTTTTCAATACAAATATTAATGAGTAAACATGTTGCTACTTATTGTGTTTCCATCAGCTTTCTTAAATTTTATATAGCATAAAAAATAATAATTTCAGCATAAAATATGTTCCAGTGCTTCTAATTTGACTTCAAGGAATATAATATTTAGATTTGTTCTTTGTTCAACTGTAAAATCTTCAAACAATTAAACTCTGTGTAACATATTATATATGTGTATATATGTATATATATAAGTCTTCTGTGCACTTTGATTTTAGAAATCGAAGCATTAATGATTTCGATTCTCCCAAATTCCTTTGAAACCAGGCAGAACGATCAAAGGAGGAAGCTGCGCACTCAAGTGACGATTTATCGCCACTTCTTTCAAAGCGATTTGTAGCGAGCCCTACGTCGTATCACACGCTTTTTGAAGATCTCTTCCGTAAGAACTGGGCGAATCTAAGCAAAGAAAATTCATTGAAAACTAATACAGTCAATGATAGATGCAAGGCACGATGGCTGGCAGAAAATCATAAGACGCAATAATACAAAACTGGAGCACTAAGAGAACTGCTAAAATTTTAAAAAGCTTTGCCAAATTAGTCTAACAATGCTTAGGAATCTTAAGTCACCAGAGACACGTTGCTGATAAATAGTGGTAGTTTGTGCATGCCATCTGATCAAAATTATGCAGATAGACTAGCTTAATAACAATATTTTTCTTTAAAAAAGAAAATGTCCTGATTTTTGAAAAGCTTTATCATGGGTTTTTAATAAAATAATATTTCACCGCTGTGAATGCGGCTAATCATTTAAAAATATAAGACCGTGCGTTGTTCACATTTCTTTTTAGAAATTGCAATCGCTACTGCTTAAAAGCCTCTATAAGTTTGCTGGCATGCGCATAAAGCCTGTTCGGTATTAGAGAAATGTAAAAGAAGATTTGCAAGGTGAGATTAATTTTTTCTTGAATTGGAAAAAAAAACTTTTAAAAAATAGGCTAAAAAAATGCTTCTATATGTTTAATACAAGTTTTCATCAAAACGCTTGGATCATTTTTACGGAATGTTAAGTAATATTCCTTCAAATTTTGTCTAACTGTAATATTCATTAAATCCAAAATGCATAAAATTATTGGAAGATTTTTATTGCATTGTTTATAAAAATGTCCTTAAGTTTGCTTTCTTGTGTTTAGTCTCTAATTTTTTTAAATCATTGTTTCAGGAATGTAATCGACTCTTATCCCTCCAGCAGGTGCACACTCGCCAGAAAAATTTCTTGAAGACATCAGCATCTGTAAGACATTTTTTTCTTGTTTCTCTCGTATATGAGCCTATGTTAAACGCCTGTTATTAATAAATATCTAATGATGTAAATTATTATTAGCTAATAACAGATGTCTATAGATCTTGGTTTTTAAGAAACAACATTTTGGTAATTGAATTTGCACTTCCTGATTTATTATGTCTTAAAATTTCACAAAGTAAATAAAAAAGGCATTAACAATATAAAAACTTTGGAAATTTAAATGAAGATCGTTATTTAAAATTTTTACAAAAATATTTCATTTTAGCATTTCTTTAATTTAATTTTTTATTTATTTTAATTTATATAATTTATGTTTAACAAACACTAAAATAACGAGCATTTTCCAGGTGGTTACAAAATACCCAAGAGAACACACGTTATTGTGGCACCTTTCTTTTGTGCACAGAGACGAAGACGCTTTTCCGATCCAGAGAAGTTTGATCCGGAACGATTTCTACCGGAAAACAGCGCGCGTATTCCTGATTGTGCGTACATTCCTTTTGCTGCGGGTCCGAGAGACTGCATTGGTAAAAAGACTTGAACTAAATCTTTCTACATTTTAAAAAGTTAATCATCCTACCTAGATTTATTTTTTTTTTTTTTTTATACAACATTTTTTTTTATTATTATTTACAATGGTAAGGCAAGTACAAGTAAAATAAAAATAATAATAATAACAAGGAAAAAAATACAAAAGGATATACATCCGAAAAATGCAAAGGTCCAAAGCCGAAGCCATTGCCTTAAAAGTTCTCTTGCACGCCTATAAAAGTTCTGTCTCCGAGTCGCCGTCAGCACCGCACATCGTTGAGGTGGTCTCTGTTCAACCACATAGGGGGCAGCCAGGGTTCGAAAGATTCTAATGCGATGGAGATGTTCTAGACAGTCATGGCCAGTCAAAAGTCGGAACTGGGCGACAGCATGCCGTCGTGGATTGCTGGGTATTGCTGAAAGATCTTCAGCTCTCCAACGCTTGGACTTAATCCGCTTGAACTTGTAACTTGTGGCTTTAAGTCATTATTGTTTGATATATAGTTTTATAGAATGCAGTGACAGTGACGGAGATCTCATTTGATGTAGTCTTGAGCTCTTTTTTGTTAGACAATCGGCCTGCTCGTTCCCAAAAAATGCCACAGCAGCATTATTTGTACTTAATATAAATATAAATTTTTGTTTTATTCGTTTTTGTGTGTTTATTTGTTAACATTAAAACGCCATTGAAAAAATCTTTTAGCATGGATAGATTATAAATAGCAAGCATTTTTCTGCATTTACAAATTGTTACTAATTGTTCTATTCAATAAACAATTTTCTAATTAAATTCAGTTTTTAACTCCAATTTTAGCAATATTATTCACACAAGAATGTAGAATTTTAGAAAAAAAAAATGTGTTTCAAATAATAATAATATAATTTGTATTTACAGTAATTTGAAATCTTCATGTAATCACCGTATAGCAGGTGATGAAGACCAAACGTTACTGCAAGGATGTAAAGCAAATAAACAAAATCTCGTCCTTCATTCTTTCCGTTGAAGATAATCATCTCCACGAATCTGATGATTTCAAAATAGCGCGATTCGTCTTATTTCATTTTATTTAAACATTTGTTTTTTTCTTTTGCACAAGGACTTGGCGTCTTTGCTGAGATGGAAGTGGGAGTCCTGGTGTGTCACATTCTGAGAAGCTTCTCCATTCACTCTCTGGACTCAGCGGACCCAAGTACTTCCATCATAAAACTCAGTCTCCAATCGTCTGCCTTCCGCGCATCAAGTTTCGACGCAGACAACAGTGAATGATTGTTGGTGGTGGAGTCAAAACCTAAATTCATTGATTGTTTATTTCATATTGTTAAATAAAGTGTTTTGTTTTTATTGTTCACACTTTAAATAAATAGATTGCATGTCAAAAAACGATTCGTGTTTTCTAAATCGCTGCAATCGTATGTTGGGCCTCCGTACTCTTCAGTATTCATTAATTTGCAGTTCTAAAAACTCTGGACTTTTTTTACTTCCCATTTATCGACAACATAATATAAATCTGTAGTGCATCATGTAAATATACATTGTAAATTTGCGTCTGAGTAAGTTATACCCTACCCCCGAATTGCCGTATGATAAGTGCTGGAGATGTACTGATGCAAACAATAGGTTTCTCCGATGCAGTAACTGCGAGGCCTCCAAACACGTCAATGGTTGCCACTAGAAAAAAAATTGTAAGGAAAATTTAATCTAATTCCAAAAAACATTGTATGTCCATCGTATAATAAGAGGAAATATTATTTTTATTGAAAGAGATGCAAATAGTTCTAATAATATACGAAGAACCTGAAATGTTTACAATATTATACCTGCTGAAATTGGACAAGGTAAATTTAATAAAGATGAATTGATCCGGAAAAAATATTACAATTTAAAAAATCAGTTAATATATAAATATTAATACGACTATTCCAGTGTTTTGATAACATCAAAAGACAATAGCAAATCAAATATTTAAGGAAAATAGTTTTTTAAAAAAAATCAAATAGTTAAAATTAATCAAACTATTTAATCAAATTAAATAGTTTTTTTAACAGGGAAAATAGTAACTAAGACATCGCTCCAAGTAAAAAAGAAGAAGAATTTCAAGAAAGGAAAAATCACACAATTTGTGAAACTACTTTAGCTTTGGGCAATTATAAATATAAAGCGAATTTTTATAGTTTACTTTGTTATCTTACAAATTTTCCTGTCATTCCATTAACTCTTCTTCAGGAAACACATATGTTTGTATGATACCCACCACAAATGTCCATGTGATAAAGATAACACATTGTAAACATCATTTACGTCAAATGTCTCTCAACTTTACAGATCATTTGAAAAGCCAGTTGTGTACATTTGGTTGGCTTGACGCCAGATGAAATCTTGCTATAGAGATGTTCCGAGTACATAATTTTTGCTGTGTCATACAAACCATAAACAACAAATGATCATCTTTTAGTGATGTCTGCAAATACTCATGTTATTTTTATAGAAATTTACATTGTTTAGGGATTTCATAAATACTAGAAGGGTTCATCCTCTTGCGGGCCATTATAAAATATTGTCTGCAGTTCATTGGAATCAACTTGAATTGTCGAGCATGTATTTTAAATTCTAGTTTTGACAGGGCTGGGTTTCTGATAATTTAATCTCCAGTGTGATGTCCACAGAAAATGGATTGAACCATCAATTTGAGGAAATACTGTGCCACCTAGGTGATTACCCCAGTTCAAATTCAGAAAGAACGATTACAGAGAATATTCTACGAAAGCTCCTGCACCAAATTTTAGAGGAAAGGAGATAATTTTCAGAGTATCGAAGAAAGCTCCGTTAAGGGAAATATCTCTGAGGGAAACTCATGGAAGAGCTTTTCCTCCTAGCTCCTTTCGGGGAAAGATCTATAAATAGGAAAGATATCGGAAGCCTGATTTCTCCAAAAAAGAATAGAAATCTTAGAGATAGATTTCAAAAGAAATTCATAACGTAACATATGAGGATTCTATGTTAAAAAAATTAATGCTAAACCAAATTAATACTGGAAGATTTACTAAATATTTAGCCATCAATAAAATCAATTAAAATTTTATATTAGTATGAAACTTATGCAATAAAAATGAAGTTATACAAGGAAGGATATATCAATATATCTGAGTAAAAATCATTTTCTAGGATACTAAAATGCATTGATTTTAAATTAGAAATAAATTGCTAAGTAACATTTATGATTCATGTATTCCTTTATTATAATTTCTGTGTGATTATAGTAATATTTGAAAAGTTCTGCAAGTTTCTTTTCAAATTTCACATTTTAAACCGTGGTGAATCATTTAAAATCTGCATAATAAGGTTATTTATTAAGGTGAATTCCTTTTAAAAATTTAGTTGGATAACTTGCATTCTGTGAGTAGAAGATTCTTTTCCTCTTGTCCTTATTCCATAGTCAGTTTTGTGTTCATATTATTTTTGGTTTTGAGCGGGACATTAATTTAACGGTTTTGCGACATGTTGTTCAAATCAATTGATGTTAATTAATTATATTTCTTATTTATTAAACTATTTTTTGATTACAAATAAATGAGTAACTAAAGATTAATCAACTATTTTGAAATTGTTATAGTTTGCCTTTAAAAAAATACTGTTTTAATTAAATGTTGGGCGTTTTTCTAGTTATTTAGACGTTATAAATATTTTTTATGCTTATTATTATGTCGTCTTGTTCTCCCATTTATGCATTCAATTCAGTCAGCTCTAAAAACACACTTGCATGCGCAATTTGAACCAAAAAATTAACTTGTGTATCCCATAAATGCAAATATATGATACAAAAATTTCTATCTTTTTGTCAATACATGTATATACGATACAGAAAAATATACATTCACACATATTTGAATGTTTCCTTTCAAAAATAAGAATAATATAGGGTGATGTATACAGATTTGATCGAATTATGAAATGAAATACACGAAATATTCACTTTTCATGACCATCACTGCCTCACAAAAAGAGGCCTCTTTACGGAAACAAACATACCAGTTACGGGATTCCTATGAGGAAAGAAAAAAAATAATCTCCAATATCATCACGACTCTATCAAAAATAACCAACCTATATTTGCATCCATTAATAAAAGAAACTCTTACAAATAAGAACAAAAGCGAGGTATTACTTCAATCTGGTACAATTAAAGGTCCGTGCCACAACTCCAAAATTTTAAATAAATAAAACAGTACTTCAGAAAAGAACGAGACTGCAAAAGTCAGCATAAAAAAAAAAAAATAAATAAATAAAAACAAGTAATATAAAAACAAATTTTTTAAAGTCAATTCCTTCTTTTTTTTCACTCTATTGCAGAAAGTCCTTTATAAATAATTTTCATTCATTTTTTTTTAAGTTTATCTGGCGCCATCTATTAGTAGATATATGCAACTTAAATCTAAAACAAACTAAAATTAATGATTTAAATTTAATTACTGAACTAATATTTGAAAAAACTGCATTAACATCCAGTGTCATCCACTACAAGTTCAAAAATAATGTATTTGAACTTGAGTGGATGAATAAGAAGTATTTTATGAACGACTGAAAATTTGAAAAAGATGTATATAGGGAGAGTGTGAGCTAATAGAAGGAATTGAAAAAACACGGAAAGGTAAATTCTTGGTTTGAATTATTTATGAAGAAATTTTCTACGAGATGGCGCCACGCTTCAGTGAACACTATTTACAAGTAGAAAAATTAATAAATAGAATAGGCGGCGGCCAACATTTAAAGAAATGAAGGTGCATATCATAGCAAAGCAGAAATTGAAATAAAAAAAATCTTTTTGCACTTTCTATCCTAATGTGGTCGATTATCGAAAACTCATCTCAAAGAAACGCTACAGCTGCCAGATAACTTGCTGATCGTTGGCTCCCACCGTTCAGATTAACCCTCTCACTGCACTGTTTACATTTTTGTTTACGTTTTCAATAGTATTATGGCATCGACAACTGGTCCCTAATTGTACCGAATTTAAACTTAACTTTTAACTTCTTTTATATTGTATCTTACTTTTATTTATTATTAGTAGTTTTTTTTTTTTTTTTTGAGTACCACTTTAATTTGAATTTTTTTGAAACTTTATCTTTTATTTTTATGATAACCTTAAAACAGCCAATTAGAATTTCAAGCATATTTATTAATTAAGATGAGGAGGTTTAACGGATATTTCTCCTTGTTGGTACTCCGTAAACGGTACGCCAGTAGCAAACGGTAGCTCAGTAAACGGTAGCTGCTCCACCGCCACTTTTTCCATGCTATTAATTAAAATAACATCATAAATTGATTATATTTTAATAATTAAATCAAAATTAAATTATAATATCTTCGGTTAAATTATAATTGGTTAATCTTAATTGATGTTATTAATTATTAGTTATGAATGTATTATTATTTTATTATTTATAAATTTATAATATTTGAAAAATGTGCGATATTTTTAGTATAAAAATATTTTTAATCATTGAATAAATTTCCTTGCCAATTTTTTTCTCTGTGGATTAATTATTATTATTTTTTTTCAAATTATGATAATTTAATAAAGTTTACTTTATCACAAGATAATGTTTTACTACTGTGCCCAAAAAGTGAGATCAATTTTTTTTTTCAAACACTCTTTGGTATGACATTTTTAAACTAACTCTGCATTTCGGAATGAAACTAGTGAAAAATTATAACGATTGATATCGAGCACCTCAAGCTTTTAGAACAGTGACATTCATTTTCTCGTCAGTCATTTTACTCTTATGTCAACAATTATTTTTTACTTTTTAGTTTGATTAACTCTATAAGCGTGTTTTTTATTTTTTTTAAACTATGTATTAATTTATTTTTACGTATGCCCTCCTTCGCCAGCATTCGCAAGCGGCAGTTTTAGAAGGGAATTCGTTGCGCTCCGTCTCTGAGTTCTGACGCTGATTCTTTCCAATCGCCAATATCGCCTTGAGAAAATGATCCCTCGATAAGACCTGCTTGAAGTGAGATTATAGGTCAGGTGTTTATTGAAAAGGTTCAGTTGACAATAACATTCTGATAACTTCAAACTCTTTGCTACCACACATGTTTGCATTAGATAAGATTGTCGTTGGTGTTTCAAGTTAGAAAAACTTTTCTATGTATTTATAGCTATTGTAAAATATCTCTTCAGATATCTTCAAACAGGTGAGTATTTTTTTTTTTTTTTTTAAATAAGTCAAATAATTTTTTTTTTTTTTTTCAACTTTTGAGAATCCAAATCATGCATTTTAATTCCCGTTGAAAATGAACCAACGAGATTTTTTTTTTTTTTTTTTTTGTTCTAATACAGTTGGCAAACACTTAGACAGCTTAGTCTTGGATGCCTTAAGGCAAGCGCTACACAAACGTTACTCACTTTGCATTACCCAGAGAGCGCGTGTAACTTGAAGATAAGCCACGGACGCTGAGTAACAATGCCCCAGCAACGCTCTACTAGGACCGAGACCTACGGTTTAAAGTGGATTCCGAACCGTTACAAACGTTCATGGCACCGCCGGGACTCGAACCCGAAACCTGTGGTACTGAGCGCCAGAGCGCTAGCCACTCGGCCCTTCAGGCCCTGATTTTAAATTTATAGAGGTAAAATAAATTTCAAACTAGACCCGAAAGAACAATGATGTGAGACTTTATCTTTCATCAGTATTAGAATATTAAAATAAAAAAAAAAAATCGGTCTTACTTCAATTTTGTATCCTTGAAATTGCTTAACGTATTGTGCACTTGCTGAATCATAATGTATCCACATTACAAAATGTGAACTCTTTTTCAGAATCGTTAATTAGATTAAATCAGTGATACTCAACAAGTCAATTTATAACGCAATTGGTTTTGTGTGTTTTAAAACTAATTTCACAAAAAAACCCATCTAAGAGTGGGTGAATTTTGAGACTTTCTTTTCCACAACATTGTGAAAATCTTCTGATGCTCATAAGGAAAGTGTGCAGCAAAACTGTAGTAAATCAAGGTATTCATTCAATTATCTTCAAAGACTCTTTTGTTAGTCTCGATCCGTTCGGGCGAGTGGCTTGCTCTGCAACGAGACACTTTTCCAGGAAAGTTTGCATCTGTAAAGGGTAAGTTTTTAATGTAGGCGCGGCTCCAAACGTGCGTCATTTGGACCCACACCTCATGAAATGCAGGTCAGAAAATGGCTGCTAGAACAACAACAAAATTCAACATACAACTGTTAAAATAACGTTATTTAAAGAATCACACATTTCAAAAGAAATTAAATTTATGATAACGTTGCATTTTAAACATTAAACTGTGTGAAAGGGGGCCTGAATGGTCGAGTGGCTAGCGCTCTGGCGCTTGGTAAAACAGGTAGCAGGTTCGAGTCCCGGCGGTGCCATGGATGTTTGTAGGGTTCGGAATCCCCTTTAAGCCGTAGGTCCCGGTCTCATATGACTGTAAGAGCGTCATGGAGCAAAAGTCAGACTTCTACCAACTTGTGCTCCATCACAACAGAAGCTGCCCCCTTTCCCTCCATCCATGAGTAGATCACTCATGGGATGTCCGTCCCGCACTGCAGGACATTGAGGATTAGTCACACACACACTGTGTGAAAGGGGATCCATTAGGATGGACTCAAATTGTGTAAAAATGAATGAATATATAAGTCACTCGCAGACATTCATCAAAAGTTAATAGCAAACATAAAATGAGTGTAACATTCAATCACACTGGAAAAGTCCTTAGCCTTTACTGAAGAATTTCAGTCAGTATTAAAAAGAGCTCTGCTCTAATCAATCTGTGTACTTACTGTCCTTGTTAAGATGGCTCCAAGAAAGGATGTGGACTTCGACGGTTGCGAAGGTTTTGCTAATTTTTCGTTTCCCTTGAAGTCCATGTACATTTTTGTGTTATATGGTTTTTATTAAGTGAACTATTTTTCGTGTATCAATGTGCAATGTTTCTTTATTTATATATACACAGTGTACTTAAAAACAAATGGAGGATTCCATAAACTGATTCCAGGATTGACCCTACAACACAGAGGACATAGTCTGGTCCGACTTCAATGCAAAACATGGAAGGAGTGTACAGGTCCGCAAACGTTCCCATTCCTTCGACTTCAATTTCTACTTGGGAAATAAAAAAGTAATTCAGGGGTGGGGGAATGGTACAGATCCGGTGAGTATGGAGGGGGTTGTTGAACACAATCTGCCTTCTTACCAAAAATTTTTGCTCAAGTATAAATTTATTAGGCTCGTCGTGCAAGTCCCCCTCCCCTTCCGCGTTCCAATTCAATTGGCCTCGCATTGGCCCATCGTTTCAAAAGCCTATCCAAAACATTTTTAACCCGTCCCTACGAGAGTACAGGAATTTTCGAGTTAGTCCCGATAATCAATTATAAGCCGGTTTTTCACAACCCTCAATGTGTGTCATGTGTTTCGGCCCCGCTCCGACAAGAATCGGTTTTTTTCTACTCACCGAAGGGATTCTCGCGGACTCCATTTACGATCAGCTGTCACTCACAAACAGACATAAAAGTGGCTTGTTTCCTTGTCCCCCGGAGCGAGATCTGTTCTGGTAGAATTCCCTAGTCGCAGTAGAACCTTGATGACAAAATTGTCGATGAATGATACCCCGACTTTTAAATAAAAAAAAGTGATCAGCATCGTTTTCGTTTTTGATTCCAAAGCTCGAACCTCCATCGACCGACGGAACTGACCTCTCACCATCTTGCCATTTTGTCACCTGATCGCAATCGAGTCACCAAGTCGCAGGTCCGGTGACAATGTTTTGGCAATAGAAGATGAGCCCTGAGTTGCCACAACAACCAGTTATTTGCCGGAGGACAGCCTTTGCTTTGTCAATGGAAGAAATAGAAGGGGTGTGACAGCGAAATCCAATCGGGGGGGCGGAGTTTACGAACCTGTACATCTGTTCCAAGAGTTGAGTTGAACTGGGGATAGACTATGTAGTACAAATTTAGTTTTAAATGTAAGTATATCCTCTGTGCTATAGTGTCGGTCGTGAAACATTTTGAATATACTGTTTATAAATGTAGGTGAGCGCAATTTGTGTTTTAATATAAGAAACTTTGCGTATTTTCAGTTTTTGTAATTACATAAAAATGCCACTTCTACGAATGCATGCTGACTTTTTGTGATAAACTGCATAAATGGCGATCCTAAAATACTGGTGCGAACCCGCATGAGACTTTTTTTGCCTTCTCAATAGTCCGGAAGAACTGAAGGCAGGGGATCTTTTCTCTGCGAGGAGTGCATGAAGTTCGGCTGCATGCATTCTATCGCCAGTGCAACGCCTTCGATGCACATTTCGAGTTCTGTAAGTTTTTTTCGTTCTTTGGGCTGCTGGCACCGAGCGGAGAAGAATCCGATTCCTGATCATCGTCAACAAGAGGATTTGTAACAATAAATGGAGTTTTTTCTCCATTTTGGGAAACTTCGAACTCTCGTTTTGAACACAGCTGTCTTCAGACGAACTTTATTAACGAGATAATGAACTGTATTCGTATCATTATCATTTGAGGATTTTATAAATGAAATTATGATAATTTTATTTTTCACTTTCTGTGGCGCGTACGCACAACTCCTACCCCCGCCCCCCTTTTTTTTTTTCATAATCCTATTTCTAATTTTCGCGACATTTTATACCTTTTACTTTAAAACTTGTGGACCTGATGGCCGAGTGGAAAGCGCTCTGGCGTTCGGTACCACAGATATCGGGTTCAAATCCCAGCGTTGCCATGGGTGTTTGTAGTGGTTCGGAATCCACTTTAAATCGTAGGTCCCGGTCCTAACAGGATCGTAGAGCGTTGCGGGGGCATTGTTATTCCGCGTCCGTGGCTTACCTTCAAATTGCCCGCGCCCCCTGGGTAGTGCAAAGTGAGTAACGTCTGTGCAGCCCTTACGGCATAAAAAGATCACGGTCTATTTGCCAGCTGCATTGAAAAAAAAAAAACAATCCACAATGTTCTGGCGTGCTTCACTACTAACGCCAATATGAACTGTTGGTTGTCTTGCGCATGACATAGAGAGGAGAGGCTTGTTGAAATTCAGATGTTGTTTTTTATAAATTTTTCTGAACATTTTACATTCGCATTGACCAGGTGTGATTCTCTCATGAAGTGAACCCATTAAACAACATTCAAATCAGATAATATTGAAGAGCGACCTGCGATATCGCGTGGAACAGAGATAAACATCTTATAAATGATCGGAGAATCTTATTTCACTGTCAAATGAGCAAGGGGCATTTTTTAAGCTGAATCTATAATTTCTGAAATTTCCGTAAGTACTGAATTCATTATCTATTGAGTACTGCTCTTTTCTTTCTTTCTTTTTTTTTTTTTTTTTTGCGTTAAGTTTATGTATCTGTGTATTTAGGTGCTTCAATTGAAGGATTTTTAATTCCATAAAAGTACATTGCACGCAAAAAAGATGAAATAAATAAATAAATAAAATAAAATAAAAAATATTATACTTTAGAACAGGGGTCTCCAAACTACGGCCCGAGGGCCAAATCCGGCCCGCCAGTGTCATCAATCCGGCCCGCGACAGCGAATAGCTTACATGTTGGTATAATAAGTTGGATAAAAAAAACACAGAATGATAATAACTTGGTTTTATTGACTTGCTAGGTAAAGCTTAATGGCAAGCATAATAAGCAGAAAATTTAACTTAAGCATACCAACTAACTGAAATGAATCCCACTAACATTATAAACTAGTGAATATCCCGCGGTTACCCTCGGTTGTAGGGGTAAAGAGTATCGCATATGTATGTATATCGATGTTTGGAATGTATATATCGTGAATCAAGCATATTATTTTTATCCTGAAAATCCCTCCCCTGAAATCCTTGTAAAAAAATACTAATGAGATTTATGTAATTATATAGATAATGGCAGAAAAACGGTTTTGGCCCTTGGTACTTACTGGAGTAAACAGTATGGCCCTCAGGCTGGAAAGTTTGGAGACCCCTGCTATAGAACATAATATTGATCATACTGTACAAGGTCAGGATGAGAAATTTGGATATCAGTTTCTTTCCTTCTTCCAATAACGATCCCCGAAGCCCAAGAGGAGTCATTTCCGGGAAATTGTTTTCCGGCGCTGAAACTTTTTTTGCCTCAGAAAGTGAGTCATTCCAATACGGACACATTGCCCAACAAACGTGTCTTCGATTTCAACAAATTGCTGCTCCTTAAAATATCTCCTTCAAAAAAAAAAAAAAAAAAAAAAAAAAAAACATTTTCTAGACGGGTACAAAATCTTCTAAATATGTATATATAAACAAAGGTTGTTTTGTTTTTATGAGGAATAGAGTAACTTCTTTCATTGTTTGGGCAACGGGTGTGGCAGAGTTTCAGAGGGGTCTTAAGTACAACTAGAAACCTCCACACCCTCCATTCATTAAAAATTTTCATAAAATTAAATTGTTTAAAATTAAAATAAGATAATAAAATAGCATTGAAAAGAAAAACACAATTAAAATCAGAAAAACATCTGCTATGATAACAATTATAGCAAGGAGATCTAAAGAGTAAAAGCCAGGGAGTCGGTGACCAAATATTTATAATTAAAATGAATAAAAAGATAAAATAAATATTTACTGTAAAAAGTAAAATGCAGTTTGTAAGGGGAATTCAACAAAGCTCGGCTCCCATTTTCTAGTTCTCCTGGTGATCAGCAGATGGCGCCACTTCTGAGGTAACGCTATTTTATTGAAATTTAATAATAAGCATTTCTAAATGAAGAACTGTTGAAAGTAAATTAGAATAAAACTTCAATTGAATTAATAATTTAAGAATATTAAAAGTTTAATCAAAGGATAGCGGGGTCATTCATTTAATTACATACGCATCGCAGTGTGCCAAAGCCAAAAATTAAAAGCCAAATCCAGCAATTGAGAATTGACAGAAGTGCTAGTTCGATCCTAGCATTGCCAGGGTGCTCTTGTTTTTGGCTGGTATTATTTCTGCCTTGGTTATAGTGCAGGGATGGGCAAACTACGGCCCGCCGGAAGGTTCTATCCGGCCCGCGGATAGAATTTTAATTTGAAGGTCCGAGGCAAATTAAAAGAAATATATATTTATATCCATCTCCTTTTCTACTTTGATTAAATATTTTTTTTCTTCCTTTTTTTCAAGTGACTGATGATCTTTTTACTTTCTCTATTATTGTTCTACAAAACATAAAAAGACTGAAATAGCAAGCACAGACAGCTTTCAATCGGTAAAGTGTTAAAATCGGAAGTTCTTTGTTAGTTATAGCTGTAGATTGGCGCCAACAAGCGTTATCTCTTTCTCGGGGAGCAGACATATGGGAATCCAATATAGGTCCAATATAGGTGTTTACAAATCATTATCGAAAGTAAGTTTCCCAAATTTAATATCTCACTCCCAGAAAATCAGTGCTATGTTTTCTTCATCTTATACATGTGAACACGTGTTTTCAACCATGAACCTTAGAA
>BPLQ01010305.1:0-42486 GCA_021605075.1 Caerostris darwini
GTAATAAGAAATTACTAATTACTACGTTATGATCGGCACTGTACGAATACTTTCTGCATGCCCTGTAAATTTCAAACACATGCTAGATATCTTTTTTGCTATGTAATTTAATGCGTAATACTTGATGTAAATTTTGATCTAAACATCTTTTTTTCCCCTCCCTATGAATATTTTTTTCCCTATACGTTTACACGTGATTTCTTAAACCAATGAAAGACAATAGAAGATTATTTTATTCTGTTTTCAAAGAGTCGGCTAATTGCAGTGACAATTTTTGGATAGTGATTCAGCAAGATTATAAAGTATAAAAAGACGAAAACAATATTAACTTTTGACTTTTTTCGTTTTAAGAAATGGCCAATCAGTGGTGTGACTACATTTCTGTTAAAGAAGAGCCATTAACTGATGTTAAGGTAATTACATGGGGCTTTATGAAATAATATGGATATATTTGTACACTTATGATTGTTTTTGTTCTGTGAAATCGTTTAAGCTATTCTGAAAAGGGTTGTAAATAAAAATAAATAGCAATGGCATGGGGATTATGTTTTTAAAACGCATGAGCTGATAACTTATGTAATAATACAAATTTTTTCTATCATTTTTAAAAAGTATTAAAATCTACTTAATAATAGTTTCTTTAATTAATAAGATTTTTTTTTCTTTCCAAAATTAAAATTTCACTGCCAATAAATCAAATTGAGTAAAGAAAGCGGTATTGCTTAATTTGGCTTTCTTCATCTAATTAAAATTAACTTCCCTTATAACTTTTATCTGTTATTCCAACATCTCCATAGTTTTCTATTATAATAATTGGGATCCTTCAATAAATTTTAGTTGTTTTTGTTATTAGGAATTATAAATCCTATAAAATTATTCTTGAAACCTTCAAGAAAATTATAATTTGTTCATTAAGAATTGTAAATGATGTAGATTAAGAAATGTAAATGTGAAATGGTCCAAATTGAAGAATGCCATAAATTTCATACAAAAGACTAAGACTAAATTCATGCGAAAGTTGGTAGCAATTTAGAAGCAAATATCCGGATTAAAATCTCTCCTACATAATATTATATATATCTTAAAATAAGTATCTAAACAACTAAATGTAAATCTTTATTAGCTTTATAGGTTTAAGTTCAGTCTTCTAGATTTTAATGAAATGTTTAATAAAAGAAAGTTAATTAAAATTTTGAACTAAGTTCTTTTTTTTCTTCCATTAAATTCAAAATTTTTCACAGCAATGATAGTTAGAAACTCTTAAAACTTGGCCTAAATTTAAACAATACAGTACTTCTTTTTTTTTTTATTTTTTTTATAAACCATATCAAAATAACAAGGGAACTCTATTCAGAATTTACATATTTAAATATATATATATATATACACCATTGTATAAACAAACACCTTGGATGCAAGTCATAATAGAATGTTAACTGGCCAAAGTAATACAGCCCACTTCTTAATAATAATGATTTTATGGAGTATTGGTTAAAGTTGCAAGCTAACATTCTGCAATTTGCTTATACTAACCTCTGTAAAAATTATTATTATTTTTTTTTTAATTTCTTTTATGTTACATTCATTAAAAGTAATATTGTAAAATTAATAAATATTTTCTATTAGAAACATGTTTGTATATATATATATATTAAAATCTATTATGTGAGAAAGTATACTTTTATTCTAAAATTCATAAAATGTTAATTATGAGAAATAGTAAAAATTTATTTTTGAAAGTGCAGTGCAAAGAAAATATTTATTATTTTTAATGTATTGTTTTTATTAATTCATGATCGTTGATAATACAAGATCATATTTATCTTATTACAAAGTATAAGCAGGAAAAGTATTGCAAGATCCAGTTTGATATTCATAGTAAAAATGAATCAATATGTTTCATGCCTTCTAGAACATTGTATGAATGTCGAGTTCATGTGTTAACAGATATTTTTAAATGTATTAACTGGGAAATACTTATGTTCACATAGATAAAAAAAAATTTCACTTTATTCTATCTTCACTGAAGATACAGATTCATCACCATTTTCTTTTGACATTATGTTTCTAACCCTTCCTCCCCCCCCTCTGATCTTGTTTGCCACTCTGCAATTTGTGGCACAAGTAAATCTTTCTAAAGAATTCTAATTGAGTATTTTGTTCAAATATAATAAATTTTGTACCCATTTTAAATAAATTTTTCTGTTCTTCTAGAATATGAATAAGTGTATTTTTCCAACTACCATTGTAAATAAATGTCTTATTTCGACTACTACAATCATGAATATTTCTAGAAAATTTTCATGCAGAGATACAAAATTAGAAAAACATAAAAATTAGCATTTAAAACAACATTTTCATAAGGTAAAATTTTAAAACAAATGTATAAAAAAAAAAAGTAGTAAATACTTGTTAATTTATTAATTTTGCTGCATTACTTAAAATGGATATAATTTAAACAGAATGAATTTCAATCAAATAGATGACAGACAGTTTTTAGATTTTTTTTCTCTGGGTTTAATCTGTCTGCCTGAAATAAGTGATGATGAATTGGTGACTCTTACTGTTAGAGACCTGATGTCTTTCAAAAAGACTGTGAATGTCTTATATTCACAGTCTTTGAGATTAAGTTATTTTATCAGTTAAAAAAAAAATTACTTGATTTTAATTTTTAGAAAAGAGAGAGTAAGTTAGAGTGCATAAGTCATTGAATTTTTATTAGTAAGAAGCCAATTTAATTTCTTCAACTAAAACAAAAAAAAGGACGAATTATTTAATCGTTATTTATTCTGTTCATTTTGCTACGATGACTGGCATAGCTTTAATAAAGCATTTTTTGTTGTTGCTTCGTTCTTCAAGAATAATATTAAAACTGTCTATGATACGTTCCCAAATTACTAGTTGTGAATAAGGTTTGCTAAAACTGTTACTTTTTTAACATCCTAACATGCAGCAGGGATATCCATTGAATAGAAATTTGCCTTAAATGGCAACCAGAAAAGTAGATAAATTAGGATTATTTAGAACTTGCTTTAAAAAAAAAACCTGCATCACTTCAATTTTTTTTTATGTCAAAGTAACAAACAAAAAGAAAATATTAATATGACTTGTCCATCATATTCTTATGTATCTTCATAATTAATAATTTAATTACTCATGTAATTTATACATCTCTTTAGAACTTAAATCAATATTTTCTTCACAACCTTGTGGCCTGATGGCCAATTCTAATTCAATTTTTATATAAAAAATTACAATTAACTGTAGTTCTTTTAGAATTCTGATAATTGAATTGAAAGGACAAACACCTAAATTTCAATAATGATCATATCATATCATTTGATAATAATTATTACTTTATTCATTATTTAAACTGTTTACATTTTATTGTATTATATTATTATTTATTTTACTTTTACTGTATTATATTTTGGAAATGCTATAAATATAAGGGATGCTTCAAAACACAGACATAAAATAATTTTGATATATATATATATATATATTTTGTATTGAATTTAATTAAAACATTTTTAATCTTCTCAATGTTTTTGTGTCACTTTATTTTGAGAACTTTTTATAGAAAACTAAATTAATTTTAAAAACTTATTCAAACAGGCCATATGCCATTAAATATCTCTCCACATAACTACAATATATGAAAAATTTAAAAAAAAAAAATCAGGCTAGTCATAATAGTTTTTTCTTTTTTTTTTTTTTTTCATTATATTTTTAGATGTATTTTAATATAAAATTTCTTGATATGTATATATATAATTTTTTTTTAGAGTGAAATGAATTTCTCTGGGTTTAATCTTGTCTTGTCTGAAATAAGTGATGATGAATTGGTGACTTTACTGTTAGAGACCTGAATCGTCTCTTAAAAAATTCTGAATGACTCGTGCTGAAATTCAACGCCTAAAGCAAGAAGACGGACATTAAAAAATAGGGGTTATGCAGCAAGTTGCCGTAATAAGAGATTGAACAAAAAGACGAATTGCAGTATGATCGTGCAATTGTTGTTCGAGACATTAATAATTTAAAAGAAGAAAACAAACTTTTAGAACAAGAACTTTATGAAGCAAAAGAAAACTATGAGAGCTGAAACAGTTTTGCACTTAATCAAAATATTTTATTCCACATGATTTAGAAATTTAAAAGTTTACATATGAGTAAACTATTGAAAGAAAATCCAATAGCTATTAAAGTGTTATAAATTTATTTAGTCAATTATTTTAGTCATGTTGTGTTTTGTTTATTGCTTCACATGGTTTCCTAATTATGAAGTTCAGAAGCTATATGATTCTGCAACCAAATATGAATTGCTGAAAATGATTTAAAATAATTCTATTAAACGCTCTCAAATTTACAATCTTTAATGCTCTAAATAAAAAATATTTTTTCTTTTTCAAAAATAATAATAGTACTTTCTTTCCCTTTTTCAGGATTCTAATGATCTTAAAAAATGTTAATTGGAAATAGAAACTAACCCACTTGTACATCTCCATAATGGAGGTACAGTGAGCATTTTTGAAAACAGAATGTAAAAGTTCCTTATATCTTGTGGCCTGATATCCAATTGGCTAACGTTCTGGTCTTTGGTACCACAGGCTTCAGGTTCGAATCTTGCCCGGTGACACGGATGTTTGTTAATGGTTTGGAATCCACGCTCAACTGTAGGTCCCATTCTAATTAATCCAAAGTGTGCACAAAATGATCGTAGAGCGACAAACCAAACCCTCATATTTCTTCGTATGAAGATAATGAGGTGCATAGATACCAATAAACTTTTTTGCTAATAAGTAAATGATTTAGTTCAGCAATAATCTTCATCAGTGTATATTATACATTAGAAATGTGTGGGTTTATCATTCATTGTCAAATTTATTAATTTTTTAAAATTTGTTAAGATGACTGAAAATATATTTTACATCATTTGTAAATCTTTCTCATATAAAATATTGAAAGGAATTTTATTTTAAATCTTATTTCATTTGTTCTGATAAAACTTACAATCAGATTTAAATTAAAGTTGTGAAAAGACATTATTTTACTGAAGTTAATGCTGAATATTACTTGAAGGAATTAAAGTGCTTATTTAATGGGAAATTTTTTTTATGTATGTGTTCTGTACCTTTATATTTGACTTTTATAAGTATGTTACAATCTTTTTATTGTCATAACAAATAAGTTTCAATATATTTAACTAATATTGTGTATTTTTAATTTATTATTGGAAAATGTTTTTTCAACTTCATTATCACCTTTAGTTATTGCCATTGCACTGAATTATCAAACATTTTTATGAATATTGTATTTTTTTTTTTTTTTTTTATGCAAGTCATATATAGTTTCAACCATATAGTTATATTTCACTTGATTTGGTTCATGTTTATATAGTAGAAGATTTATATGTATTTTGTTATGCTGAAGGAGTGGCATTGTAATATTTTATATGAATATGTTTATAAATGTTTTTATCCAAATTCTCTTGCATTTCATTATGTACTTACATCACTATCTGAATATATTCCAGAAAATCTTTTTTTTATTATTGTAAATAATTTTTAAAAAGTGCAAGAGTTATTACTATAAAAATAAACTTAAACACTTATATAATATGTCCACCTTCTTATTTTCATCTGCAATAATTTTTAAAAATGTTATAAAAATTTAAGTTTTGATAAACATAGTAAAAATACAGTTGCATTATATATGATTGATTTCCTTTTGTCTGCATTATGTTAATTTTACAGTATAGGCTGAAAAATTAGAGTTCATTTATTTTCTGACTAGTTTATATTAAAGCATAATGATAAAATCTGTATTGGATTGAAAAAATTTCCTGCCTAATGATTTTGTCATACATAGGGTGTTTACAAAAGAATATCCCAACTTTGAAAGATAGTATTTTCTCAACCAAGTAAATAAGCACACCAATATATGAGTCGCATGACTCATGGCAATGTGTATTACTGGTGACCATTAGGGCGGAGGTTCAATCTACTAGTGGCTTTGTTGTAAATACTTCAAAAAAAAAAAAAAAAAAAAAAAAAAAGAGAAGAATTAATGGCTTTTGTGATGTTCAGCATCTTGCCTCGTTAGTCTGACTACCTGATGGGAGTTTTCCGGGTTTTCTCTTATACGCGTGCGGGTTTCCCCTAAAAGTCCTCCTGGAAGGCACTGCCTTCCTTCAGTGACATGGAGCAGAAATCAGACTTCTACTTACGAGTGCTCCATTACCCTCTTCCACGAGAGATATGGCAACAACAATATATGAATTGTAGTCAATGAGAAGTTTGCAAGTTCTTTATTTGGCAAAAGATTTTGTTCATGGATATATAAATGACAAATTGCAACAATGGTAGATTTGTCACAGAATAATTGATTATATTATTATAAATCAGTTGGTCCCAGAAAGCCTTGATTGAACTCCTTACAATTTTTTCTTCAGATGTACATAAAAGAAAAACTTTTTTTTTTTTTCTGCCACTATCAGTGAACATTGACGAACTGAAAATGCTTAAAAAACTGGAAAACGTTTTTTTTTAATTGGATATATTTTTGTTTCTGGTGGTGATCACATTGAATATTTTTAATTTTATAAACTTTAAAATGTCATTTTTGAATTAATTTTTTAAGTTTAAATAACATAGTGGGGTAATATAACAAAACTTTTAATCTTTACTAATTGTTATCAAATATCCATTTAATTTTATTATTAAATAGAAGAAAAAAAAACATGTTGGATAACTTGAATCTTCAATAATTATATATTTAGGCATTAATGAAATGAATAATGCACAAACTTTTAAAATATTTATTTGGTGCTTAAAAAAACTATGCAATTTCAATATTCTAAAATGCATTGTTTTGTTTATAAACATTTTTTAACATACATAACAGATAAAAATATTATATTACAAGTTTAAACAAAAAAACATGACTAGTAAGAATATAAGATGCAGGTAAAATGAAAGCATTTTTAAATGTTAAATTAATATAATGTGTAAAACAAAAACTGACTAGGTTTCTATATGGATTATAAAACATAGTACAATACTTCATAAATAAAATGAAACTTTGTTACTTTTGTCAAACAATTTATATAAAAATACATTCCTAATGAATAAATGAATTCTGCAACAGACAGAAAACAGGTGAATTTTATAACATAGTGTGGAAATCAAATGTTAAATTCTTATATATGGCAATCTTTAAAAAAATGTAACTAATTCATGTAAGTGCACTTTTTGAAAGTTTCAAAAAATAGCATATTAATACAAAGGTGGACGGATAAGTTAAAAGAGTGTTCCACTACATTGTTGTTTATTTAAAGTGCGTTTAATCCATAATTTCAATTAGAATAGACTTTAGAAGTCGAGCTTCATATGTCACAGTATTCTTTCCTGCATGTATGGGTATATTATCTAAAGGTTGTTCCATAGCCACTTTAACATTACGTCCATATGCTGGAAAAATTACAAATAATTAAAATATTTCCATACTTATAAAAGTTCCATTATTAGTGCATAATCTAAAACATATATTAAAATTAATTAAATAGCATCTATAAAACATTTATATTTTAAAAATTATATTCTTTTCTTCAATATGTAGTTTAACTTAAATCATTTTGAAAGAGTAAAGCTAAAGAAAAGTAATAACTAAAAAGATTCTTTCTGAAATAAATGTAACATAAGATTTAGAATTATAGAAAATCTTTCTTTTTTTTTTTTTTTTTTTTTTTTTTAGAAGTAACTAAATTTTATTAAAATGTTTAATAGGAAGAAGGATATTACCATCTGTTGTATAAATTCCTATATATGCATACTAAAATAGATACTATTAGGTAAAAATGATTTAAATCTAACTGTTGCAATTACAAAATTTCACTTTCGACTATAGTAAAACTTTCTAAATACATTATTAATTTATATTAAAAATAAAAAAGAAAAGAAATTCTTGGAACATAGCATAACTCGTATTATAACATGAAAAATAAAAAGACCCTGTTGATTATATTTGAGAGAAGTAAAGTCTTTGCAAGATTATAGACACACAAAATATACAAATTTTTTTGCAAGTGTTTAGTTGATGTAGATTAACCATTAAAAGAATTATTTCCAATTTATGATATGCTGCACTTTTTTCAATAATATATTATCAAAATTACAAATATGATATAGCAGTATAAAATCTTGCATTTTAACCTAGAATGCAGATTATTTTAATTGTAATTATTTATGAAATTAAACAAATACAACTTTTAAAATTTATATGTTGAAATAAATTTTCATTTTGTGTATTTCATTAAATAAATTTCTCTAAATATAAAAGTTTTTAGTGTGTATATAAAAGGAAAAGCTCAAATTACCTTCACACTGAGAAAAAAACTGAAGACAATCATAGAGAACAGCATCTCTAATCACAAATACTTGTTTAGCAAGGTTTTCCAGCAATGACAAGAAACAACGTTTAGCATAGAACCAAGTATCAGTACCAAGTTTTTTGGAGTAGGGCTCTAGACTTTTTATTACACGTGATATTCCAAAATCATAATTGCCCTTTGCACAATATAATGTTCTGAAGATAAAGAAACAGATAATTATATTTTTCTCGCAAGAAAATGCATTAAACACAGAAAAGATAAATAATATTATAGGCTTTAATATATTAACTTTTAAGTTAATGATTTAAGTCAGCAGTTATAGTTATATTTTATCTTTGATTTAAACTTATCCGTAGCCATGTACTAGGTCAGAGGTGATTTGTGCCTGTTCTTTGAGATATCAAGAATGATCAAATTCTACTTTTATACAGCATAAAATTAACAAAATATTCAAAACAATTTAAAGAAAAATTTTGATACTACTTTTACCTATAAAAAAAATATCTTAACAATTTAAAGAAATTGGAAAGGAGAGAACAATATTTTTCTGACAATTTATAATCGTCCTATTTGCTAGAAATAAAAATATTAATCTGCATCACACTTTAACTGTTAATTTAGCATATTTAAAAACTTTTTTAATATATGCCAAATCAACAGTTCATTCTCAGTAATTAATTCCAGGATTTTTTTTCATCCACTAGTACACATTAATGTAATGATGTGTGTCACAATTTGTCTACATTTGTAAAATCAGCCTCCCTTCTATTATTCACAACTGTTATGTTTCTCTTTTTATATTAAGAAGAATGATTAATTTTCTCTCACATTGTTCTGTCAATAATTTTTATATATTATCATCATATATATTTTTTATTTTTCATGAATATTAAAGGATTTTTAGGTGATAGTTTCAACTTTTATGAAACTTCAGAAAACCATACCATGAAATTCTACATTTTTTTTTTAATGCATAAGTGAATTATTTGCAGAAAACTATGGTATATTACTGTTTTTTTTAATTTTGGAATTTTAATTAGTATTAATAAATTTTCTAATATAATTTATTACGTAATTATTATTATTTTTTTTTTAAATTTTATATTCAGTTTGTGTATGTGGGCCTGATGGCCAAGTGACTAGCACTGGCAAGTCCCAGTCATGCCATGAATATTTGTAATGGTTCGGAATCCATTTTAATCCGTAGGTCCCGGTCTAATGTGACTGTAGAGCATTGGGCATAGGGGCTGACAACCCTACCCCATAAAAAGAAAACATCTCTTAACTCGAAATCTATTAGCAGGCAGATGGCCTTAGTCTACCATGGGCTGTAGTGGAGTTAGTTACATAGTTTATATATGTCCCAAGTTAAAAAATATATGTATAAATTTATTGCAGAAAATAAGTTTAGTGTATCTTATTGCTTAATTTCAAATAGATTTGTAATTAACCAAATGATGTAGAATTCAAATGTAAATAAGATCTCTTGTCATAGTGAATTATATAATTTGAATACACCTTTACAAAAGGCAGCCTGCATGAATATTTTTCCTACATATATTTAGTATAATCACACGATGATCATATTAAGATATATGCAGAACGTAAAAACATTACATTAAATAAAATTAATACAAAAAAAGATTAATAAATTTCAAACATTAGCAAGAAAATTTTTAGCAAAATGTTATTTATTTAAATTGTAGTTTACATTATGAATTTTAAATACATAATAAGTTACTCTAATCCTACAAAACAACACTATAATGAGATAATTAAGGTAATTAATTTAAAGAAAAATCGTATGTTAGTTATACTTCATAAAAATTTACTGTTTTCTCAAATGAAAATGACATTGCCTGACAATACTACATAAACTTGTAATTATCTTTCTAACCTTCTATAATGTTTCAATTGACAACTTTTCAGTCAATCAATAAAATGCTGAAAAAAAGAAAAGAAAAGAAAAAAATGATTCTGCAGATAAATATTAATTTCACTAAGAATAAAAATAACAAATGAAATTCTTAATTTAAAAAAGATTGGAAAAATGATATACGTAACATTAAAAATGCAATTTTTTCTTATAATTGAATTGAAAACATTTATAAACTTTGAAACAAATTTCAATCTATGCACATCTACACATAAACTTTTATATATGCATCAATAAACACTCTTTAGTCCAGCATATTCTGGACCACAGTCATGCCTGATTATCAATCTTCAAATTAGGTTTAATGGGGATACAAATATATCAAATATTTAAACAACTAAGACATGCACATATTTCATGTGTTTGCATACATTTTGAACTTGCATAAATGATATAATTATGCAAACGGTATTTTGCCATTCTATCAGGTTCAAAATTCATACATTGAACATTAATTTAATTGAATATTCTTATACTGATAATGAAAACATCACAAAAGAAAAATTAATAACACACAATGATAGTTAAAACTAGTTGTGACAAGCTATTAGTAAAAAAAATACATATGAGCCTGCCTTACTATTTAAAAAATTTTTTGATGTCACAGATTCGGAACTCTTTTTTAAAAAATTGCAACAAATTTATGAGTTTTACATTGTACTGAAATGTTAGTTATGATACACACTATGAGATACTGTGAGCATTGCTATTTTGCGATCTAGCAGTTGAAAGTCAACATGCAACTAAACACATGAAAAAATTCCAAAAGCAAATGGTTTGATTAGTGCCGGAAAATTTTGTATTAAAAGTGCTTACTATATATAAATAAGAGAATAAGTTATTCAAATATCTTTAAAAAGTCAATTTTATAAATGCTAAGATTCTCTTAAATTTTTTTCAGAAACAGTAACAAAACATTCATTAAACTACTTACCCAATAACCAAATTAACAATACTGAGATGAAATATTTTTCTTTCTGGTTCTTCATATGCAAGTTGCTCTTCTTCCTTTTCAATTTTCCTCATTAATTCTTCAGCCTAAAGAATAGAACATTTAATTTAAATTACACAAAAAATATTTTCAAAACTAATTTTCAGTTGATAAATAATACAAATTATTACCTCTTCATTTTGTGAAGTCATAATATATGAAACACAAAGATTAGCTAATACAATGGCACTGACATTCAGAATCTGAAAATTAAAGCACAGATTAATTAGTTCTAGAATTTTTGTTTAATAGTATTAATTGGAGTTGCATTTATTGCATAGGTCAATATTATATCTCAAAATGTCAAGTAATATAGTCCATAAAAAAACATTTGTATTGAAAGCTATCAATATATATTATTCAGAAAATTTAAAAATTAAATGATAAAAATAATTATAATTCTAGTTTATTATTTAATACAATTATCATTCATTACAATTCAGTGAATAAAAAATATCATAAAACAAAAAATACCAAATGAAATTATATTTAAAGTTTATATGCCTTTTAACAATATTTTAATCAAACAAATATCTAATATATAGTATTTACTTCAATATTATTTCTAAAACATGCAGTCTAAAACATATTTAATTTACAAGCAAACAATTTCTTTTAAATTAATATCAAATGCATTTATTTATTTACTAAAAGACATATGTTTCACATCTGACTAATAGCTCATTTTATAAAGAAAAAAAAATACCTTGTCATAATTTTTTTTTACAATAGGCTCATAAAATCCAGTAGCTTCTTTGAATTTATTTTCTTGCATAAATAGCACATGAGCTACATTAAGCTTCCATACATCATGGTCATTGCAAAACTCAACAGATTTACGAAAAACCTTTTCCACTTGTTGATAATTTTCCATATCCCAATAAATTTTAGCTTGTGCCATCAAGACAGGTATGTATCTGAAAATGAAGCAGTACAATGTGCATATAGAAATTAATGATTACAAAAATGAAATCTTTTCATATATAATAAAAGAGTTGTGTTCAGGAGAAATTAAGCATGCATATAAATAAGTAATTTTTTTAGATGGTACATACATTCTACAGAAAGTTACACATGAAACACCAAAACATTCATTTGAAAAAAAAAAAGTATTCTAAAGCTAAAGTCCACAGTTTTCTAAAGTTGAATAAAATTGAAGTAACAAAACAAGAAAAAAACGTTTTAAAATTTCAAGAAAATAAAAATCTATTGAATATTTTAAAAATAATGGTTTGCTCCATATTTTTATCAGAGTTTTTTTTTTTTTTTTATGTAATAGATAATGTTAAACAATATTTGTCAATAAGCAATAAATCCCCAGATTTCTCCAATAATATAGATAATACAGATAATCCCCAATTTTTATCCCCAGAGGAGATAGCTATTACATTAAACAATAAATTAAAGAAAGCAACTTCATTCTTGCTCTGAAATTATGAATATATTTCTTTTCTTAATTTCACAATGAAAAATTTATTATTTTTTATACAGCTCTTGATAACAACTAGGCATAATATTTTTTCAGCCCATGCTGAACTTTTTAAATGTTTATTTAAAATTTAATATTAATGAGAAAACTATTTGCCAATTTTTGCAAAATTAAACATTGCTGAACTATTTATGCAATTAATAAATCTTAGTTAACCAAACCGAAAACCATGCTCAATTTCATTAATTTTTTTCCACCCTTTTTAAATTTGTCTTATTTAATTCTACTTATGCAAATATATTTATTTACTTACTTTATCTATAATAGTTACTATTAATAGTACTTCATTTTACTTACAATATTATAATTATTAGTGGCATTTATAAGTGTACAAACATTGAATTGTATGTCCTCCCTGTTATCAACTGATTTCAATCAGCCAACATATGTTTGGTAAATGAGTTTATACTGTATTAATTTTATGAATTTTTGTTAACTTTCAAAATTTAAAACATAATATTGAAACCATAAATTTGAAACATAATTTGAAACATAAATTTTGAAACATAATTTTGAAACATAAATTTCAAAATTTTAAACATAATTTTGAAATGAAACATAGAAGTATAATAATTTATACTTTAAAGATTCCAATAATCAATTTATTATAATTTACCTTTCTAAGGCTTCTTCACATTCATTAACAGCTTTTTTGACTCCTTCATCATCATGGCTTTGTCGAGCCTCTTGAACTTGCTTGGTTAGCTTGCGTAAAGTCTCTATGTGGCGAGCAGCCATTTCATCAAATTTTTTATAAGCTTCTTCAGGAGAAGTTTGTTGTGTTATCAAGGCATCCAAGAAGTCAAATAAATACTACAAATGAAGTAAAATAATTAAATGCAATATCTATAACCTACATCACATTACTTTTATAGTACAGAATATTATTTTTTATTTGCAAAAATAATATTTTATTTATTTGAACTTACATCATTAAAATTTTATTTTCTATAGCATAAAATTATTAACAAATACATGCAATTGTTTAGAAACAAAATAGAAAAAATAAGAGCAACATGCAATTCAGCAATTTTGAATGTTAAATAAATAAAATCATAATTAATTAAAACTTTCTAATTAATATAACTTTATTGATTTATTTCAATATTTATAAATAGTTGTAAATTTCAGTATTTATAAATTGATTTCAATATTTTAAAATTGCTAATATTTTCAATAACACAAAAAAATAACTATCATTATATATATTTATCAAATAGCTAGTGTGCATCATATTTAAAATATGGCAATACTTTAATATTGATAAATTAACAAAAATTGAAAATAATAAGCAATACTATTAACAATAAAATAATTTTAAAATAATAATCATACCAACATCAATTTATTAAAAATAATACAGAATAAATGAAAAAGTTTACATATTTATAAATTATTCAAATATCATTAAAATTGAAATTTCACTATATTTTAACTTTTATTTATAATTACAGTTTTTTTTATTATTTGTATAATTTAACATAAACTTACTTTATTTAAATTACTACTTACTGTAGTTAAATATTTGTATGTTAACTGAGCATTTTCCGCAAGAACATCAGCAGCTAAATCATAGTACTAAAAAAAGATAAGGGAACAATATTTTTAAAAAATTTGATTTTAAATACAGATTTTTTTATTACAAGTAACATATATATATATTTAAATATTCTAAATAAACGTAAAATTGTAAATACTTAACACAGATTTTATTAAAACTGCATTGGTTTAATAAAAGAAAATATTCAAAAACAAATAATATATATATTTTTAATATTGAATATAAAAAGAAAATATATATATTATTTGCTTAATTTAATAGAATAACTAATAATAAATTATAGTTGCTTAGAAGACAAAATTCAATTTTAAAATTTATGTACACAAAAACCAATGCAATAAAGAAAAGAAAATTGTAATATTTATATTAAAATATAATAAAATATTTTCAAATAGTTCAACAGATTTTCTGCAATAACAAATATAATTTAGCAAATGAAATTTGTCTTATGCAGTGTATTTCAAAAAGCACAAATCCTTCGGTATAAAAAATATTTAGTAAATTAAATTCAATTAACATCTAAGACAATTTTAATACTAAGTTGTAATATGCCAGATCTTCAACAGCTGTCTGAGCTAGAATTTAACAATTACCTTAAAATTTTAATAGCTGTTCTAATGTTTGCAATTAATGTTTTAAATGTGCCTTCGATTTTTTAAATTTTCTAATGCATGACAGAAACATTAAATTTTTCAAATGTTAGTTTAAAGAAAATAGAAAATAGAGATGTAGGAGTTTAAAAACATTTTGTGTATCAGTACCAGAAAATTCAAATAGCATAATTACTGTTTTTTATTTTTTAAGAATGTAACAATCACATCATTTAATTAATAGCAATATGTTCATTCATTTCTTTTTAACAAAGAAAAAAATATACTACTAAACAAAATTTTAAAAATAAAAATAAAAACTATATCAGTAATAAAGGAAAACAGATGTTTTATCAGTGAAAAACAGTAAATTGTAAGCTAGAATACTAAATAAGCTAAATAACTAAGCCAAATGGATAAAAATCTGAGAAAAATTGCATGTTGTCACAATGCAAACTTTGTACAAAAATTGCTTTCATAAAATAAGTACATATTTGCCATCTGATTGATTCTACAATATAAGATGTAATTAAACATGCTACTTCTTAGTTTGTGTATTAAACTGTTTTCAAGCTCTATATATATATTTAATATTTTTTAAGTTTTGTAATAATTTTTTCCGTCTGGAAAATAATAAATATAACAAAATTATTTTAAGAAGACAAACCTCGTGCTTGCAGTAAAGGAGCAACAAATTTCCAAATGTTTCAGGTGGAAAAGGGCTTTGCTGAATAAGAAACTGCAATTTCTCAAAGCCTTCAGTTGGATGTGTCTCCATGTTCATGAGAGCTTGGTTATGGAGAGTGACAGGATCCAATTCTTCCTCTCCTCTAGGAGGCATGTCAGTTAAAGCTTCTTTAGCTGCATCAACTGCACGAAGTGAAAATTTTTTAGTATAGTAAAAGTTGAAATACAAATCAAAATAAGTCTTGATAAATAGTGTCCCTTGGGTTTTAATTATTTAACAAAAGAAATAACTTTATGAAATTCAATATTATAATAATTATTTCACAAAAGCTTGTATAGTTTTATATGTTACATCAATTATTGATATGAAATATGTTTTAAAAAATTAAAAAAAATTTTTTTTTTGCCTGATGAGTTTTGGTTTATTATATTTATATTATTTTTTTACATTTCATGTATAGTCAATCATTAATTATGTTAATTGTATCCTTTTATCAATGAGCTTAAATACAGCATGGCCAAATCAAGAAATTATGCCATTAAATTTCAACTGATTATTAAAATTTAAACAAATTTATAACAGAACAGCTGAAGTAATCAGATATGATTAATTACAATAAGCTATATTACCATACATAAATTCTGTATGATAAATTAAATGCTGTTGCTAAATTAAATTATGCTGTTGATAAATTAAAGTGTATTTTATAGTTCTGCCTAAATGACCTGAAAATTCATAATAAAAATATAAACTAGCAGCGTCCACTTGCTTTGCTAGCCATTTATATATAGAGATATATATATATATTTACATATATAGATAGATAATAAACAAAATCTTTGTTTCCAGACAAAATGATTTATCTATCTAAAGCATTTTGTCTGGCAACAAAGATTTTGTCTCTGTATATTGGCAATTAATCGTTGCTGTCATTCTAATTTGGAATTTGGAATTAAATGATTTACTTAAATTTGAGCGATACCATATTATATTTGTTGAATATATATAAATACTATAAATGTAATTAGAATTATACATCAAAATCAAAATCGAGTATTATTCTAACATAAATTTTTTAAATAGCTAATTATTATTATTAAAAAAGCATAACTTACAGTTTTTCAGTTGATATTCAATAGCTGCTTTAAGGTTGAATGCTTCAATGAGAGCTGTTTCATGTAGTGTTATGGTATTGCCAACACTTCTAACTTCAATACCTTCTGTATTCATTCCAACACTTAATTCTGAATAAATAATAATATAATTATAAATAATAATTATTATTATTACACTTTTCAAAGGTATTAATATTAAATATATAAATAGTATTCACTTAATAAAAGATTGTTTTGAAAAATACACAATAATAACATCAAAGAATGAAATATTTATATTATATACTACATAGTTATACAAAATGTGCGCACTTTAAAAAATTCTTGATAAATTATTATGCAATATTTTGATGCAAACTCATCACATTGAAAGGTCTTTTTATTTTCTGGACATGTTATATTATTAAGAAATTAGATTGTATTTCCTATATTACAAAATCATATACTGTTACTATATAACTGAATCATAAAAGGGGAAGAAACAGTATAGAAAAATAAATTTAAAAAGTAGGTATTTATTCATTAACAAGATTAAAAAATTGCTCACTATAAATTAATAACAATTTATATTTAAAAATTTAGTATCCATAATAAATATGCATGTAAAACAGCTAGCGAAAAAAAGTGCTGCTTTTTTTCTGGGAGGAACAGAATAGTCTAATTTATAACTATATAGCATTTTAATTACAAATTAAACAAATTTGAAGTTTCTAGTATTTAATTCATATCATACAATATTTTTTGCAACTTAGCTTTCAATTGCATTGATGAAAATGCAAAAAACATAATTGTGTGCTAAAGATAAATTTTTGTAGCAAATTTATTTTTAATAAAGTGTATATTATGAAAATATTATATAGTTTAATAGTTTTTAATTTAATACCTAATTTATTACAATTTTTTCATTATAATAAATTGATACAATTTTTCCCAAATTATTCTTAAAATTACAGTATAAAATAAACTATTGAAGTATGCTTTTGCAACTAAATAAACTAAAGCCATAAAAAAGAGCTACAAGAATTAATGTACATATTAAAATGATTTTAAAAAGATCAAAAATCATGATTTTAAACATTTGATCATTAATATTTTTTTCTTTAATCTGATTAAATTTTCATAAAAATAAGAAATAAAATATTAACAAAGAAAGAATTTTAGAAAGACGATGTAAGAATTTCCATCTTAAGAAAGAATTTCAGAAAATATTAAAATATATTTTTAAGATATAGTATAAAAAAAGGGTTATTCTAATATTTTTCCTTAATGCATATTGTCCAATATTCTACAAGTATATATAAAGAAAAATAAAACTATGTATATTTAAATAAGAAAATGTATAATTTTAAGGTTAATTTTTGGCATTTTTAGATATACATGGATAATTTTTCTAATACCAAATACATATAAAGAAAACAGTAACAAAAATTAATATTATACCTGGATGTTCTCGAATTCCTCTTTCAATTATTTCAGCTATATGTTTTAAAGCAAGAGCATATTGTTTCAATCGATAATAGCATAATGCTATATTATAAGACAAATCTAGAAAAGTGAAAACAAATAAATTTATACAAAACAATGTTTTAACATTAAAAATATTACACAATTAACAATAAAAAGTCATAATTTTTAAGGACTTATTGTAAAAAAATCATTGTAACTAAATAAGTATCAATTTACAAACCTCAAAAATTTTTAGTACAATGTATAGTACTTTAATTAGAGGAATTTTAAAGGGATAAAATGGGCAAATGTAGTCAATTTATATTAAAACATTTATTAACAAGGTCATGCTATATGGCATTTTAGGATATGAAAAAGAAAATTTTAGAAATTTTTGTCTAGATTTTTTAACCATTAAAAATCGTAATTTTCTGGGTAAATTGGGAAAATTAGGATGCATGTAAAAATAATAGCAAAAAATAATAATAATAAAGATAAATGTGAGATGACTCAGAAATGTATATGTTTGTAGCAACACATGCATGTATATATATATTACAAAAATGCCTTTTGTCCTTTTTTTTGTTATCGCTGAAAGTGTACATTTTTTGCATTAATAATTTGGATTTTTAGTATTCTTAGTTTTTAGCCCCTTTAACTACTATTCAAATTCACAAAAAGAGACATTTCTACATTAAAAATTTAAAAAACAAATAAAATTTTTACTTTTCCTTTATCAGCATGTAAAATGTAGAATATTTCTTGGCACCAAAAATAATTTTAAAATACATATCTTATTACATATTTAAATATGTGTCATTTTTTTCATACCTGGCACATATCCTTCTACTTGCATTGCAGTCATGAACTTTTTACAAGCTTCTTCATATCTACCTTCCTGTAATAAAACACATTCAAGTATAGAACATTCACAAACATGAAATAAAACTAGTGAATATATATTATAATAATTTTAATCCTAAAAAAGAAATTGAACAATATTACATAAAATTACTTGGAACAAAAAATTTTTTTAAAAAGCAAAAAGTTTAAACTTTTTTTTAAAATAATTTTTTTATGAGATTTATATTATGAAGAATATGTTGAATTATAAATATATATTATTTATAGTTTTATTCACAAATATTTGTAACAATTATTTTAGATTAAATGTGAGCATAAATTAATTACCACTAATAAATAGAATTTCTAGTAACTACAGAATCTGCCTTTTCTACATAAAGGTGTTAAGTAACATTAAAATAAAAACCTTAAATAGTAAGCATCCCAAATTCACTTCTGTATCAGGATCTCCTGAAGGACTCTGGTCTACAAGGCTCTAAGAATTTAGAACATACCTTATAATTAATAAATTCAAAAATTGAAAATATAAAAACAAATACATTTTAAATTGAAAAAAAATGGAAATTTTAATAGGAAGGATCATTTACTTTTGCAGCTGCTAAATCTTCTTCTCCATATTTAATTGCAGCTTGAAGTTTTACAATCTATCAAAAAATAAAATTGAATGAAAAGATGTAAGTATTTCAATTCTATAGACAAGTACTACAACACAATACTATTACAATTTTTCTATCTATAAATCAGAAAGTCAAATGGGTTTAGCCTATAAATGAAAAGTCATATCTTTTTACTTCATTTTATTAACAATTTACAGAATTTAAACAGTTGGGGTCTATCTCTTTGAGACGGGAGAGAGAAAAGCATACATTCAAGAGCTATGGAAGTTGTAAAGCATCTGCTTTCAAGGCAAATGAGATCATTAAAAGTGTTGTAGTTAATATCACCTACAGTCATAAACAAGCATGTTAAGACAGAAATTAATTACAGAAAGACTACGAGGTTTTTTATGAGAAAATGTGGAATTCAAGCTTAATATGGTTAGTGCAAGAAATAAAACTGTTACTAGTAGGTAAGGAAATTAAGAAGAGCACAATTAAGTATTATCATACACACATCATACACACATAAGCATTTTTACAGACATGGAAGGTAGATTCATCACTAAATAACACCTGTTCAATGTTATTAATTGTGAATAGTAAAGACAGTTGATGCAAAAAATTTTCAATTCATTTATTAAAAAGTTTTTAACTTACACAAACTTTGATTAGAATCAATAGAGATTCATAATTAATTTAAAATTTTCATACAGATTACTTCAAAGTTAAATATTTTGAATAAAACTCACTTAAATAATAATCATAATAATATGCCACATAATATAATTCAGCTAATAAATTAATGAATAGAAATTTGTGTTTTGAGGATAAAAGCCTTTTAATAATATTACAAAAAACACTTACTTTTACTTGGTAATCAGGGTTTTCGATTTGACAAGTTACTTTCATAGCTTCCTGATAAAAACAGGCTTGATACAATGACTGAGCATAATACAATTTATAATCATCAACTTCTGGACAAACAACAGTCAAATGTTCATAACAATTAGCTGCATTCACAAAATCTTGAGTAAAATAATAACAATATCCCAGCAACGAAAGTGCTGCTCTAGACTAAAAGAAAACAAATATCAATCTACTGTAGTATAAAAGCAATAATGAAAAATGATTTAGTTCAAAATAAAAAATTCACTTAATCAAGAAATAAAACTGTTTATTAAATGTTCAGTTTTTATTAAATTTTAAGAAAATAATGAAATACTTGCATTGGTATTTGCTTGAAACTGTTTATTTAACACTGCTATTGCATCTTTGAACAAACCTTCTTTAATCTGGAAGAAATGAAATGAAATCATTCTGTGCTCTATAAAAAAAATAACTCTTAACAGAAATATAGAAAACAATAAAAATTATTATTTCCTTAACAAATTTAACATTTTAGTTCTTTGCAAAATATTCTCTATCATTCTTTTAAAATTCAAATACTTTTAAAATAGTTCAAAGTTATAATATTTTTTTTCAGGTAAATTTAATAGTTTTTCAATAAATAGCTCCGGTAATTAATAGAAAAAGAAAAACTCATTACAGTTAAAACTTTATTTCATTAATACTAGTAGGATATTTTTTGTATTCAAAAAATATTCGAAATACAAAACTTATAGACAAGAGAACTAAGGTTATTTTCTAAAAACTTTTTTAAACAGAATGTTTGTAAAAATTCGTTTTAAATAATATTTAAAAAAACTTCAACATGAATTGTGCCTTAAAAATTATACGAATATGTGGGAATAAATCAAAAATTGTAATTACACACTACGTATAATAAAAATTATACATTTCTTTCGAAATTAGATGCATCGTTTGTAAAGAGAAATTAAAAACACATAAAAGATTTAATAAATGTTATTTATAAGTCTAATTTTTTAAACGTATTTAATAGAATTTTAACATTCAATCAGTCGTTACATATTCTAAATTTAAAGAATTTACCATAGTATAAATAGCTTTAGTATGCTCTCCATCATTTATATGAGCCATTCAGAAATCGAATAAGAAAAACCGAAACTAATCACTGAATGCAGGATGCCATTTGTAAACAAACTAAGACAGACACAGTTAAGTTTTTTAAGCAAGTTATAGGAATTAAAAAATATAACTATTTTAAACAGAATAAAAATTAAAAATGAAAAATGTTTTTGAGACAAAATGTTATTTCATATGAATTTTTTAATACAAACTTAAAACAGTGATGGACAAAACGAATATAAAAATATCAATTAAATAGTGCAAGCAAGTTTCCAATGCTTTCAATATCGTAAAAGTCAGATATAATTCATAAATATTAAAACACAAATCTTTTTAATAATTAATTAAGAAAATAATTCGCTATTTTTATTACACAATATTATTTATTAATATTATTATTCAGATTGATATATTTATATTGTTACAGGTTTGGTTTGATTTTATCACTCTAAGGTCATCTTTGCACACTTTAGGTTATTTAGACCTACAAGTTTAACTTGGATTCTGAACACTTACAAACATCCATGCCTGTATTTGAACCTGAAACCTGTGGTACGAAAGGCCAGAGCGCTAACCAATTGGCCATTAGGCGACCATTGTTATAAGAGTTAAAACGTTAAAAAAAATTTTTTTTTTAATTTATAGTATGCTGAAAATAAACTATTATATTCGTTAAAAAGTAATACCACTTATCATTGTAGCAAAAATCTACAATAAACATTCTATAATTTTGTTTCAGTAAAAATTACATTGATATAGTTTTTTTTATTTAAAAATCTAGAATTAATAGAACGTGAAAAAAAAAATCGTTTGCAGTAATGATTTGTTTAGATTAATATTCACATTCATATGAAATCTTAATCATGGAAAAATTGGAATGGAGGGGAGCTTTTCAAAGACAGCCGGCTTATTATTTATTTCTTGATATGACTGCTCCTATGTCAGTTCACAATTTGAAAACAATATGTCAAGTATTGCAAGATTTAATAGCTTTATCGGTATCTTTAAAAGGCACACAGCGTTTTTCTGTGTTAGGGATTTATGCTTTATCAGATAGAACGAAATGCATATTTCCTATGCAATCTATAAAAAACAACTATGCCAAATTCCAATTTTCGATAGAATGCATACAGAGTACTGCTTCACTTTTTAATGGAAAAAAGACTTTTGACAATGAACAGCTAACAGAAAGTCTTCAAACTGCAATACAGCAATACGAGGCTTATTATCAAGTACGTAAATAATGTGTAATATCATAATTTCATCATTGATAGACATAAAAATTAATTAGAATATTTTTTTTATTAATATAATTCGTTTAATTATTTCTTTATAAATTTTATAATAAAATTTTTAAATTATTGAGTAATTAAGTAACTTAAAGAAGAAATTCAAAATTTTAATTTTTAATATAGATTTCCTTTGTTTTTAATTTAAACTAAATTTCATAATTTATGTAATTAATAACTTAATGAAAGTTCTAAGTTATTAATTTATTTGATATAAAATGAAAAAAAAAGGCTTATATAAAAGTCATTTTTCTGAATATTATTAAATAAATAAATATGAATTATGAAAATAAATTAATATTTTATGAATATTTTTAAACAAATAATTAATATATTATTATTAATTATACGAATGTTATGAATATTTATGAATATTTTTAAACAGATAATTAATATATTATTATTAATTATATGAATATTATATTTATGAATATTTTTAAGCAATTTAATTTAACTTATAGATACGAAATTCCGTTTATGAATTAAATTGTTGTAATAACAGCTAGTACGATAAGGGAGAACAGTTTAATTTAGAACTTATGTATAGCTTATATATTATTTTATATATGTATTATTGTATAGATTTATGTATTATTATATAGCTTATATATTACTTAAAATTTGTAATATTTTAAAATATTCTATAAAAACTACGAGCTAATCAGAAATTTTTTTTAATAATTTTAATATTAAATGAAGAATATTCATTAATATGATTATTATTATTACAATTCTTTAGGGTGCTGTTCAAGATAAAGAAGAATGGCCACAGTTGCAATTGATATTTTTCTCTGCTCAATTTGCACAGAAATTTGTGAAGGATGTCGAAGAATCCTTAACTGCTATTGAATTAGCTTACATACGACAAGTAAACGTAAGGAGAATAACAAAATTATTTATAATATTCTGTCCAAATAACTTAAAAATTTTTTTTAACTATTTATGTCGTAATAAAATTTTTCATAAATTTTTAAATAATTTTTTAATTAATCACTTAAAATTTTATTATTTATTTTATGATTTTATATTTTTATTTAATATTAAAATTTTATAACAATTTTATTAGGCTTGATTTACTGGAGAAATTGCATACTTTGGCTGCTAAAAAATAATCCTATTTAGTATTATAATATGATTAATGCATAAATATTGCTGAGTAGACAAAATATTGGTAATAAATTGCATCATTTTCAATGCTGGCAAGTGGTTCAATTTTTTAGAAATTTCTTGAAAGACAATTTTTTAAAAGCTTTTAAGGGTTCAAAAGAACTTCTTGGTACAAAGAAGTACAGAATATCTACAATAGGTAAAGTTTGTATATTAATTTTTTTAAGGATTTCTGTAATAAACTTTTCGTAAAACAATTACATTTCATAAGCACAAACGTACTGCTTTTTTAAAAGTGAAAAAATAACTAAGATATTCTCAATTATTTAAAAATCTTTGGTATAAAAATTTTTATTTACAAAAGATGCAATATTTTTATTGCTTTTAACTGTAAAGACATTTATAGTGCTTCCCAAAGCAGTCAAAATTTGCACTACCCTTTTTTTTAAATTTTTTTCTAAAAAAAACACAGTTTGCTAGCAAACAGAGAGAGATTGACATAACTGTGAGCGGTATATTGATTTTGACTATTCCTTTTGGTTTGGTTTGTCGCTGTACGATCATTTTGTGCACACTTTAGGCTAATTAAACCGGGGTCTATATTTTAACGTGGATTCCGAACCACTCATAAACATCCATGTCACCGCCAGGATTTGAACTGATGCCTGTTGTATCAAAGGCCAGAGCGTTAGGAACTACTAAAAGTTAGTAGTTAGTAGTAAAAAAATAGTTGCGGCCATCAGGCCGCAGCTATTCCTTTTAATAAATGAGTTACTTAATGAAAGTTGAATTTTGATTTCAATGAAGTGCCATTAGTTAATTTCTTTGCGCAAATGAATTAATTATATGGAGATGATGATATTATTTGCAAATAATGACTGTGATAAAATTAATTATTTTTGCTTGGATGTCCTCATTTAACTGTATTTCAAAAAATAATATATATATATATATTTATTTAAATCAAGATATTTACATTTTATGTTACTTAATGTCAGTGCGTATTTCTCTACTAAATTGTAAGCCCTGAAAGCTTTTGAACTTGATTAGTTAATTTATAATAATGGTGATCTAAAAAAGTTATTGGTATTCTTTACTACGTATATTTCTTTTGCATTTGATCTGAAGAATTGTAATATATTGGTTATATTATTATTAATGGTTAACGTGGTATTTTAGCATATTTTAATGAATTGAGAATTAGCATAAAAATCTATTTCAGTCTGGGTATAATTATATTTAAATAAAAAAATTACATTATGCACTCTCTTTTAATATTTCGTCAATTTTGCTTTTTGTAATATTCCTTTTTTTTTTTTTTCCCCATTCTATTTTATGGATTCATACCTGCTTATTGCTAAAAAATACATGAAATCTTAAATGAGAATTTAGCTAAATGCTTACAGAAAAATATTCCTGACAAAATAATGTTTAGAGATTAGAGATTTTAGAATAATTATTAGTAGAATCTAGAGTTAAGATAAATAACTTTGTTACGATCCTTCAGACTTATATATGAAAATGCTGTATATTAATAAATGTATTAACAATGATAAATGTGTATTATTTATCCCATTTTATCAGTCATCTATTGGTCTTGGTTATCATTTCCATGTAATTTGTTTTAATTTCGAATATATTTGCCTTAATTGTAGGTAGTAATATTGCGAGGGAGATATTTAACCTCATCTTTCAATAGTAGTGAATCGACGACCGACATCCAAGTACCCGGATCTCAAGGCATTTTCGACAATGAAGAAAAAGAAAATATCATCAGGAGTATTTTGCATGTCATGGAGGTTAAGTTCCTTTTTCTCCATTCAAATTTCTAATTTTTGCTTCTTTTTTCATTAATCATTTACCTTTATCTGAAAATTTTCCCATTAAATTTTGATTTCAAAAGAAATCATAAATCTCAGGAAAATTAAAATTTAATTTTTATAAATAATAGATAGTAACAGTTTCAGCGTCTTTATATGAAAAATTACATATTATTTTAAAATTAAATTTCTCTATAAGTCAAAGTACCCAGAAAATTAATTAGAGTGATAACATTTTTTGTGAGATATATAGCATTACCTTATTTAGTGTTATATATTTCTTTACGACGGGCGTTTAGTATTTATCTTATTTTTAGCAAGATATTTAATATATGATAGATTAGTTATATAATTACTGTGAATTAAATGTACAATTAATTTTTGAGTTAATAATATAATTGATTTTTAAAATTTCATAAACCAAGAATTGCAATAAGGTATATGATACAGTAAACTGTTTGAATGTGAAAAAAAAATAGCTAAAATTTAAATTTAACGATCGTATTTTTATTATTTTTTATGAGAATATGTCTCTCTTCTTTCCTTAAATTTAAAAGTAAATGCTCAATCCTAAATTTACAGATTGAAGCTAATTTGTTTCAGCCAGAAATTTTTTCAAAAGATGGTTACTTGACTGACTCTGGTCATCTCCCTCAGGTGGTCTTGCTATGCGACATCAAGTCAAGGAATTTTTACTAAATCCTGACTCACAAAAATAATTAAGAAGGAAATTACTTAGCTAAAACAAAATTTATCTGTCTTATTTTTATTATTTTTTATTGGAACATGCCTGTCTCTCTCCCTTCCTTAAATTTAAAAGTTAATGCTCTAAATTAATTGCTTATAAGAACATGTCTTATTCTTGTATATTAATTTTTTATAAGAACATGTCTCTTCCTTCCTTAAATTTAAAAGTGAATGTTGTAAATTTACAGATCGAAGCTAATTCGTCTCAGTTAGAAAGAATTTTCAAAAGATGGTTACAAGATTTGTGTTGACTTGTTACTAGTTGTATTGATAGTTACAAGACTTGTTTACTTGTATTGACTCTGGCCATAAAGATAGTCTTGCGATGCAACAAGTCAAGGAATTTTTACTAAATACTGACTCATAAAAATAATTAAGAAGGAAATTACTTAGCTAAAACAAAATTTATCTGTCTTATTTTTATTATTTTTTATTGGAACATGCCTGTCTCTCTCCCGTCCTTAAATTTAAAAGTTAATGCTCTAAATTAATTTCTTATAAGAACATGTCTTATTCTTGTATATTAATTTTTTATAAGAACATGTCTCTTTCTTCCTTAAATTTAAAAGTGAATGTTGTAAATTTACAGATCGAAGCTAATTCGTCTCAGTTAGAAAGAATTTTCAAAAGATGGTTACAAGATTTGTGTTGACTTGTTACTAGTTGTATTGATAGTTACAAGACTTGTTTACTTGTATTGACTCTGGCCATTTCCGTCTGGCCATAAAGATAGTCTTGCGATGTAACAAGTCAAGGAATTTTTACTAAATACTGATTCACAAAAATAATTTAATGAAACCAATAAAGAAATTACTTTGCTAAAACAAAATTTAACGGTCTTATTTTTATTATGTTTTATAAGAACACTTTCTCTTCCATAAATTTAAAAGTGAATGCTTTAAATCTATAGATCGAAGCTAATTCGTATCAGCTAGAAAGAACTTTCAAAAGATGGTTACATGAGTGACTCTGGCCATCTCCGTCTGACCACAAAGATGGTCTTGCGAAGCGACATCAAGTCAAGGAATTTTTACTAAATACTGATTCACAAAATTAATTTAGTAAATTAATAAAAAAAATTACTGAGTTAAAACAAAATTTAACGGTCTTATTTTTATTATTTTTTTTATAAAAACATGTCTCTCTTCCTTAAATTTAAAAGTGAATGTTGTAAATTTACAGATCGAAGCTAATTCGTATCAGCTAGAAAGTATTTTCAAAAACTGGTTGCACGACTGTGGCACTGATTCTGACCATCTCCGTCTGACCATAGACAAAATGGTTTTGCGATGCGACATCAAGGAATGCTTACTAAATGCCGATTCACTTCCAACTACTTCTCAGTTCTTCCTTTTCCCAAATTCGAATCTCCCTCAACCAACTGCAAGAGTGAATCCTTCGTCAAAGCAGCTCTGCATCACCAAGGTTCCAGTCTACACCATGGAAGCTGTCTCTGTTATTCGACGAGAAGGGTTGTGTGAATCTTTGATATTTGGACATCCTTTTGTAGCAAGTAAGCTATTTGAACGTTGCGTCAGTATTCCTACCAAATTTGGTTTTGGAGAATACTTTTCTAGTATATACAATACCGAAAATATAAAGAATTTATTTTTATTAATGATTCAGTTTTACAACTTAATGCACGTTACTATTGTAACTTTTTTAATTATACAAAAAAATTTATTACGTCTGTTGTGATTTGTCAATGAACAAAATGATTGACATTGGTCTGAGACAAGGAATGGTCTGAGACTGAATTTATTTTTATTAATGATTCAGTTTTGCAACTTAATGTACGTTATTATTAAAAATATATATTTTAAATATACAAAAAATTATAATTCCTTACGTCTGTTGTGATTTGTCAATGAACAAAATGATTGATGTTAGTCTGAGACAACTTCCACCACAATCACAACGAGTTACAATGTGGTTGGATGTCAAAGTTTGGAGTATTGTGGTTGATTTGGTTTGGTTTGCAGCTCTACGGTCATTTCGTGCACACTTTACGCTAATTAGACTGGTACCAATAGTTTAAAGTGGATTCCGAACCACTCACAAACATCCATGTCTCCGCCAGGACTCGAATCTGAAGCCTGTGATACCAAATGCCAGAGCTCTAGCCAATTGGCCATCAGGCCGTTATCGAAGTTGAAGACGATTAACGGGCAGTGACAATTAAGTGATACACTGCGATGCTACAGAACTTTCTTGCTCCAGAACTTTTATTCTGGAGCAAGTAAATTCCTTTTTCTCCTGAACTTTTAATCTATCTTTTAATTTCGAGAGAATTCTTTTTATGTGTAATTTTTAAGAACTTGCTTAATGAGTAAAAATAGTTTTAGGTGTATGTATAATGCATTTTTGAACTGCTACTATTGAAGACTAATTTTTGAACAAATTTATTAAAAATATTTTTCTTTGTTTAATAAATGTATAAGAAAACAAATATCAACAACAAAAAAGTGTTTCTCAAGCTTAGTATGGAAAAATTATATTTTTATTCTTGTAAAAAAAAATGAATTCTTAAAAATGTATAAAAATTCCAATAAATTAATTAATTTGTTTTAAATTCAATGACAAAATAGTTTTAATATTTTGTAAAACAAATTAAAGGTTTATTTTTTATGTATAATTAAAGTTTTAAGTTCTTTAAAATGACATTTAAATTTTTTTATAAATTGTTCCTATACAAATTACTGTTTCAGTTGCGACACGTTGTTGGAAAATAGACTGGGATGAGTTGGAAAGGAATGAACAACAGTTTACAGCCATCGTTGAATACCTTTGCAAAAACAACTTAGTTCTTTTAGCTAAAAGACAATCTTCACAATTTCCTTCAGCAGAAAAAGCTTTGCCTGCTGGTCATTTCGCCTTTTTTCCCGCTAAAAACACTCTACTCGTCAAATCAGTAGCAAGCAAAGAACTAGTAATGCCATTGGGTGAAATGCAAGCAAAAGAAATACCTGAGGAGGTGAAAATGGTAAGGCACAGTATCTTTTTTTGGGCCATATCGCAAAATAGGGGCCGTAGGGATTTGGGGATTTTTTTTGAGGGGGGGGGGGGTAGCAATTGAGCGATGAGTCGTCAAATGTGGTAATCCGAATTCCTTGCACTGTTTGCAATTCACTTTACTTACAATCGCAATCCTTTTCTTGGCGCACTTTGACGAAAAGATTTTTTGACGCTAAATCCCAGTTGCCCCTATTCTGTGATTTTGCCCTTTTTCTATTATAATTACTCATGTAGTCCTTATGATACGGCGTCGTTTCAAATCTGGGTTATGTCTGACATAAGTTAAAGATTTTTTTTTTTTTTTCAAATATTGGCTTGCTTGATGAATAAATTCACAATTTTTTTTATATTCTATTTCTACGATTAAAAATATTGAAGTTTATACAAAAATTTTAAGAGTCTAGAAACGACCTAATAGTTAACACGCTCTGCATGAAAATTAATCTTTCAATAAATTTTAAATTGATCTCCTAATAGACAAGGCAACCCTGTTTATGCAGCGAATGGTCACAATAAATCTATAGATCTGAAGGTCTGAAATATATAAGAGCATTGGTAATCATAAAATAACGTGCTAATATATAAAATAATGATATTCCTACTGCTGAAATTTCTTTAGATTTAATTCAAAATAAATATAAATAATTATGATCGTAATCTCTATATAAGCAGGTATGTAATTGGGTATTCTCGCTATAGAAATAATGAAATAATTTCTAAAATTGTAAATTGATTAATGCTGTCTGTTTGATTATTAAATTTGTGAAATGAATGACGTTTAGATTCATATTTTGGAAGACTATATTTCTGATTCAATTAAAAAAAACATTGAAAAACATTAAGTGCATTATCATTAAACATTAATAATTTATATTGTTAATTTTTTAAAAAATTTCCCGTAACTCTTTCTTTTTGAAAATTAACGGATCACGTATGTGCTCTAAAAGTATATGAATTGCAATAATGCATAGATTGCTTTTGATAATTTAAAAAAAATTACAATTTTAGGAAATATTTCAATCCCTTAAAAATTTGGAGGAAAAAGATTTCTACAATCCTCTGGCAGTTTCTTCTGGATTATACGACTATTTAACATCATCCCTCAGCAAGATAAGTAAATCTCGACCCTCAACCAATTTCGTTGTGCCTATCATTAACAGAGAAGAGGTATGTGTTTTTCAGCATTTTTACATTTTGTTGTGCATAAAGTTTTCCAAAAGTTTCTCTAGGGTGTTGTTTTAATGTTCCAGCTTTTGATTCAACATGCTTTTTTATATTATTGGAGCAATAGTCAGATTTATATTAAATATATACAAGATGTATCAGCATCAGGAGGAGTAAGGTACATCTAGGCGACTCAGAATAACATAAAAATACAGAGTCGGAAAAGCTTTCTTTACGCGATTATGTACGCTGGAAATACCAGAAATAAAAGTGAATATTCAGTCAATAAAAGTAATATAACTAACAATAATAATGGTGAATTGCTGATGTATGCCGCTTTTACAAAGAATCTCTCAGAGCCGCAGTGTTGCATCCCATCATATTGGGTTATAATTCGCTTATTCAAATTTGAATTGTCCAAAACCAGACCTAAGCGTATCTCCTCTATATCATTCATGGATCATGATGGCTCTTTAGAAGGAATTTCTATCAGATAATTCAGGTGAAGGTGTCTAAAAAGACTATGGCTGAAAGTATGTCTCATAGGATATCATCGCATGTACAAGTGCTGTGTGGCTTGTCAATTGCACACTGCAGCTCCTAAAAAGCCTTATCAAATGGACTTGTTTTATTACCTTGAACTTGAAGCAAATAGCCGTTGCCACTTAAACAATAAGGTTATCGCTCTGCGCGCTTCCAGCATTTATCCTCCAGCATTATCCAGCATGAAACTTTCTATCGATCATTTTGGCAAAACCGAAAAAGATAGCGCATTTTTCAGTTACATGGTTTTCCTCCAGCGCATACAAGTTCGTAAAAAGTCATGCATATCGTAAATGCATTGTATAAGTAGCAAGAGCGGTTTGCTTCACGTTAAAAAAAAAAAAAACCCACGAAATACGCTTTTAAGATGGATGCATATCTACGTTCGTATGATGAGTCATTCTATTAACTCAGCATCAATCTGTAAAATGAAAAGCCTGCAAGCATTTAGAATTCCTTATCTCAACTCCACCTACCGATCTGTAAAGCATTTCTGAATCAACATTGCTATGTGCTTCGAAATATCTATAATTAACATTGTTATGCACTTTAAAACGTCTAGAATCAACATTGCTATGTGCTTCGAAACATCTAGATGCACCTTACCCTCCTCGGTGCTGAGACTGTATATTATAAGTGATTAAATTAGGGTAAATAAAATTTTCTCTGACAAAAAAATTTATAAATTGGTATGCCAAAATATATGTACATATATAACTATTAAAAGCAGATATGTATATATCTTGGATTATTTTTACATTATATCCTAAATGCCGGTAAGTATTTTCTGACGCTTTAAGGCAGGAATATCCAAACTTTTACTGACAGGCTACGTATAAAAATATTATTTTCCCGATAATTTTAAATCTGAGACAAATAAAAGTGTTGTATAATAATCCTGATTTCTTTTTTTAAAAAGAATTTTTGCCCTCGCTAAATCGTTAGACAAGTAGAGAAGTTTTTATTTTTTTTTATTTCCAATGGCAGGCTACAAAAAGTAATAAAGTAAAAAAAGAAAAAGAACACAAGGAACATGAAAACAACAACGAGAATCCAAAAAAATCACATAGTGACACGTTTAGTCCATAAGGGTCCTAGTCTCCCAGTAACGACCAGTATAGTAGTTGAAATAAGGAAAATATATTAATTAGTGAAATTTATTATTTATTTAAAAATTAACTTTACTTTTTTTACTTATTTTTATGTAATTAGAATTTAAAAAATAAAATAAACGCGTAAAATTCTCAATGATGTAAAAAAAAATTACGATTTGAGGGCGAGCTGCATTCATAATTGCATCTCTGCTGTTAGGGCAGACTTGCTTTAAGATATATATTAAAGCTCGGATATCTGAAAATCCTAAAGATCATTTTGGAAAACCATATGTTTCGAACTAAAAAATGATATATATATAGGTACATAGAAGAAATAAGCACAATTTTTTGGCGATATTAAATTTCTCATAATTTAAAAAAAAAAATTTTCTTTAATTTTAAGGAACCAGCAAAGAAGAAGAAAAAGTGCGCGGTGCCGCCAATTTCCGAAATGCAAACGAAGAAATCAAGAGAGTCTTCTTTCAAAACGGATTTTTTGTCTGCTTCTGCTCTTTTTAAAAAGCGTTTCCCTAACAACTTGGAATAAATATATCATTATACTATAAAATCTGTAAATAATTGATAAATACTTTAAAATACGCTATAATAATATAAATACGCTATAATAATATACGCTTTTTTAAAAAGCGTTTCCCTAACAATTTGGAATAAATATATCATTATACTATAAAATCTGTAAATAATTGATAAATACTTTAAAATACGCTATAATAATATAAATACGCTATAATAATATACGCTTTTTAAAAGCGTTTCCCTAACAACTTGAATAAATATATCATTATACTATAAAATCTGTAAATAATTGATAAATACTTTAAAATACGCTATAATAATATAAAATACGCTATAATAATATACGCTTTTAAAAAGCGTTTCCCTAACAACTTGGAATAAATATATCATTATACTATAAAATCTGTAAATAATTGATAAATACTTTAAAATACGCTATAATAATATAAATACGCTATAATAATATACGCTTTTTAAAAAGCGTTTCCCTAACAATTTGGAATAAATATATCATTATACTATAAAATCTGTAAATAATTGATAAATACTTTAAAATACGCTATAATAATATAAATACGCTATAATAATATACGCTTTTTAAAAAAGCGTTTCCTAACAACTTGAATAAATATATCATTATACTATAAAATCTGTAAATAATTGATAAATACTTAAAATACGCTATAATAATATAAATACGCTATAATAATATACGCTTTTTAAAAGCGTTTCCCTAACAACTTGGAATAAATATATCATTATACTATAAAATCTGTAAGTAATTGATAAATACTTTAAAATACGCTATAATAATATAAATACGCTATAATAATATACGCTTTTTAAAAAGCGTTTCCTAACAACTTGGAATAAATATATCATTATACTATAAAATCTGTAAATAATTGATAAATACTTTAAAAAAAATACGCTATAATAATATAAATACGCTTATAATAATATACGCTTTTTAAAAAGCGTTTCCCTAACAACTTGGAATAAATATATCATTATACTATAAAATCTGTAAATAATTGATAAATAGTTTAAAATACGCTATAATAATATAAATACGCTATAATAATATACGCTTTTTTAAAAAGCGTTTCCTAACAACTTGAATAAATATATCATTATACTATAAAATCTGTAAGTAATTGATAAATACTTTAAAATACGCTATAATAATATAAATACGCTATAATAATATACGCTTTTTAAAAAGCGTTTCCCTAACAACTTGGAATAAATATATCATTATACTATAAAATCTGTAAGTAATTGATAAATACTTTAAAATACGCTATAATAATATAAAATACGCTATAATAATATACGCTTTTTAAAAAGCGTTTCCCTAACAACTTGGAATAAATATATCATTATACTATAAAATCTGTAAGTAATTGATAAATACTTTAAAATACGCTATAATAATATAAATACGCTATAATAATATACGCTTTTTAAAAAAGCGTCTCCCTAACAACTTGGAATAAATATATCATTATACTATAAAATCTGTAAGTAATTGATAAATACTTTAAAATACGCTATAATAATATAAATACGCTATAATAATATACGCTTTTTAAAAAGCGTTTCCCTAACAACTTGGAATAAATATATCATTATACTATAAAATCTGTAAGTAATTGATAAATACTTTAAAATACGCTATAATAATATAAATACGCTATAATAATATACGCTTTTTAAAAAGCGTTTCCCTAACAACTTGGAATAAATATATCATTATACTATAAAATCTGTAAGTAATTGATAAATACTTTAAAATACGCTATAATAATATAAATACGCTATAATAATATACGCTTTTAAAAAGCGTTTCCCTAACAACTTGGAATAAATATATCATTATACTATAAAATCTGTAAATAATTGATAAATACTTTAAAATACGCTATAATAATATAAATACGCTATAATAATATACGCTTTTTTAAAAAGCGTTTCCCTAACAACTTGGAATAAATATATCATTATACTATAAAAATCTGTAAATAATTGATAAATACTTTAAAATACGCTATAATAATATAAATACGCTATAATAATATACGCTTTTTAAAAGCGTTTCCCTAACAACTTGGAATAAATATATCATTATACTATAAAATCTGTAAATAATTGATAAATACTTTAAAATACGCTATAATAATATAAATACGCTATAATAATATACGCTTTTTAAAAAGCGTTTCCCTAACAATTTGGAATAAATATATCATTATACTATAAAATCTGTAAATAATTGATAAATACTTTAAAATACGCTATAATAATATAAATACGCTATAATAATATACGCTTTTTAAAAAGCGTTTCCCTAACAATTTGGAATAAATATATCATTATACTATAAAATCTGTAAATAATTGATAAATACTTTAAAATACGCTATAATAATATAAATACGCTATAATAATATACGCTTTTAAAAAAGCGTTTCCTAACAACTTGGAATAAATATATCATTATACTATAAAATCTGTAAGTAATTGATAAATACTTTTAAAATACGCTATAATAATATAAATACGCTATAATAATATACGCTTTTTAAAAAGCGTTTCCCTAACAACTTGGAATAAATATATCATTATACTATAAAATCTGTAAATAATTGATAAATACTTTAAAATACGCTATAATAATATAAATACGCTATAATAATATACGCTTTTTAAAAAGCGTTTCCTAACAACTTGGAATAAATATATCATTATACTATAAAATCTGTAAATAATTGATAAATACTTTAAAATACGCTATAATAATATAAATACGCTATAATAATATACGCTTTTTAAAAAGCGTTTCCCTAACAACTTGGAATAAATATATCATTATACTATAAAATCTGTAAATAATTGATAAATACTTTAAAATACGCTATAATAATATAAATACGCTATAATAATATACGCTTTTTAAAAAGCGTTTCCCTAACAACTTGGAATAAATATATCATTATACTATAAAATCTGTAAATAATTGATAAATACTTTAAAATACGCTATAATAATATACGCTTTTTAAAAAGCGTTTCCCTAACAATTTGGAATAAATATATCATTATACTATAAAATCTGTAAATAATTGATAAATACTTTAAAATACGCTATAATAATATAAATACGCTATAATAATATACGCTTTTTAAAAAAGCGTTTCCCTAACAACTTGGAATAAATATATCATTATACTATAAAATCTGTAAATAATTGATAAATACTTTAAAATACGCTATAATAATATAAATACGCTATAATAATATACGCTTTTTAAAAAGCGTTTCCCTAACAACTTGGAATAAATATATCATTATACTATAAAATCTGTAAGTAATTGATAAATACTTTAAAATACGCTATAATAATATAAATACGCTATAATAATATACGCTTTTTAAAAAGCGTTTCCCTAACAATTTGGAATAAATATATCATTATACTATAAAATCTGTAAATAATTGATAAATACATTTCTGATTATTTTTTTTCCGAAGTTCTTTTTTTTTTTTTTTTTTCTTTTTATTTGATTGAAAATATTGAAAAAAGATTAAAGAAGAAAAGATTGAAAAGATTGCAGAATAATGAAAATATATTTTTTTTTTCTTTAACTGAGAAAAACTATTTTCAATATTTTGCAAGTAATTCACTTAGCAATAATAATATGCTATTTTCCCATACTTTAACCACTTATGCGACAAATGATTACCAGTTATACATCTATACACTCATACCCATAAAAAAATAGCGCACTAAAAAAAAAAATCTTTAGAACCGACACATATTTTTACGAGTCTGTTTTTATGTAGACATAAGACAGTGATTACGATACGAAAACTATTCTGATATAGATAAAAGAAAGTGATTACAGAACTGATACAAGGTCATCCTTTATTGCAGATAAACTCCAGCAAAGAAATACAGGAAAATGTTTAATTTTAAAGTAAAATAACATAGAAATTGAAGTAAAAAATATTCCAAGTAGTATGAAATATAAATGCTAAGTTTTTTATTTCCTTTTATTTATTTATTTTTATTTTTATTTATTTATTATTATTATTATTATTATTGAAATATTATTTTACACTATTATTTACTATGATAATTAGATTTTATTTAATATAGCATTGTTTTAAGATATATTTATTTTTTAAGACTTATACTAGATGACGCCACAAACCTCTAGATAACATGACGTTTGGAGAATATAGCGATTTAAATAAATACTCCCAAATTCTTATCTACAGAATGAAAAAATAATTATATGAAAAGTTATTGGTACTTACGATACCTTGGCGACAAACTTGGCGGTTTTTAAGTGTCACCAATCTAACAGTTTGTTTGTTTGTTTAAAGTGTTTTGAATTTTGAAAGCGTTTTGATTTTAAATGAAGTGTTTTATATATTTTATTATTTGGAACACACTTAAAAACCGCCAAATCTGCAGCTACGGTTGGCGCGTGTGCTCCTTATTGGCGCAACTGCCGCCAAGGTATCGTTAATACGTAAGTACCAAATTATTTAATACAAGAATTTTTTTTATTATAATAATTAGTTTTTATGTAAATATAGAATTGTTTTAAATATTATATTTATTTTTTATGAATAATACTAGATGGCGCCACAAATCTCTCTTTATAGCTAATTTGAAGTTTGGAGAATACAGAGATTTAAATAAATACTATCAAGTTTAGTTAAATAGAAAAACTAATTTTAAAAAATACTTAATGAAAAAAAAGTTTGATGTTTTTTTTATAATATTTCTAAATTGGCTGTAATTATAAAATTTAAAATTTTTCTATATTTCGCAATTAATATATATTTTCATTCACATTTCAATAAACTATTCCAGATTTATTATTATAAATTAAATTCGTGATAAATGTTTCTCTTATTTTCATTTTTACGTTAGGATTTAAGTTCTTAAAATAACTATAGAATAAAAACAATGAATATAATTTAATGAAAAATAAATTTAAAAAAAATAATAATATTATTTTACGATGAAATGTTTTTTGAAAAATCCATTATTGGAGTTGAGCATACCACAGGTATCAACGATTCCGCATTCAGACTCTTAGTATTTAAAGTAAACGGAGACAAAACTTGATTTCTGGTTTATTCATTCATATATTGAAGTTTCATTATCCAGTCGCCATATAACACTCCAATATAAATAATAGGTATTGAAAGATCCTAGTTTTATTAATAATTTGAGAGTAAAATTATTCAATAAATTTTAACATATTTTTATGGTATTTAAAAATTTTTTAATTTGTATTTAAATAAGTATTAAATTTGTAGAAGATTAAATTCGTACAAGATGATTCATTCAAAATGTTTACTGACTAAAAAATGACTTCCGACTATTTCATATAAAATAAAATCTAATTATTTCCAGTTGTTTGTTTTTCAACCAGACTGTCTATAGTGGTTGCAAACACATTGGTCTCGCTTTATTTAACGTGTATAAATTTTACAAGTGTTGTTGTTGTTTCTTATCCCACTTGGTAGACAGCAACGTCTAAACCAAGTCCATGAATTCGTGTGTTCTCATCGTTGAAGGGAATGCGGACAGCTCCTGTTGTGATGGACCACCCCGTAGGTAGAAGTATAACTTGGCTGACATTTCCTACGGCTTAGGATTGTCAGCCCTACGCTCTATAGTCATATTAGACAGGGTCTACGACCTAAGAAGGATTCCAAACCACTAAAAACATCCATGGCATCACCGGGACTCGAACCTGAAACCTGTGACACCGAGTGGGAGATTGCTAGCCCTTTGTCCCCCAGGTCGCTAATTTTACAAGTTGTTATGCGATGCAAACAACCATTTGCAGAGGAATGAAAGAAATATTTATAACGGGAATGGTCATAGTGCAGCTCTCGCAGGTAAGTGTTATGCAAATAAATAAATTAGTATGAAATATGGTAAATCAAAAGTAATAATTTATTTCTTATTGCAAATCTATTTAATATATATATATACTAGCGGACCCGGCCACGCGTTGCTGTGGCTTTCTTGTATTTCGTTCAATTATTAGATACTATAATTGGTATTGTTAAGGAAGTGACTGGTAAAGAATGATGAAAAGTTAAAATTAAGCTTCAACGAATAGAAAATGTTTAATTTTTATTAATTTAATGAATGAGGCAGATAATGTTGATTTTTAACACTGTTTTATAATTATTTTACCTAATTTAATTTTTAATAATCATTACTTTCATTTATCTAAAAACTAAGCGATGAACACTATTTCTTGTTAATCTGTCTTTCGTCAAAATAAATAAATTCGTTAAATAATTTAATAAGTTGGTTATGATCTTCTAAAAGATTTTCCAACAATTCTACAATAGCTCTTTGTACTTGCTTGTTCGATAAAATTATACTGACATCGAGTTGTCGCACGTTCTTCAGAACTGCCCAAAAAATAAATTTGAAGAAGTTTTGGCTCATCGTTAGGTATTGGCATCAACGACCCGATCTTATGGTACACCTGACCTTGTATTTTGAATGTACTTTCAAAATTACGTCCATCGGATGAGAAATCGCAAATTTTAGTTGCGCCAAATGACGAAATATGAAAAATCGTCGATTTTGCATTTAAATTAAAAAAATATCTGTATAAAAACTATCCTATCTCTCAAGTTGGAACAAAACACACATTTAAGAAGAAAATAAGTTAAAATCGGATTGTTAGTTTCAGAGTTCATCCCGTTACTCTAATATATATATATATATATATATATATATATATGTAATAAGAAATAAATTATTATATTATATATATTACATTGTTCTGATTCTATCAAGCAATTTTGTAAATAGATTTGTTTGTGGAAGCTTTACGAATGTGTTGTTGAATTAGCTCAATTGCTTAGTTGCGTTAGCTGCCTAAAGTTTAGTTGCTGACTTGCTAGGGCAATTAGCTCAAATTCTGTTGTTTTAACTTAACTTGCCCGAAAAAACATCGATTCTCTCAAATATAAAATAAATGGTTTGCATATTTCTTTCTGAATTATGGCATCCAAAGATAGTGTAGTTGTCACCCTGGTTTACAAAATTTTACACTCATAAATTAATATTTTGTTGCTCAAATTCTGATATCAATCAATGCTAATCATGATTCTTAAATGAAATACGAGTTCAATGAAATGATATTATTAGCGCTCATCAAAATGTGCGGTTAAAATTATCTTGTAATAGCCCCTGTACTTGAATAAAATAATTGAAATAATCTTTTAACATCTCTGGAAGTTTTATAACCATTATTCTGCGAAAATATTTACTTAAATTTTAATACAAAATATTTCTTCATTAAAAAATGAATTTTATATATTCTTTATGTGCTCAAATTCTGATGGATTAATTGTTATACAAAGCCCACTATCCCATCGATTTCATATTACATAGGCATTTTGATCAGATTTGGTTTGGTTTGTAGCTCTACGGTAATTTTCTGCACACTTTGGACTAACTAGGCAGTGTCCTACACTTTAACGTGGATTTCGAATCATTAACAATTATGCCATCGCCAGAATTCGAAACTGAAGCACCAACGGCCACAGCGCTAGCCAATTGGCCAACATTCAGTCAAATTTGATCCGAGAAATATGTTAAGAACAAAATCGATTTAATGCATCCAATCGTTATTGAAAAAATATTAATTTGATAATTATTAATAACGAGCCACAAAATGCAATTGCATATGATTATTTCATATTCTCACACTGACCAGATAATTTCAAATGATTACTTCGGTTATTTTATTTATTTATTTAATTAATTTTTCACTTCTTTTTTCTTGAAACACCTATATAAAATTATTTATTCAAAATGAAAATATTTTTTAAATGAAAAATATTTACATTTATTTATATATATATATATATATATATTTATTTATTTATCGTGCAAATTTTTTTAAAAATCAAATGCTCAGAATTACAAATATGTTATCTAAAAAAAAATTGGAATATTTTTATTTATTTTTTATTAATAACAAAATTTTAATCTTTGGTAATGAATGTATTTCAGTTTTTATGAGATTATAAGTATAAAAACAGTCCTTTGGGCTTTTGAACTGGCGTGAAACTAAAAATTAAAATAAATAAATGAATAAAGTAATAATAAAATGTTAAGAATAAAATAAATATAATACATCGAATCGTTCTTCAAAAAATATTAATTAGATAAACTTCAATGACGAGCAAACAATACAACTTCTTATGATTGTTTCATATTGTTATGCTGACCAGCTAATTTCAAATTTTTTACTTCGTTTATTTTATTTTTTTAATTAAATTTTTTTACTTTTTTTTTCTTGAAACATCTTCATACAATCTCTTATAAAACTAAAAGTAAATAGTAATAAATCATAAAAATTCGCAATTAAATAAGAACTAAAATTTATAACATAGAAATTGAACCAAAACGGAATAGACATATTTTATTTATATGAACAACAACGACATTGCCATAGTCACATTGAACTGAGTGAAGTACAATGCCCCCATTGTACATAAAAAAGATATTTGCTAGTGTCTTCTAAACCTTACAAATATGAAGATATATACGTAGTTTTGTGCTACGGAATGATGGTAACAAAATCACTGTTCTGTTTATTTCTAAATCCGGAAATGTCTCTTAAAAACAAAAAATTTGTCTCCGCTATAATTCTGTGTTCCACTAAATTATGCTTATCCCTTGTGGCGGATATTCTCTAAGACTTAGGTAATTTCACTGTAAATGACCTGAAATATTATCATAAAATTAAATTCATTAAGATAACTGATTTATAAGAAATCAACAATTCAGAAGAACAATTAATATGCATCAACTCTAAAAAGTTTTATAAAAACAACTTAATTTTTTTACAAGCAAAAAATTGAAAACTATAAGCTATATTGCCATAGATTTCTGTGTGTAATCAGATAAATTTTAGACTAATTTTTGGACTTTTCCCATGATTAAACAACGCAATCGGCTTATATACGGATCCGCTAATTTCACAAAAAGCGCAGGTACTTTTTTTAGTCAAGACGCAAGCAGCAGAACGCTAAATATAACCCGTTTTTAACATGTGTCGACATGATGTTGTTCTGGTTAGATTTGGTTTGATTTATCGCTCTGCTTCATTTTTTTGCACACTTTAGGCTAATTAGACCGAGACCTACAGTTTAACTTGCATTCCGAACCATTAACAAAGATCTATGCCAACCGCCAGGATTCGAACCTGAAGCCTGTGATACCAATGGCCAGCGAGCTAGTAATTGGCCATCAGGTCTTTTGTCCTGGTCAGAGGGCCATGGCATCTCCAAAAACGTGAAGCTATAAAATAAAAAAATAAGTAACAGTATAAATTATTATTTAAAACTGATTAATCTCCTCGCACAACACGAGGAAACTCTCACATTTTAACTGTAAAACCCCTTTATTTAAAAATAACTCTGAGCTTTTCACTTGAATTTATCCATGT
>BPLQ01010306.1:0-18599 GCA_021605075.1 Caerostris darwini
GCATCACGATAATGCGCCAGTTCACACTGCATTGATTGCTCGTGACTTTTTTGCCAGAAATGAAACCCATATCATTCCACAACCACTGTATTCACAACGTGCGACTTCTGGCTATTCCATAATCTCTAAAGACCACTCCGGGGACACCATTTTGTGTCGATTGAAGAGATTTAACGTGAATAATCGCGCCGCGTTTTGAAGGACATCGCTGCTGATGACTTTTTAGCATGCATTGTAAAACACGTTGTAAAACACGGATTGTAAAACGTTGTAACACGGATTGTAAAACACGTTGGCATGACTGTATTGTATCCGGAGGCGATTAATTTGAAGGCGATGAAATAAATTTGGAAGAATAAATAAAGAGTTTTTGAAAAAAATGAAAATTGGTCTTACTTTTTGGGCACAATAGCATGCACTAACTGCACTTATAGAATTATGATAAAAAGATAAATATAAGATGACGTTAAGAAATTTAGGTCATAGTTTTCTAGTTAAATAAAAGTTTGCCTTAATTTGCATTTTGCTGGTGCACCTGCCGAAATTTGCATTTTATTGATGCTTATGAATGCACATCTTGTGTAAACTTTTGAAATGACTCATTTCGTCCGTTTTTCACTTTTCTTAGGAAAAGCAAATACGTCCCATTTCTTTTACCGTTCGGCAGAAGAGTGTTTTAAAATATATTTTACAATTCGTTTACGACTTTACATTGCACAGAAAGACATCTGCACTGAATTTTCTAAACTAAGGTAAAAAACAAACGGCAACTTTTAGAATTGTTTTTAAATTTTAGCTGTTGTTTTTTAGTTATTATATCAGTTGCTGCTGTATATTTGAATTGATTAGCTGGCTTAAAATTTTTCTTAGTTTTTCTCTTTTTTTTTTAAATGACTAAAAATTATTTAATTTGCAGATTTATCATTATTAATTATTTAAAAATTCTTATTTTAATTATTTAAGATATTTTGTAGTTTTCTTTATCTCAAATAAGTAGAATTACATGTAATTATTTTTAATCACATAGTATTGCACGAAACTTAGCTTCAAACCGCTTTGGATCAAATGAATGATTTTTTTTTCGGTATTGCTTTGTAAGTACATGTTTATAATAATCTGTCATCGTTGTTCATAATAATCTGTCATAAATAAGTTAAATAGTAATTAAAATTAAATTATTATGTGGATCCTTTTAAGATATTCGTATAATTTATTCCCGTATTCATCTCAGTAAGAGTTGTATTGAAAATTCAGTTTTTTTTTTAAATTCTTATCTTCCATTTTTCAAAGGATACTTAAACAAATATTTGGCTTTAAAATCACATTCAAATCTACTTTATCTGAATAAAATTCAGCTGACATCTTCAATAATTTATAAAACAGGTTTTTTTAAAATGTCATAAAAATTTAGGAATTTTCAGTGATTATTAGACTTTTATTGTTTCTTTCAAAGTATATATCGAATGAAACAAGTTAAAAAAAAACAAGTTAAACAACTATCGTTATTTCATCTCTATACTACCTTTATATTGAACTGAAACTTTCTTCATATTGACAATTAAATTATAATGCTAGTGATGAATAGCGATGAAGTCTATAATAATGGGAAACTTTTTCATAAAAATTCTTTTTTTTAACATATTAAATAAAAATTAGTATTTCGTTTCACTCCAACCTTTCAAAAAATTTTTGATTATATGACTAATATAATAAATGCACGTAAGTCGTTTTGTTAAAGCTAGTTATAACAAAATATTTGTTTATTTAAAAAAAAATCGAAATGTAAAATTAACAAGAAAAATACAACAAATTATTTTCATTTAATAACATTCGTTTTATATATAAATAAGTATCTTTATTTTAATAATTCAAATTTGAAATCTTTTTATGATTTTTAAGTATTTTTTTTTTTATTCAACAAGATCAATTATGAATATGTCACTATTTTTTAATGATAGAAATAAATATTTCAGGGAAAAACATATAATGTTATTAATTAATTTTATTAATTATTAATTAATAATGTTATTAATTAATAATTTAAATGTTATTTAATTTAAAATTAAATAACATTTTTAATTTTAAATTAAATTTTACATACATATATATTATATATATATATATATATACCTGCTCAATCTTAACAGCTAAAATGATATTTAAAATGTTATTTTAAAGTAGTATTTCTTTTTCTTAAAATCCTAATTTATAAATTTGATAAGCAAAATTACTTTCTAAAAAACAGAAATTCTATGTATTGCAGTATAAAACCAATTTTAAAAAGTCATTAACTTTTGAAGATAACTGAAATTTTCTAGAATAAAACAGCTCGTCATTCAATCGAAGAATATAAAATAAATATGTGATGGAATAAGAATTTAAATAAATTATAATTTTAACAAGTTTTAAATTCTGTAAATTATAAATTTAAAGAGTTTACTAGATTACAATATAAAGCCAGACCTTGAAAAACAAAGTAATATTACTAAATAATTCTTAAGTTTAAAGATACATTTAGAAATGTACATACTAATTAGAGTCTCTATTGAAAGATTGCATGCAAGTAATAAGTTTAACTAAACTTTTTTTTTACAGTCTGGGTTGTTTAACTTATATATTTTATGAAAATAAGCTTTCTTTATACTCATTTTGCCAAAAACTATTTACTAACCGTCATTTTATATGAAATCAAAAACATTTGTCATAAAAATATGAAATTTTTATGAATATATCAGTAGACAAGGCATTTAAAAATATCAGTATACAAGGCTGCAAACTAAAGAAACAGCGATAATGAAAATAACAATATTAATATGAAATAGTATGAATAGAAACAATTTCTGATATGCTGTTCTCCATATTTTGTATCTGATTATATATAGTTGCACATTTTTAAAACATTCAGCAAAGAAGAGCATATTTAAAAAAAAATCCGAGACTATTTTTAGTCCTTTCAAATATAAAAGGTAAAGAACTAGGAAATCCAGTTGATTGAAGATGTTAAGAAATTGAATGAGAAAGTAATTTTATTGAAAAGGTATTATTAAGGGATCTGATAAGCAATGCAAGAGGTTTTCGAAGATTCAAACATCTAGATGATGCACGAGATATTTTTAAGAACAACTTTTAAATAAATTTAAGTCATTCCTACACAGAGTGAGATTACTTCCCAAAATTTCAATTTAAATCCCATAATTTTTGGAATTTTTTATAAAGATTAAAATTTTAAAAAAATTCAATATTGAAAATATATCGAAAATTACCAAGGTAAATAACAGCTGTCTGATCATAGTGAAAACAGTTATCGTTTCGAAATTCTATGATAAAAAACATAAAAATAAATACTATGTTTGTTTTATAACCATTTTATACTCAAAAAATGTTGATTGATTTTAAAGTTTAAAACTAATTTCTGATTAATTTTTCTTGAAAATTAAAAATTATGAATCCTTTATTACTACAAATTTAAATTACTATTAAGTTTGACATTTGTTTTTTAAGACATCCACGTACTCAGCATGAAGACCATAATTAAAAGATAATGATAAATATGAATAAATATATTCAATTTTTCAAATTCTTCTCCCCTAAAATGTCTCCGAATATAAACCTTTAACAGACGGGGTAATCATCTATACATACCCTAGAGCACGAATGGCCAACCCAAATGATATTGCGGGCCACTTTGGAAATGCATCACAACACCGCGAGCGGCATATAAAATTATATATCCCCATATTAGATTTATACCCACTATAGACATATTTTTCTGGGTGAAAAATGGAAACATAATGAGTTATTACTTTTGTGTCAACTATTATTTTTACGTTTAAACATGACAATATAATAATAATGATACTGAACGCAAATTGTAAAGAAATATATAACACTAAAAAGGAAATATAAAAAAATATATAAATATAAACGAAATCATTAAAAAACATTTATTTTACTAGTGCGATATTTGCTTCTCCACTCTTTCACTTAGCTTTTGCAAATCGATCTCAATTGGATATTCGCACATCGTATTTGCTGTTGCAGATTAGCGTCCGTTATGTTTGAGCGTATTTTGTGTTTGGTCAATTTCATTTTCGAAAAAAACCATTCGCAGGTGTAAGTTGAACCAACTTCAAAGCAACTTCAACTATGAGTTTGGTTTGCTCTGCTATCAACCATCAACTGTGCGTATCTAGGAGTGTTTGATGAGGTCACTTAAAGTGAAACATAGAACCTATTATATTAGATGTTCCAAGATGCGCGCTCCTCATGAATTCGCAGAATACAATTCAATCGTTCTGCGAACTCATAATTGTAAACTCATAAATAAAACAGGCAATATCTGTCATATATTCGCAAGAATATAATTTTAAAGTCAAAGTTAATTTTTTTCTCATAATTTCGACAAATCATTTTTGAATATACTGATGCACACATAATGTATTCAATACTTTGGCCATTATAAAATAAATATATTTTATAAAAGTGTGATAAATCTCACTGGCCGGGAAAATGTTCAAGGAGGGTTACGGATTGGCCACCCCTATTTTATTCATTCATAATAATCACGTTTATAATAAAATTATACAATCCAATGGATTTAAATACATGAAAAATAAATTGCATACTATAAATGAAAGGGCTCAGGTTTAAAACATTTTGGACAGATTTACTGTGGACATGAGTACGTGAATGAATTCATTCCTTCCTTAAATTTCCTATGAAGTCTTTCGAAAGTAGAGTGCATTTGTACAGGGAAAGTTATCAAGCTAAATAGTAGTTATCAATATTTTTGCCATTTTTTACCAAAATGAAGATTATTATCAATTTAACTTTCCACCATTAAACACTCATCTACCTGGCAACGATTTCCGTGATGGTAAGTTCGATAATTTTTTCGAACTCTTCATGGAAGTTTATTTCTAATACAATACCTATTTTGATCATTTACTAATTTAGCATCCCCTTTGATATGAACCCAATGCATTTTAGACAAAACAGGATATTTGGCCTTAAAATCAAATTAAAATCTACTTTATCTGAACAAAATTCAGGACATGTTCAACAATTTATAAAATGGATTTTTTTTTTAATTTCACAAAAATTTATGAATTTTTAATTGAATATTTGAATTTTTTTTTCTTCGAACTTATCTCTAGATTGAAACAAGACTCCTGTATTTGATCGCCATTGTTATTTCTCCTCTGTACTACTGTTATAAAAGTATACTGAGTTGATATTTTCTTCATATTGACAACTAAATTATAACGATATTGATGAATTTTCCTTTTTTCTATCTGCATTAGCATTATCAGTTGTGCTTATCACGTCTTGTGAAGCCATTTTCATCAAAACATATATGTTTTTCACTATTATCATAGTAACGAACTCAATATTAACTAGGAACTTTTCTGGAAAAATTTTATTTCTAACATATTAAATAAAAATGAGTATCTCGTTTCATTACAGTCTTTCAAATTTATGAGTAAACGGCCAAGTTAAATAACAGTACGTAAGTAGTTTTGTTAAGAACTTTTTGCATGAGAACGTATGCGTGGAAGTGACGTATAGAGGCCAAACACAAAAAAATAATACATGAAGAAAAAATTGTTTACTTTCAACATAGTCACAGCGTGTTTCTTTATAGCAATGTTTACAAGAAAAGCTCAAAATTGTGACCATCAACAGTAATACAGATTTGGAATTTTCGACAGATTTCTGAACAGCTACAACAAAGGCAGATATTTCTTCGATAGCCACAACAAATTGACAAATGAAGGCCTCATCAACTCTATAAAAGTTAAATTGCTATTAATAATTAAATTAATTGCTCTATAAAAGTTAAATTAAGCTATATTGTTAAATTTTATGATCAGGCTGGCCATAGGACTGGCGTACTATGCCCAATCCATCACACTCCAAAGATGTAATTTGGATAATTACGTACATCCACATTAAAATGGGTCACCAATGCAGGAGTACCATCAGCTGGCACTGGAATTGTAGTTAATTAAGGGGGAAAATATAAATATGTAGAAATTCTGGTCAATCCTCTACCAGAAAAGCATGATGTCATCAACCACTGACTTACGTTGATGGAAAATATGGGTCGATGAAGAAGACTTTCACAATACCCACCCAATCTTACACCGAGAAGCGCTGATTGGAAATCACATGGGCATGGTTTTGCTGCTGCTCATTTAAGAGCATCATTCTCATTGAAGACTATTAATGCAACATTTGCCACGTCTATGAACAGCATAAGCTGGGAAGTCAGACTGTAACTCACTCTTCAGAAATAATTGGCAGAGAGAGTAATCAATCATTTGCAACGAATGGAATCTTTGAACATGGAATGAGTGTGAATGTTCGTGTAACACTCTCTAAACTCACATATGCGGGACATACAACAGCTCTTGTACTTGTGTAGGTATTTTCGTCCACAAGACTCAAGACGGCTTCTTCCATGTACGAATATTCTACGGTCCTTGAACGACCCTTTCAGTCAGTGCAGGCGACGATTGAATCTTTTTATAAAGTTGTCACAGTAACCAATCAAACATTTTGCAATCCATTCGGCATGCGTCTATTCGAAAAGCGTTCCTGTTACAGCCTTAACGCTTCTCTGCTGTAATACATGTCAGCCTTTTTGGCATTTGTATATACTCCCATCACAACTGCAAAAGAACATTTTCCTTCAAATCCATAAGTTCAAGGGCGACATACCATCTACATTACCAGCTATTTACGCTATCACTGCTGCCATTCTTGCTTTTTTGTTGATGGTTGTGATTTTGAGCATTTTCCTGAACATTGCTGCAAAAAAAGCACATTGCGACGATGTTATATAAGTAAATAATAATTTTCCTGGTGTGTCTCTATATACGTGCGGTTGTGTATCTACGCGTAATTTCCACCCTATCAAATATCCTCTTCCTTTTGTAAATCAATAATATTAAAACTATTCAAGTTTAAATTCTGTTTTGCAGTGTAAAAATGAAAGGAAATGAATAAAGTTAATTAATTAATGTGGATTACAAAATAATTAAAATGCAATTTGTGTAAAGTGATTTACTTCTGAAAATTTGTTTCAAATGCAAATTAAAAAACAAATTTTTATTTCATTGCAGATATTCTGATATAAAAACTTTAACATGGCCAACGTAATGAAAAGACCACGATATGCTAAAATGAATGGCTTACTTTATCCTGAAATGTTCTCTCCAAAATGCTTCCAGGAAGCCTTGGAATACAAACCTAAACCAGGGGACGTATTCATCGATACATATCCCAAATGTGGAACTACGTGGATGCAAAACGTCGCCATGTATATTTTTCGTAAAGGAAGAGAAGTGGAGAAGTCAACAGATTTTTTAAAATTGGCGCCCTTTATAGATTTGCTTGGAATGGAAGGCATTATTAACATGCCAAGACCTGGAGCATTCAAAACTCATCTGCCTTACTCTTGCATGCCTCATTCCCCTGATGCTAAGTACATATTCGTCGCTCGAAACCCGAAAGATTGCTGCGTTTCCTTTTTTTACCATACTAGAGACCAACCAGGTTTTGGGTATTGGGATGGTGAATTCGATGACTTCTTTGAGCTATTCATGGCTGGGGAACTAGAATACAACGGCTACTTTGACCATTTGCTGGATTGGTATCCACACAGAAATGACCCAAATGTATTCTACACAACATATGAAGACATGAAAAAGGACATAAAAACTGTTATCTTAAAACTTTCAAGATTTCTAGGTGACGAATACATAGAAGCAATTGAAAAAGATAATGCTGTGTTCAACAACATTATTCGTTATAGTGGATTCGATTACATGAAAAAAATGATGTCTGAAATGCGTAATTTAAGAGAATCGGAAGACATGGACTTTACATTTACAGGACTTAATCACATGTACGAATTTAATAAGTCTCTGAGACCTCCAGAAGATCTACCAGAATTTGAAGAAGTTCGAAAGGGTGTTGTTGGAGATTGGAGAAATCACTTCTCTGTGGATCAGACAGAGGGGTTGAATAGAAAATTTTTAGAAAAAATGAAGGATACCGAAGTTTTACAGTGGTATCCGATTGAATAAATAAAAATATAATGTATTTGAAAATTACTGTGGACACTTACATAAATTACATTTAACAAGCTTAGAATGCTTTTATGGCGAATGGTGAATTTCATCAATCGCACTCTGAAAACTCCAGAAATAAAATTTGCTTATCCATTAATTGCTTATTTTATTAATTTTAATCATGCTTTGTATGTTTTTATATTGTGTTTTCGAAATATTGCTTGCTCATGGCCATCACGCTCAGCTTTTGACAATTTTAAGAGTTAAATTAAAATTTAGATGACATATAATACTATTGTTTGCATCAATACTCATTATTCATAAAGTTAATGCATACCGAGATAATAGTTGAATAACAGCATTTATATTGATATCTCGAGTTTTTGTATATTATCATACAAGTGTTTATTCCTTCCCACTTACATGCAAATATTACTTCTAAAGCATAAAAATAAGCCTAATATACCTTAGACGAGCATAATATGATATGCTACTGTTGTGGATAAATAACTGACATTCTTTGAAGTATCAAGCCTTCTACTGCTTTAATGGTTAGGCGAAAATTATGAGTAGGGAGCGAATGTAGTCAGCAACAGAGAAGAAGTTAAAGTGAATGTTATTTTCCTTTTTTGTCAAAAATAAAACAATCAAACCGCCCCCGGCACAGGGAAGTGGGGGGGTCAATTTTTTTGGACAACCAACAGAATTTTATAAATTTTTGCATTTCTTGCCCCTTTAGTCAAATTCGCACTACTAGCATATAGTAGACATAATAAACATCTACTTCTGGTGTGAATTTATAATTAACGTTTCAAAAAAATTTATATTTCAGATTTTCCACTTACGCCTCGTAGCCGCATTTACACTGATGGAGCGACAATGAATATTAAAAGTTGCAAAAATTTCTGGAAACTGAAGTTTGAGCCAAACTAAGACAACGTGAATGTGTTTTATTCATTCCTAAGAAGAATTTTAAGAACTTTTCTTGAGAACAATTATCAAGAAAATGTAGCGCTTTCACTATTTGCCGAAATACTGTAGCTCGTAAACTATATATAAAAAGCTAATATTTAAAAAAAAATCGGCTTATGGAAGCATATTCTTTTCTAAAATTCCGAAACACGGCGTAATTCCTCCGTATTTAAATTTGAGTGTGAAAGCAATTACTTCATATTTCTTTCAAAAGTCTGCAGAAACGTTTCTTAAAAATAATTTTAATTCATTTTGGATTGTGAAGATAGATTTTTATAGATAGTCCGTTTTTAAACTTTCTTAGGAAAACAAATGCATCGCATTTCTTTTACAGTTCGGCAGAAGAGTATTTTAAAATATATTTTACAATTCGTTTACGACTTTACATAACATGGAAAGACATCTGCACTGAATTTTCTAAACTAAGGTAAAAGCAAATGCCAACTTTTAGAATTGTTTTTAAATTTTAGCTGTTGTTTTTTAGTTATTATATCAGTTGCTGCTGTATATTTGAATTGATTAGCTGGCTTAAAATTTTTCTTAGTTTTTCTCTTTTTTTTTAAATCACTAAAAATCATTTTATTTTGCAGACGTATCATTATTAGACGTATAGAAGTATTTAAGAAGTTTTGTTAATTATTTAAGATATTTTATAGTTTTCTTTATCTCAAATAAATAGAATTACAATTAATTAATTTTTTATCACATAGTATTGTAGCTGTCAAACCGCTTTGGATCAAATATCATATTGTATTATTCCAAAAAAAATCAAAATGATGAATATGTTACTTTTAATGACATAAATATATATTGCAGGGAAAAACATAAGAAATATATATATTTTTTAATTTTAAATTAAATGTTATAGATATATGAATTCTTAGAGCTCTTACTCAATTTTAACAACTAAAATGATATTTAAAAGTTTATTTTGAAGTTGTACTTCTTTCTATTAAATACTCAGCTTAAAATTATAATTTATGAATTTGATAAGCAAAATAATTTTATAAAAAACAGAAATTCAATTTTTCGACGTATAAAACCAATTTTAAAAATTCATGAATTTTAGAAGATAATTGAAATTTCCAAGTTTTGATTGCAGAGTCAATAAACCATTATTTTTCAAAAATAAATATTTAAATTATACTTTTATGCTAAAATAAAAAATAAAATAGATATATAAATTATTTTTTTAATAAATAATAAAATTTATTGTAGCTGAGTCGTAATTTGTATTTATTTTTTATTGTAATAACACTTAATATAATATACCATTTCAATTTTAAATAAACTCCAAAAATATTAAAACTTTTTAAAATAAAGAACAAATAATAACCTTTACTAACACAAATTGTAGAAATTTACAATTTACAATTGTATAAATTTACAATTTGTATAAAAATTCAAGGTTATGTTAACAATTTAGAGTACTTATTTATAAAAAAGGAAATTAATGAATTCGTCGAAGACACTTTAAAATCTTAGGGTCTTGTCGAGATTTAAGAACCATCGGAGGTTAAAGGAAATTGTCATTTTCAAATTATTCATCTTTCAATTACGACGGTTCCAAAAGCTGATGGAAATGGTCATCCTCCTTTTCAGTCTCATCCAAAGATTAAATTGGTCAGCATTGTCTAAAATAGAAATACAATTTATTGACATATAAAACCAATTTTAAAAAGTCATTACTTTTTGAAGATAACTGAAATTTTCAAGTTTTGGTTGCAAAATCAATAAACCATATAATTGTCAAAATTAGTATTTAAATGATATTTTTTTATAAAATCAAAAATATTATAAAAAAGAATATATAAAGTATTTTTTTTTCCTAATAATAATCAAATTTATTGTAGCTCAGTCACACATTTTATAGCTGTTTTTCTATGCAATAGCTCATAAAAATACATGCAAATATGGTGATATAAATTGCAAGAATAAAGCTGCTTATCATTGAATCGAAGAATACAAAATAAATCTGTGATGGAATCAGTTTTATCATCTCGCATAACCAAGCGTAACTCAGGCATTAATGAATATTTTGACGTAAAATTTCCCACAGATCTCAAGGACAGTGCCAACAACCTAAAAATGAAAAATTAATTGAAATACCATCTGCCCGGGAAATTTAAATTGAAAACTGGTCTTACTTTATGGACACGGTAGTATTTCATAATAGCCAAAGTAGTGAAAAACAATGTATTAAAAAAATACATTATGTGTGCATCCATATATTCGAAAATTAACTGTCCAAATTATGAGAAAAATGAACTTTGGTTTTAAAATGATATTCTTGCGAATGTATGACATATATTGTGTGTTTAATTTATGAATTTACAGTTATGAGTGCGCAGAATAATTAAATAATATTCTGCGAACTCATGATGCGCGCGCATCGATTTGAAAAAGCTAAGTGAAAGTGTGGAGAAACAAATATCGCACTGGTAAAATAAATATTTTTAAATGATTTTAATTTTATTTATTTAGTTTATATTTATATATTTTTTTATATTTCATTTTAAGTGTTATATATTTCTTTACAATGTGCAGTTTAGTTTCATAATTATTATATTGTCTATGTTTACATGTACTGAGAATAATAGTAAACACAATAATAATAACTCATTATGTTTCAATTTATCATCCAAAAAATATGTCTATAGTGGGTCTAAATCTAATATGGGGATATATAATTTTATATGCGGCCCGCGGAGTTATGAAAAATTTCCAAAGTGGCCCGCCTGATCGTTTGGGTTGGCCACCCCAGCTCTTGGGTATGTATAGATGATTACCACGTCTGTTAAAAGTTTATATTCGGATACATTTCAGGGAAAATGAATTTAAAAAATTGAATACATTTATTCATATTTATCATTATCTTTTAATTATGGTCTTCATGCTGAGTACGTGGACTTCTTAAAAAACGAAAGCCAAAATTAATAGTAATTTAAATTTATAGTAATAAAGGACTCATATTTTTTAATTTTCAAAAAACAATTAATCAGAAATTAGTTTTAAACGATAAAGCCAATCAACATTTTTAAGCAAAAATGGTTATAAAACAAAGCTAGTATTTATTTTTATATTTTTTAACATAGAAATTTTAAATATAGAAAAATAATACTTATGAATTATAGAAAAGTGATACTGTTGTTACTTTGATAAGACAGTTTATAATTGCCTTGATATCTTTTTTTTTTTTTTTTCGCAATATTTGAATTTTTTTATATTAATTTTTATTAATACTTCCAAGAATTATGGGGTTTAAATTGATATGATTTAATTAATGGAGTAAACTCACTCTGTTTCCGAATGACTTACATTTATTAAAAGAATTTTCTTAAAAAATATCTAATACAACTTCAGTATGTTTGAATCTTCCAAAACTTCTTACATTGCTTATCAGATCTATTCATAATACATTTTCAATAAAATTACTTTTTGGTCCAAATTCTCTACATCTCCAATAAACGGGATTTCATAGTTCTTTCCTATTTATATCTGAAAGAATTAAAAATAGTCACGGAGTTTTTTGAAAATATGCTCTTTGCTCAATGTTTTCAAGATGTGCAACTATATATAACCAGATACAAAATATGGAGAACAGCATATCAGAAGTTTTTTTCTGTTTATACTATTTCATATTACAATAATTATTTTTATTATCGTTGTTTCTTTAATTTGCAGCCTTGTTTACCGACATTTTCTTGCATATGAATTTTTTATGACAAACACATATGATTTCTTCTAAAATAATGTGTTTGAAAAACGTTTTACCAAGATGAGTATAACAAAAGTTTATTTTCATAAACTATATAAGATAAGCAAATGTAAAAAAACCTTTAATTAAACTTATTAATTATATTATCAAAAATATTATTTTGTTTTTCAAGATTTGATAATATATCGTAATCCAGTAAACTGTTTAAATTTATAATTTACAGAATTTAAAACTTGCTAAAATTATAATTTATTTTAATTTGTAATCCGTCACATCCGTCAATGTGCGGTTTAGTTTCATTATTAGTATATTATTTATGTTTACATGTACTAAGAATAATAGTAAACACAATAATAACTCTTTAAGTTTCAATTTATCACTTCACAAAATTTCTGCAGTGGGTCTAAATCTAATATGGGGGTCCGTAATTTTATATGCGGCCGTAATTTTATGATGAATTTTAAAGATCATTTGAGTTCGCCACCCCTGGTATATAATTTTGTTATCTATCCAGTATTGGAAAAACTCGAAATATTTGCCCATTCATTTTTTTTCCAATTATATTAAGGCACAATATAATAGAAAAAATTAGGACACAATCGAGATATTGGTTTAGGAAGGAAAAATTCAATAATTTCTTCGAGTTCTTCATAGAAAGTAGATGTCCCATACAGCGATTAAGTTCATCACTTTTTAAATTGGAATCCTTATAGAAATATGTTTATTTTGTTTCGCACAAAATAGAAAAACATAAAATAAGACACTAAAAAAGTCTTATTGAAAATATGAAAATTCCTCGCTAAACAATAACCTTTTTTTAGCCATTGAGTATAATAATCAAGTTCATAATCTATTATATATAATTCCCGTGTCACGATGTTTGTTCGCGATGAACTCCGAAACTAACCATCCGATTTTAACTTTTCTTTTTTTTAAATGTGTGTTTTGTTCCAACTTGAGAAATAGGATAGTTTTTATACAGATTTTTTTCGTATTTAATTGCAAAATCGGTTAAAATCTACCATTGAGGAAGGCGCCAATATTGCAACCCTGAATTTTCGCCAATTTTCCGCCAATTTATTTAGGGTTGCAATACTGCAATTAGAGGAATTCGTAGCTTCATTTTTCGAATAATATAATGACTATTTTATTGCTATTTCGATAATTAATTGCAGAATTCTTATTTGCACTAATTTCATCCTTGGAGTAAAAAGTTTGTTTCCACAACAGACGAAAGATATACCACAATAAAAGGTACGTTAGATGGCGCCGTGTCTCGATGCCTGTACTACATAAACGTAAAATTTCCATGTTCTGAATATTATTGTTTTATTTACTACTTTAAATTTTGTGAAAATTATATTGTATGAAATTTATATTATTTCTATGAGAAATAAATCAAATGTATGTAAGTATTACCTGATTTGATTATCAATATTTTTTTTATTTTCTAAGTTTGAATTTGAATTGGAATAAAATATATGGAATGAAAAGTTGTGAATCAAAACATTGAACTTTTCTATGCTTAAAGTTTGTCAACATGTGTTGTATTTGATTAAGAATTCTAAAATGAAATGTGATCTAACAAGATAATATAATATAGACAATATAATTTTAAAGAAAGATGATGAATTTTAAGGATTTTTTGAAAAGTGTGAAAATGAAGTAAACTCTGCAATTATTTGATATAATGATAACATTAAAATTTTATAAAAGGTATTATAATAGTTGCAAGTTGAAAATCAAGGACATTTTATTTTAAAAACTTTTTTTATTTGAAAAACAAAGAATTTGAGTTATAAATTTGAGTGATTTGAATATTGGCGAAGAAAAATTGATAAATGGTACTTTTAAGTTGGAAGTTATTTAAAGAAAACAAAACAAATAAATAAGTGTTTATATTAATAAAGGAGAATTTAAAGCTCAATAACATTTTTATGTATGTACATTTGTTTTTATTTACATTTAAAAGTTGGTTTTAATTATTTCTTATTTGAATTTTTATGCATTTTGTATTCATTCAAATCATCATAATAAAAATATTTCTTTTCTAAATGCTTTGAAACTTCATGTAAAAGTTTTCTTTAAATGTATGAAAGGAATAAAACATGGAAATTAACCTAAATTCATAAATTATTTTTATTTTAGTTTTTAAACTAAGAATTTCTGTAAATTTGTAAAAAAAAGTTTGTGTCGACAAACTTTAAGCATACAAAAATGTATAAATAATTGAGATATAAATTTGAAAACAGTATATTACCTACATAAGGATATTCCCAGCATAAAAATACTTGCAAAGGAAAAATCTATTCATGTTTTATTTATTTTTGAATTATAAAGTTTTGCAACAATATCACATTTTTGGAATGTTTATCCATATTTTAAAGAATAAATTGTATAAAAAATAGTTAAAGTTGATATTTTTATGTGAAATTCAAAGGTTTTGAATATATTTAATCAAAACACTTGCAAAAAGGCTAAATATTTTAAATTCAGGTCATTTCATTTTAAAAAGCCTTTGCAAATAGCAGGAAGTTGTAAAAAAACATTTTGTCGAGCAAATTTTAACTTTTTCAAAACAAAGCTCAGAAAATATTTACAGCTTTAAGGAAAAATAAAACTATATTTTTTAATAAATAAGACTATGAACTTGATAATTCAATGACATTTTAATCTATTTACAACATTTTTAAAAGTAATATATCTAATTAAAAGTTGTTTTTAGCTTTTTCTCAGAATGAATTTTTATGCTTTTTGTTTTCATGTGAAACACCATAACACAAGTAATTTTGATCCAAATGCTACAGAACTTTGTATTTATGTTTTTCATAAATATTTACAGGGAAATGATTATAGCTACATAAATATTTTTTATTTTAATTTATAAACTTGGAATTACATGCAAATTTTGGATGAATTTTATGTCGACAGCATTTAAACTAGCACAAAATAATAAATAATAAAGATATAAATTTACCAGAGGTCTATTCACTGTAAAATGTTAGTACAAACAAATACAAACTCAGAAATTTAAAAAATATTGATTTGATTTCAGGTTTTGTAACAGTATCAATTTTTGGTCATTTCTACCCTTATTTTAGCTTATAAAAATTTAAAAAAATAATAATGAAATTTTTTTATGGGAAATCATTAGTTTTTAGATACATTCAATCCAAAAATATGTACAAAGATAAAAAATTTCAAAAAATTTCTTCGAAGGTGTTCGTGTATCTTAAACGATCGTTTGCATTTGAATTTTATTGTGAATTTTTTTTTAAGTCTTTTCTTATTATATCCCGATTTTATTTTAATTGTATTGTATGTTTTCAATTATCAATTTCAGTAAAAGACCACCAAAAAAATCGAACCTCAGAATCCGTGTTTCTCCCATGGGCAGCTGCATGTTGCATGCTCACGTGTTCGAAAACCATCGAATTTATTTATTTTGACGAAAGACAGACTAACAAGAAATATTGTTCATCGCTTAGTTCTTTGTTAAATGAAAGTAATGATTATTAAAAATTAAATTAGGTAAAATAATTATAAAACAGTCTTAAAAATCAACATTATCTACCTCATTCATTAAATTAATAAAAATTAAACATTTTCTATTCGTTGAAGCTTAATTTGATCTTTTCATCATTCTTTACCAATCACTTACTTAACAATACCAATTATAGTATCTAATAATTGAACGAAATACAAGAAAGCCACAGCAACGCGTGGCCGGGTCCTCTAGTAAAATTATATAATTTAACTGATTTGAATAAAATGAAAAATAAATTTTAGACTATAATTGAAATGACTCAGGTTTAAAACATTTTGGACAGATTTATTATGAACATGAGTACATGAATGAATTCATTCACTCTTTAAATTTCCTATGAAGTCTTCCGGAAGTAATGTATTTGTAAAGAAAAAGTTATCAAGCTAAATAGCAGTTATCAATATTTTTTCTCATTTATTACCAAAATTAAGATAATTATTAATTTCACTTTTCACCATTCAAAACCCATCTACCTGGCGGCGATTTCTGTGATGGTAAGTTCGATGATTTCTTCGAACTCTTCACAGAAGGTTACGCCTAATACAATACCTATTTTGATCATTTACTAAACTAGCATCCCCTTCGATATCAATCCTATGTATTTTAGACAAAACAGGATATTTGGCCTTAAAATCAAATTAAAATCTACTTTATATGAACAAAATTCAGGACATATTCAATAATTTATTAAAAAAATTTTAATTTCATAAAAATTTATGGTATTTTTCTTTTGAGTATTGGGAGTTTTGTTTCTTTCAAAGTATCTCTAGAATGAAACAAGACTGTTGAATTGGATCGCGATTGTTATTTCTTCTCTATACTACCATTATAAAAGTATACTGAGTTGACATTTTCTTCATATTGACAACTAAATTATAATGATATTGATGCATTTTCCCTTTTTCTATCGGCATTACACTACTGGTTGTTCTTATCAAGTCCTGTGAAGCCATTTTTACCAAAACATAGTATATGTTTTTCACTGTTGTCATAGTAAAGAAGCCGATATTAACTGGGAACTTTTCATAAAAATTCTATTTCTAACATATAAAATAAAAAATGTATCTCATTTCGCTACAATCTTTCAAAATATGAGTATACGGCAAAGATAATAACAGTACATAAGTCGTTTTGTTAAAGATAATTATAACAAAACATTTACTTATTTTGAAGAAAAATTAATAAGAAAAATACAAAAAAATTATTTTCATTTAAGAACATCCGTTTTGCATATAAATATGCAACCTTATTTTAGTACTACAAATTTTAAATCTTTTTAAGCAAAATTATTAAAAAAGGGAAATTTATTTTCTGATACATACCCAAATCCATGAAATACTTTAAGGCATTTACTCCAATAAATTAAGTATATACGTAGAACAGTTAAAGCATTTTATGAATAACATCCTCAGGTTTTTCTGTAAAACAATCGTATTTTTCACAATTGATACGATTTACTAATTGATTTCAAATATGTCAAACAAAAGTCTATTCATTCAATTCCCTACTCTTAGAAAATTAATCAATAAGAAACTGATATGAAAACATTCTAACACAACAGAATATGCATCTTTATTCAATTCTTTACAATGTACTGATTATGAGCACATCTGTTAGATCAGATTACAGTTTGCAATCTTCAAGGAATGAATTCATTCAAGATTCAATAGATTTTCTATTGTTTATATTGAAATTTTTGTCTTCTCCTTAAAATAATCTATTTCCTTTTCTCTTAACTTAGCTTTGAACAACCTATTTCAACTAACCATCTATTTATAGAAACATTTAAATCCACATAATGTTTCTTATCTTTTACTTTACTTTTACTCTTTCTTTTACTGTGTCTTATAAAAGACACAGTAAAAGACCCTATAAAATATCCCCTTCCTTATTGTTAAATCAATAATATTAAAACTATTCAAATTTATATTGTATTTTGCAGTGTATAAATGAAAGGAAATGAATAAAGTTACTTAATTAATGTGGATTATTAAGTAATTAAAATTTAGTTTGTGTAAATTGATTTACTTCTGAAATTTTTATAAATGAAAATTAAAGAACTAATAGTTTTTTTTTTATTACAGATAATCTGATATCAAAATTTTAACATGGCCAACGTAATAAGAAGACCACGATATACCCAAATGAATGGCTTACTTTATCCTGAAATGTTCTCTCCAAAATGTTTCCAGGAAGCCTTAGAATACAAACCTAAGCCAGGTGACGTATTCATCGACGCATATCCCAAATGTGGTACTACATGGATGCAAAACGTCGCTATGTA
>BPLQ01010309.1:0-24700 GCA_021605075.1 Caerostris darwini
AAACAAATTTATTAAGAAACAATATAGTAAATTTATTTACTCTTGCAATTTATTATAAAGGTGTATAAAATAAATTAATAATTTCACATGAAGCATGAAGCATGCAAGAAAAAAACAAGAAAATTGTAATGATTCAGTTATATATTACTACTTCACTTTTAATTTGCAGACAGCAGAAAGATTTTTAAAGAAGTTAAAAATTATTAACTCTTATAACATTACAAAAAGTCCCCATAAAAAGAGAAAAATTATAAGAAATGAAACAGAAAGTTGTAATCCAAAAAAGACAAATATAAAATTAAATCAAATCTTTAAAAAAGTAACTAATATTAAGGATGAAAATGAATAAAAGCATATTTCTTGTTATATGTTGTTTTCTTAAATAAAGAATAATTTTCAAAATAAACAAGCAAATTTATTTAGCACTTATTTAATAGTACATTAGTTTATCTGTGTATATTTTCAATTTATTATAAAACTCAATCCAAAATATAAAAAGTTCTATTCAGAAAAATAAATCCATACTAATATAATCAAGTTAAAACAGGAGGGCACAAAATGGATAGATTTTATATACAGTTTATTTTATTTTTTTTTAAATATTTTTTTATTTCCAATGGCAGATTATGAACAGTTACAGCAAAAAAAGAACAACGAAAAAAAATATATGCAACATACAACAACAACAAAACATGCTGAAACAGAGTTCATTAATCTAATTAATGCCAAGTTTCAGATCTTTTAGCCACTAAAAACTATTACCAGGTGCACCACGGGGAGGTAGATCTTCTGTGCACCCTTTTTTTAAATATTATACTATTAAAAATGCTAATTTTTTCATAGTAACAAATATAATTTACAAATTATTTCTTAAATAATGATATGAAATTCAATACAGGAATAGAAAATTAAACTACCAACAGAAGCAGGTTAATAAATGGAAAATATTTCTACAGTACTTTTAATTAGCATAAAAATAAAAGAGTTATAAAATTAAAAAATATTTTAATATCAGAATTTTAACAATTAAAACAAATTATTTATAGCAAATAGCTTTTTAATATACTTTTAAATAAAAAATTACTTTGTTTGTTTTAAATTAATATAAATTTATAATATATATTCTTAAAACTAGACATATGAAAAATAAAGTAACATTAAAATTAGTCGTGTTCATTCATAGCCCATATGTTTCTAATCATCAAAACAAATTATGTTCACCAATTTTTAAGTAAAATTTTAAATTTACACTTATTATTACTGTTTTTTTTTTATTGTTATATGTATAATCTTCAATGAGCAAATGCTTTATAAGAAATTTAGAAAGAATGAATTTTTAATTCACTTTTGTTAATGATGTAGTTTAGATTTTGTAAAATTATCCTGTAAAAGCTTACTACCAATGAAACCACTAAACATCTTTATATAATAGTCTTGTTTCATAAAAACAGAAACACAATTTTATTTTAATATTATATTTTAATTAAAAAAATGTATTTAAAAACAATTACAATTGCAATACTTTTAATAATTTAAACAAACATATAACATTACTAAATATATATCTGAATCTAAAATCATGCAGCATTTTAACAAGTACAAATTACAGGTACAGGTTATCAATTTGAAATAGCCTTTTGAATTACAAAAAATAGGAAAGAAAAATAACTGAAATATCTAAAAAACAGATAGTTAATTTGAAAATATCTGCATAATATATTTTTCATTAGCATAAACATGGCAGAGAATTTTTTCAAAATTTAAAATAAGCAATTATTAGAATTTTAGTAATTAAGTAAACATGTATATACATTTAATTGCGTTATTTAAAATAACATTATTTAAATTATTACTTACGTCTAAAGGTAAAATATATTTTTTTTAGTATATATTTTCAGGGAATAATTAACTTTAATCAACCTTTTATTTCCGCACTATCTTTATTCGAAATGAATAGATGTTTTAGATGGAGAGAAAAGCAGATGTTTAAATTGAAACAAAAACCACAATGCTAGTCATAACAAAGCAGCTGCAAATAGAAACGTTCTTTTTTTTACATTTTTTTTTTTTTTATTCTTTGCATGTTTTTATACTTCATTTCTTTTACCATTTCGTGCTGCCTGATTGTCACCTAAAGATTAATAGCAATCATCAAGTGGAGCATAAGCATATATGTAATACATTTTGCAATTTTTTTGTATTAAAAATATATAATAAATAAAAAAATATATGATCTCGGACAAAAACGATTAAAATCTGCATTTGTTAAATCTTTCTTATCGAGAACTGGGTATTTGCACTTCTATATCATCACTCAGCTCCTCGTATTCGAGCTTTTGTTTTGGCGCTGTTTTAATTTAACGGAAAAGTGAAAGCGGACGCTATGCAAAAACTCATTTTAAGCTTCCCGTTAAATGACCGTTTCTGATGAGCGCATGCGCAGTGGTATCATGCGCCAAATAGCGGGAAAAGTGAAAGCGGGTGGCTTCCGCTATGCAAAACCTCTCTAATAACTTAAGATCTTGTGATGCAAATGGTCTACGAAGGTTGAGAAGCTATCAAAGACTAATACAAATTCTTTTAACCCTTTGCACTCGAAGTTTTTTTTTCATTCGTATTACCAGCAACTCGAAGCGATTTTTGTGAAAAGATAATATTCACATGCAAGTTTGATATACGCATTATTTATATTCTTATTTGCATTGTCTCAGTAGCTGAGCCCTCGAGCTTGAAGACACATTTTAAATGGCTCCGCTCCGGAGCCCTCGAGTGCAAAGGGTTAATATAAATGATATATTATAAATATAAAATATATCAAATTTAATATTTCTGTCATTCCTTGAAAAAAATCCAAGCGGCCTGATGACCAATTGGCTAGCAATTTAGCCTTTGGTACCACAAGCTTCAGGTTCGAATCTTGGCGGTGGCAAGGATGTTTGTGAGTGATTTGGAATCTACGTTAAACTGTAAGTTAATTAGTCTGAATTGTGCCCAAAATGACTGTAGAGTGACTAAACAGACAAAAAAAAAAAAAAAAAAATGTAAATTCGCACTGCCTAGAGTTGCGGTGGTGGAAATACCAGTCATCGAGATTTGATCACTTGAATCATAATTAAATGAATACATTTTTGGTGATTGATAAGAAACAAGCTCGAGAACCCGAATCTAGAAAAATACGACTGACATCTTTAACTAAAGCTATTGCTGTCGGGGGCCTGAATGGTTGAGTGGCTAGTTCTCTGGCGCTTGGTACCACAGGTTTCGGGTTCGAGTCCCGGCGGGACCATGGATGTTTGTAGTGGTTCGGAATCCACTTTACGCCGTATGTTCCGGTCTCATAGGACTGTAAGAGCGTCACGGAACAAAAGTCAGACTTCTACCTACGGGTGCTCCATCACAACAGAAACTGCCCATTTCCCTCCATCCATGAGTAGATCACTCATGGGATGCCCGTCGCACACTGCAGGACATTGAGGATTAGTCACAACAATTGCTGTCGGAAGTAAAGATTCACCCTCTTGAATAGAATTCGCATCCGATAGGTCTTGATAAGTTTGAATTAAACGCTGGTCTATGTTAATCCACATCAGTCTGGAATGATGTTGCATCCTTCCTTGAATACTACCGATCATCTACAGCGAGTTTAGTAGCTTGTGCGTGGTCCGATTCCAATCTTTCACCATGCACAAAATAATTGTTTAAAATGACAAAATCTACATGTAAACTGCGAAATACAAAACTTTGTTTAAATTGTTTTTCGGTTTGTACAGCAAAGGTTTATTTTAATCACAAATGCCTTGCGTGCAGCTATATTCAAGTTTTTAAAGCTTGAACATTTAGAGAAATAATGTGGGTTTTTTTTGCATTTTGGACACTTTAACAAGAAAGAGTACGATTCGACTTGCCTTTACTGTCTTTTCGATCTAAAGAGTCAAGTTTTGAATTTTCTAATGTTGAGGCTCTAGCATTTAAAAACTATATAAAAAAAACCCCGAAAATCTTTGTCGACAGTCTTTTCCGTCAATGACGACGAGTTAGTCAACTTTGTTTAAAAGCATGTTGATGATCTAAAGATCTGACTCCGTAGTTGGTTGATTTATTCCTTTTGGAGATATTTAACCCCTAGGGGCTCCATCTCCGATAGGACTGGGGAAATACAGTTAAAACAATGAAAATTGCCCAGAATATATTTATAAATATAATAACAATTTTAACTGACAATCATAAACAAATAAAAATAGAAATTAAACTAAAATTTTGCGCGGACGTTTTAAATCATTATTGGTAACGTAAGAATCAATCTCCTGGATTGCAGTATTTTCATAATTAACAAGCATGCCAAAAAATTTAACAGAGATGTATTTAAGAAAATCTTTTAAGGAAGGAATGTTAATAGCTTTATAGATATCAGAATTGCGCATAAGCCATTTTGCAGAGGCAATTTGGCGGATAATGATATTTTGTAACGTTTCAAGAGTTTTTAAATTAGATTTAGCTGCATAGGACCAGACCGGGCAAGCGTACCTGAGAATTGGGCATAGCTGTATAAAGAATTTTGTTATCTCTGGTCATGGTAGAATTTCTATTTAAAAGTGGGTAGAGTTTTCTGAAGGCAATACGAAATTTAGTTTTGGAATGCAAAAAATGTTGTTTCCAAGTTAAATGCTGATCCAGTATAGCTCCTAAATATGTTTGACTATTCCAAGGGATAATAGTATTATTGATCTTAATCACGGGGTTTTTACGTTTATTTCCAATAGAGAATAAAACAGCTTGAGTCTTATCTACGTTTAAAGAAATTTTCCATTTAATGAACCAATTATTGAGAATTTTAAGCTGATTAGTGAGGGTGATAGCTAAGAATTTAGTGTTTTTATTTTTGCAAAGGATTGCAGTATCATCAGCGTAGATAGCAGTTAAGGATTAGTTGGGATATCAGCAATAAAAATAGAAAAAAAAAGATCTGACTCCGTAGCTTTTCTGTCAGAGCATTTTAGGTCTCGGATAACTTGCTCAAAATTGCCAGCTAGTAATCTCCGATTACCATTGTCGGCATGAGAAATAATTTTTGGGAAGAAACCGTGGTTAATGAATTATTATTGGTTTGCTTTTTCTTATCCTAACGGTTCACTGGTTTTGTCCGCGCTTCCTCACAACTATAGTTTGTTACGAGAATGTGCTAAATAACTGCTATAGGACTTTCCCTCAATAATTCTAGTACATACTGGAACCATTGGATATTAGTGTATTGTTATAGTGTACAGCACCTAAATACAAATACCTGAAAGGAAGCCACCGATTGTAATTGCCATGAAAAACAGGGATGTTTTTTGTTAATAATAAATCCAGTTTTGTATTTGCATACATAAATAGTGCTTGTAAATAAAAATCAAAAACGAAAAAAGTAGATGAATGTTCCCACGATCCTGAAAGTGACCCTCTTCTTGCAGCCGTTCTAGTATGTCTAGTACAGGCCGAGACGTTACAATGGCAAACTAAAAAATGACCCTATGTCACAAGAAAAAAAAAGGTTGTTGAAAGGATTAAGTTGAACCCATTACAGTCACTTGGCGCTGAAATAGGAATAGGGTGAAAAACAACAGAGACTCGCTTTCATGCAGCGATCTCCGAATTTTTTGGATCCCGAAGACGAAAATAATTAAAAGTTGCATCCCACATAATGTACATGCACATCATAAGTACTTTCCTTCCCTTAATTCTTTGTGCGCTTTAGAGCCGATTCATTTATGATTAGCCAGACCCATGAAAGAGAACTTCGCGCTCGCGTGATACACTCGCAAAAGCCCACGTCTTTGACATGCCCTTTTCCCCTAGATATCATTTTGCTTCCCCCATTTTGGAGACACGGCTTTATTAGTGAGTGAAAAATGTGCGTTAAACTGAATTTTGATCCATTTTTCAATGGATAGCTTATATTAGCTCACACTCTCCCTCTATAAATCTTGTGCAAATTTTCACTCGTTCATAAAACACTTTTTGTTCATCCACTCAACTTCAGATACATTTTTTTTTTAACTTGCTCTGCATGACACTTGATGCAAATACAGTTTTTTCAAACATTAATTCATTCATTAAATTGAATTCATTAATTTTAGTTTTTTTTTGTTGTTAAATTTAAGTTGCATGTATCTACCAATAAATGGCTCCAGATAAACTTAAAGATATGAATGAAAATTATTTATAAAGGACTTTCTGCAATACAGTGAAAAAAAAGTAGGAACTGACTTAAATTTTTTATTTTTTTTATTACTTGTTTTATATTTTATTATTTACAAAAGTTCTTGGAGAAGTTCACTTATTCGACAGCCTCCGCCTCTCCTGCATTTTGGAGGCTTTCTTCTTCATGATCTGCAGCCTCTTGTCGGCGCTCATCAGGGGACTGCAGCTGGGCGCCTTGTGGCCGCTGTTTCCGTTGCCGGAGGACGCTGAGGAGGCGCCCCTGCTCGCGGACGCGACCGCCACGCTCAGGAGGCTCAACCCCTTAGCGGCAGGGGCGGCGGCCTTGGCGCCGGCGGACGACTGCGAGGCGCCCGACGACTGGAACGAGGCGAGCGACGAGGCGGACTTGGAGAGCGACGGGCTGCTCAGCGAGGAAGCCTTGGTGGACGAAGACGAGAAGGGCACGTGGGATTTCTGGCCGGCGCCGGACACGGTGGCTTTGGTGCCACGGGTGGATGACGCCAACGAAGACGTCGACGAGGACGTCCTGCCGCCAAAGTTGGCAGCCAAACCCGCCAGGCCGATCGGCTTGTTGGCTGTCTGACTACTTCCTTGAGACAGTGTGGTCTGCAAAAATAACAGAAAGGGCAATGAAAGCATTTTATCAAAGGAAAATAGCATTAGAACAAGGCAGCTGCAGAAACTGTGAATAAATTTCTTCTGATTTACAATTACTAATTACACAGTCCAGTCACATTAATTTGACCACGCCTACTTTCAACGTCAACGTGAAATAACCCATCACAAAGAGCACGTGGCAGCACATTGCAGTGGAATGTATATAAAGAATTCCACTTGATACCACACTCCACTTAAAGCCAGAATATACAAGACTGTATATTCTGGCTTTTGACAGATGGTCACATTAATGTGATTGGAATGTGTATATTAGTTTCCCTACTCAAAGTTACTGCATGTGTACAAGATACATTATTACAATACTTACATTCTTCAGCTTATAGCTCTTATTATCTTAATGAAATTCCAAATAGTCGCCCAACGATGGAAAGAAAGCTGGCTGGGTTGCTGTTGTTATGATCGTTAGCTAGGATCTTAATTAGGCTTCGCATGTAGAGAAATTATAGTACGAAATCGCCAATCGCGCACATGTAAAAATTCCTGAGTTTTAAAATCAGAACACTATCGATGCTTTTTTGTTTATTTTATGAACCTTTCATAAAAAATGAGTTTTTTTCGCCTCAAAAAGAACATATTCTATAGATAGGAGAAGATGGCAAAAAGGAATGAAGAAGTTCGAATTCTCTAATATTTTCATATTTATTATTCTCAAAACATCCTTTATTATCACTTGGAAGATAAGTTTTTTTTTCTAATGATCTACAACAGGAGTCTCCAAACTCCGGCCCGCCAGTGTCATCAATCCGGCCCGTGACAACGAATAGCTTATTGTTGCTGTAATAAGTTGGATAAAAAAAATCACAGAATGATAATAACTCCGTTTTATTGACTTACTAGGTAAAGTTTAATGACAAGCATAATACTCAGAAAATTTAACTTAAGCATAACAACTAACAAATAATTGAAATGAATCCCACTAACATTATAAACTAGTGAACATCCCGCGGTTACCCTCTGTAGGGATAAAGAGTATCGCATATGCATGCATATCGATGTTTGGAATGAATATATCCTGAATCAAACATATAATTTTTATCCTGAAAATCCCTCAGGAACGGAAAAGTTAAATTAACGCGAATGAAACCGCGGGGTATTCACTTGCAAAAAAAATACTAATGAGATTTATGTAATTGTAATTTTTCACTGACAAAAGTTTGTAGTTGTGGATCGATTTTACTTGTACCAATTATTAAGAGATTTAAGATGGCAGAAAAATTAAAACGGTTTTGGCCCTTGGTACTTACTGGAGTAAACAGTATGGCCCTAAGGCTGGAAAGTTTGGAGACTCCTGTTCTACAACATAGGGTATTCTCTGTGATAAATTTTTGTCTTGCTATTATGTGAATGTTATACCAAACACAATTAATTTTTCTGCTATGAAGACTGGCTTTGAAATTCTTCTTAGAAATTTTAAAATGGGGAAAAGACACTTTTTTTCGTCACTATGCACCTATAAACATATCGATTTTAAAAACCATACAATCCTTCAAATCAATTGCATCCATTTAAATTTGATGCCCTTATTTAAATTCCCTACAAAAGTCTGTTGAATTGTTGCTCTGTTGAATTCTCTCATTTTCATTCACTCACTGTTGAATTCTCAATTCATCAATTCCTAACCCTTCTCTACTCATTGATAACCTCACATGAAGTACTTGAGTTGTTATTTAACTTTAAAAGTTTTATTTAAAATATCTGTTACTGTAGACTTTATTAATTTCATCCAATTTATATTCACTCTACTTTAAAACAAAATACAATTTTAAATATGTTTTCATTTAACACACTTAAAAACATACATGGCACACACATTTCCAAAAAAGAGTTCATTGGTAATAAAAATGATATTTGATTTATGGTTCCCTATACATATATACCTCAATCCTTTTACTATTAAGATACAATCACCTTCTCTTTGTAAGCACTTTTGATGCAGTAAGAGACCCCTGTGCATAAAATTCTACCACATGGTATTTCAACTAATGATTTTAACATTTTATTTGCTAGCAAAACGTTGAAGATATCTTTAATTAAAAAAAAAAAAAAAAAAAAAAAAAAAAAAAATTAAAGCTCTGATCAGAAACTTTGAATAATCTATACAGTGTGGGCAGTTGTATCTTTCTTTTTTTGCTTACTATTGGGGGTTTATATATGACACATGGTTCTCGATCCATTTTGCTCAATTGTAAAGAGAAAGTAAATCGCCTCACCTTATATTTGGTACACACTTCCACATTGTAGCAATCATTGTCAAAAGAAGACACACATAAGCTGCTATACAAATGTGTTGCAATTCAGAATTTATTAAAGAATATACCTCTTTTTCTTTAGAAATGTGCCACATATTCCTAGTCATTCTTTAGATAGAGACTTATTTTATCAGAACATCCAACAATTTTTATCAAGAACATTCACAAAGTGTATTTGTAAATTACAGGACCAGTTTTAATATTTTTCCATTAAAATATCTCTTAAAAGATAAAACAAAAACATATTTGATTAATTACAACATTAATTTAAGACATGATAAATTTCTGTGACTTCCTTCTGTATCTCGCAGAACATCGAAACAATATTCAGTTTTACAACAAATTTTTTTTTATATTTCCAGCATTAAAGATGTAATAAAAAGTAATGCTATGCCTTTAAAGTACGTGACTATGTTTAATATACAAGTACGTTTAATATAGTAATAATAGTGTAATGTAACAAACGTCGAAAGAAAATGAAAGTTTTTTTATGTTATAATATTGCAGTTATTATTATAGTGATAGTAAAAAAAATGTTTTATTTTTCTTATACCAATGCATAAACAATTGAAATTTGGAGAAAACCGAGCAATGTGATAATTAATAAATGGAATCAATAGTCATTTTTAATTATCCCTATTTTTTTCCTTTACTTAATATACAAACCAGCTCAGAAAACATAATACTCAATCCTGATACAGTATTTTAATTAGAAAGATTATTTTTTGTTCTTTAGAAATGGTAGAATAAATTAAAGTACATTATTAATGGCATTTTAATATAAAATCTAACGCAGTAAATATACTAATATTAAAGTAAATAAAATATAAATTTACTTTTATATTATATTTATCATGGAATATATCTTTAACAAAAACAAGAACTTTAATTTTGTCAACTTCAAACATTGCATCCATTCATCAAACTGAGAATGCTGTCAGTAAAACTAAAGTGTTCTGTTTTTTATATCTAAATCATGAACAATAAAAATAAGATCTAATGAAATTGGACTGCTTTCAACAAGCAAAAAGTTTCAACAAAAAAAAAAAGCACAAAGATTGGGAAAATAAATAAGAAAATCTACAAATAATACAATTTAACTAATTTTTTGTGACATATTGAATAAAAAAAATTAAAACAAAAATTCTGCTTTAATAAAATAGTCATAAAAACTGGCACACTAATTTAATTCTTTTCAAATACCACATAAAAAAATGTATTTCAGAGATAATAATAATAAAAGTAATATGGAAATTCCAAAATAAAAAAAATAAAAAAATTTACATAACTTACTATACCTGAATTACATTATTATTTCCTCTTTTAAACATCTAAAAAAAATCAAAAAGGAAACCTAATTAACTTCACAAAATTAAATTGATACAAAATTTACAATAAATGGAAAAAAAATCATGATGAATTCAGATTCAAACATATATGCAGTATTCATTCTATTCTACTCTATCATCATAAAGTGACTGTAGAGAGAGATAAGGATATACCTTCAAAATAATTACACAATCTGAACAAAAATGTCAAAGGACATAAACCAGTCCCTATGATATAGATTTAAAAAAAAAGGACTATTGATATAGCTATATTCAAATAATCAAAATGGCTATACCAGTAAGTGATCTCCAAAATTTTAAAAGTACACGAAAAAGAAGAATTTTTTAAAAATCAAGATACTGCAGAAAAATGTATTAAAATCTTAAAACAACAAACACATTTCACAAGAATTCAATCTGATTTATCATTATGAGTAACATTTATATAATATATGAAGAAATTCTCAAAATTGTACATTTGATGTGTTTTGATTTGTGCAATTTTAAATTTCTAGAGCATTTATAAATTTAATAATAATCCAGAAAAAGTATAAAAGACAGAAAGTAACATATCTTTATGTAAATATAACTCTTTGCCACAGTAAGTTTTAAAAAACACCATACAGATCAATAGAAAAGAAGTAGAGATTTCCGTACGAAGAAAAGCTAGGTATAAAAAGTGTTGTTTCTACAGAATGAATAGGTTATGCAAACACACTACACAATTAAAGGCACTATCAACACTATAAAATGCAAGTGTATGTCTAATTCATATTCAAATAATGGTTACATAAACTAAAAAGAAAAAGAACATAAAAATGAATGTATTTTTTTTTAAAGAAAAGAAAAAAAAAAAAAAAAGGTTTAGAATCATTAATCCTTCAGTTTAAGTAGTTAGACATAAAAATAATCATTATTTCATACATTATTTTTAAAAGAAAAGTAAACTATTCTTACAAATAATCATGTTTCAAGACATGTAGAGAGAAATGGAGGGAAAACATGTATTCTAGTGAATAAAAAGATAGAACATTTATTGTGTTTAAAATGTAAATAACTATTTGAATTAAATTTAATAGTTGAAAATCAATAATTGGTGTTTCTTTTACAAATAAACACGTACTTTTTGTTTTCTAAAAAAATAGGTGTTTTAGGTGATAAAAAATTTTCAAAATAACATTAAAGAATTTTATTTGCATTTTCCTATTTTTATTTCTCAAAAAATTATATTTCAAGAATAACGAGAATATTCTTGTTATTATTATACATATAATAACAAGAATATCTTATTGAAGCTTATTATTTATTAGTTATTTGTACTTAAGTTGCAGGTACTTGCAATGCTTATCATAAATCTTAAGAATTTAACATAAAATATTTGAAATTACCTTCAACTCTGGTCTCTTGAAAGGTAGCATTGCGGCAGGAGGAGAACCTTCAGAACGAGTTGATTTTAGTTGTATTGTGGATTCTTTAGAAGATGTAGTCACTCCAGATTTGGCTGTCTTTTGTGTTTTTGTAGCCTAGTGCACAAAAATTAACAGTTAGAAATGGCTAAATTGAAATGGAATATAACTGAAAAATAACATTAAATAAATATTCATATGTACTATTTTCTCATTTCCCACAATTAAATACCTTAAATGGAAAATATAATTGCTTTATTCAAACATTTCACCTTTTCTTCCTTGTCATCAGCATGCCGATTCTGAAAACTAGACAACTTTTTACGATTTTAAGTTGATTCAAGTTAAATTTAAATCATAATAATTGCAATTAAATTTGAAATTATGAATTAAAAGGCCCCCAAAAAAATCTTCCCACGAAACTGCTCATCATACTGCTCTTTTTGAGTAGCATTTTTTTTCCTCTTTTAAACAAATGCAGCATTTGTCTCTTTTAAAGACTTTTAACAATTGAAATTTTTTAGATGTCTTTATATAGAAGGGATCTTTCAAATTAAGTTCTTTTTCCTACACTATTTAATATTCCTCACAATTCAGCACTGCTGTAAGAAATAATCAAAGTGGAACAAAAATCTGAATATTCTTTAACAAGCCATTGGATAAAGTTAATTTTTTCAAGCATATTTTCAATAAGTTTTTCAATGCATAATGCATTGCAATTCATGTATTTTATTTATATTCAAATTTTGTACAAAGTCCCATCATCTTACTGATTACCTGTAATACATACATACATAACCTACATAAGTATAATTACACTGCTGCGAATGTTCTACATAACTAAGTACATTTGCAGTAGTGTAATTCTACATAAAACTAGCTTTCATTGATTCAGGATTTATTATTTTTTAATTATTATTTATTAATTTGCATTTGTATAAACAATTCACACATTAGTTAAAGCATATCAAATTTCCAAAATTAATTTAAAAAAAAAAAAGAAGAATGGGAAAAAGGTACATTAAATTCCTTTGAAAAAATTGAGTCTATTGAATTTAGCACACAGTGGATTTCATTAACTAATCATTAGAAACACAGAAAGACAGTTATAATCTGCTCCATGGTATAACACCAAAGAAAGATTTCGAAAAAGATTTAGTATATAAAGAAAGATTTAGTATATAGAAAAAAATTACTATTCTGTATCAAAATTAATAAGGCTTTTTTTCGGATTCTAAATAATTAAAATTAACACTAATTAATCTTCTATGGGATGTTATAAACTGTATTGTGTAATAAACATGGATTAAATTCTACATTATGACAATTATTAAGAATGTTAAGAACTAACATTCTTAATAATTGTCATGATTTCATGTTTTGTCATGTATACATTCCTAAATGTAATGTATAAAAAGAACTATTGACTCCATAGATTTTGACTACTAATCACAAAGACTCTCATTTCTTTTGTTAGTTTATATGCATTCATTTATGTAACTTGGGGAATTTTAATAAAAACAAGAATGCAATTCTACAAAATTTTCCTAACAATGTTTTTCAATCAATAGAATCAAAGTGTAAAAAAGTTTATTTAGCATATCCATAAAATGCGCAAACAAGAAGTTTAGGTATATATAAATATGATTTATTTTTAATTAATTAGTTAAAAACTGTTATAATTAATTTATTTGATTTATTATGTAAAGCACTGCTTGTTTTGTAAAAATTACTAAATGCACATGAAAAATAACTTAACGTGAGACCACCTGTTTCCATCTTTTGAAGTAACTAAAAAAAATTTCAAAGAGCATGAGACAGCTTTCGAGTAAGTATGAAGTGAGATTTTATGTCAGCAATTATATTAGTAATTGGTCTATGTAATTGTATTTTACTTAGTTTAAAAAAAACTACATATGAAGAAATCAAATGAGTTTAAGCTTGTAATAATATTAATATTGTATTTCTTGTATTAATATTGAATCAATCATAAAACTTATCTTTGAGAAATGAGAGTTTGCATTTAATACAAATTAACTTAAATTAATGCATATTCCTATTTTATAATTTGTTTTATTGTCAAATTGAAAAGAACCTAAAATTCCCATCTATGTAGTAATGTTTAGCAATTTGCAAATGAAGCAAAATTGAACAGAAAATACACATACTATTTTCTTCATACTTTTCACACATTTGGCACAATACCAAACTCGTCTGGGATCATTGTAATCATCTGTTGCAGGTGGTTTATGACACTCCTGAATTAAAAAGGAAAAGTTACAAATGTGTTAACAAAATTATCAGTAAACAGTCACATAATTGTTTAATTTTAGTTAATTTGTTTTAAGTTCAGTATAAATATAAATATTAAAAAAAATATATATATTGTATCTACAGTAAAAAATTATTTTGTTCAGTAAAACTACATCAAATGTACACCATATAAAGCATGAAATTAAAGTATTAACTTCAAGCAAGTTTCTTCAACTCCTTAGCTTGTGCGAGGTATTTGTGACATTGGTGATCAACAATGAAAATTTCTAGAAAAGGACTAAGAATTTATCACATGATATTTATTAACTAAGAAAACCAATTTATTAAAAACCAAATAAAATTTACTAGAATAAAATTAGCTTGGGATTGTTAACTAAAGTTCAAAGACTCTTTTTTTTTTTTTGTACATTTTACACCAATATAATGCAGCTAAATAGTTAATAAAATTATATCCAATTTAGTAATTAATAAGATAACAAGAAACATAAAAATATAGGAATTTAACACTAATTTTCCATTTGATTGGATAATTTAATAGAATAGTGTTTTCCAACGAAAACTGTATTTTACTTTGTTAAAAAGCTCATATCCGAAGAAATCAATGAGCTTGGATTTCATTACAATATAAGCAATACAATTTTATTTCGATTTTAATCTTGAAAGTAAGTAAAAAAAGTCTTTATTAACAGCAATTTAAACTATTATTTTTTTACTTTGAATAAGTTATAAAAACAAATATTATTTTTATAAATTATAGTTGTTTATAATTTATAGAAAATACCTATTAAAAATGATAATTCTTTTTCATTCAAACATTTTTTTACCCAAAATACCTTTACTTAAAAAACAATAATGATTACATACCTGATGATAAAGGTTATGACATTCTTGACATTCAATTAACTGGTTACCTTGTGTGACATCAAGAGATCTAAACAGAAATAAAACCTTAAATTTATTATTATTATTATAAAAGGACAACTATTAAAAAAACGCAAAAACATTTATTAATATAACCATTTTAATATTATTTATTATAATGCCATGTAAAAAAAAATGCATGTAATTTTTTTTAAAATTCTTTTACAAGTTTTAATAATTTTAAAATTTATCAAAGCAATGACGGATATGAAACTCAAAATGCCAAAAGAAAAAAAATTGGCATAGAAACAATTTATAATAATACAAACAATTTATATATAATTCTACACATAAATTGTTTAAATATAAGAATATATAATTTGAGATCTGTGATAAGAAATATTTTAACAAAGGACAAATAGTCAAAACATTTTTCACTGCAGTTTCACATAAGTAATAATAACATACTTGCAAATAACGCATGCAAGACCAATTTCCATTGCAAATTCGTCTGCAGCAAGATTTTCATCACTGCTTCCCATGAATTTGCCAGACAGCTGATTTTCATCACTGCTGTTTGATTCGTCTTCTTTCTTAGTGACATATTGATCTAGAGGAGGTGGACTAGAGGGATAAGAGGGCGAACACACTTGAGGAGGTTCTAATTTAGGGATTTTAGCTTCAATCTCTGAATTATCTTGCTTTGACTGATACAATGGAAAGAGAAAGAAAATAATTAAATAATAAAAATAATATTTTATAAATTTTTTATAACATTTGTAAATGAGTAACAATTTTTCATAAGTAACAATTTTTTTTTAAATAATTATTTTTTCAGTCATTTCATAATTAAACTATATTTTAAAAATTCTGTAATTTGGAGGTGTGAATAATTAAATGAAAATTTAATTCACCATTACTTTCATATTTATGGTTAAATGTATATGACACTAAAACATCACCAATTTTTTTTCTTCTTTATAATGGTATATAAAATATATTTCTGACAAAAAAAAAAAAAAAAAAAAAAAAAAAAGAAGACTTTGGGAAAGAAAAAAAATAACATTCATAAAACTATTATGCAAAATTAAATTATCTTTTAGTGATGAAACATATTTCAGCATTAAAAAGTCAGGATAGCAGTCCATTTCAAATTTAATAACTTTATTAATCAATATATTCTGATTTTTGCTATATCTTTAAAAAAATAATTTGAATTTCAAAATAAAAATATCTGTAATAGTATCAACTTTTTCAAGCAGCTTTCTTTCTGCCTTTCTATCCCTTTCTTCAGAAGCATATTTTGAACTAAAAATAGATGAATCAGAAGTTTCTCTGGAGGCTTTTTTAATATGAAGTTTGCTGTCTTCCTACAAAAAAGAAATAGAATAATCAAAAAGGGGGAAAAAAAAAAATTTCCAACATTTAGTCTTGATTTTATAGTTTGACATAAAAATAAAGAACCATTTATTTCAGGGGGAAAAAAATCAAAATGACCAACATTTTATAATGCAAATTTGAAATTCCTTAAAAATACTTATTCAAGAATTCTAACAGGATAACTCTATATATTTGTATTTTAATAAAATATCAAAGGTAACATTAAATAAATTATTTTAGATCTTTCATTTCCCCACAAATGCTTAAAATTTATAATTAAAAAGAAGTTCTGTAGATGAACTATTTTGGACATTTAAGTTTCTTAAATAGATCTGTATTTGGGATAGATTAGTATTTATCTTCAAGAAATACTTTGTGTGTTCCTGTTCAATTGTGTTGCCTTTAGAGGTTTGTGAACCACTGTTTTAGAGTTTTTTTTATGTATCAGAAAGCTTCAAAACTCAGTTCTTTTGTTAAAAAAAAAGTTGAATATTCCCTCATATTCAGCATTATTGTCAGGAATAATAAAATTTATTATACTTTACTGGATCACTGAATATTGTCATTTTAACAAACTCGCTAAATTATTAATAAATGTATTGGATGCGGTCTAGTGATTTCTGAATCACTCATGAACCTTGCATGAAATCCTACAATCTTGCATGTATCTTATTGCAATGTAACTTAATCCATATATTTATATAACTTTTTGAATTAGTTGATAAATATAGAGGGAAAAAAACCAATTTCTTATATCATAGGTGTTTTAAAGTAAGTATTTATTTTATCCAATATTATTTCACAAAATAAGTAATTAGGAATTATTTAAAAAGTAAATAATTAGAAGGTTTAAATAATTAAATGAAAACTTAATTCATTATCACATTTATCTTACGGTTAAATGCATTTGACATTAAAAATTTGTTTAGATTTTGTTTATTTATTTACAATGTTGAATATAAAATACACATTCTGAAAAAAAGATATTTAAAAAAAAACACATTTACAAAAAATTAAAATAAAGTAATGCTAAATACTAATAATGTACAGTAATGCTAAATATTAATAAAATTAATTAAAACAAAATTTACACAACATTAAAATAGTTAAATTATACAAATTAGCATCTATAGATTAATAATATACTGAAAAAGGTAGCAGTAGGGTATAAAAATCAGATGATATCAAAGCATATAGTTATCCGTACTTACTAATTTAATTGCAGTGTATCGATCTTTTAAATGCACATTTTGTTTGGACTGTGCTATTACTTCATCTACCAAGTCTTTTAATTGAGCAGTTGAGTCAGGGTGTTTTGAGTGGAGAAACTTTAGTCCTTTTACAAAATTTGGATCAAGGTCAAAACTTGTCATAATTGCTAAAAAAAAAAATTAAATCAAATAAACATATAAAAAAAATATATATATGTTAAATATTAAAATTATAATAAAATCACAGATAAATGACTTTTTTTAAGTAAATCCAAAAATTAATTTATAACGGATTCATTTTAATTTTTAAATTAAAGGAAATCTTAATGCAAAGGTTCCATTAGGAGATCTCTGTAAATACATTTGAATGTTAATTTATTTCAAAAATGCATAAAATTCACACACAAAGATATGCATAGTTTAACATCACTAGTTTTTAAAATTATATTTTAAATAAAACAAATATATTATATATTATAGATTGAAAACAATACAATTTTCTATTTTTAAATTAAAAGCGATCGCACATATACTCATTAAAAAAAAGCCCGAACAAAAAAATTATATTTCTTTGTTCGCTACATATGAAAAAAGACATCTGACATTAATTATTTACTTATAAATTTCAAAATATTTTCAGTTTACTTCAAGAAAAACTATTATTTACATATATATTGACTTGGTTTAAAAGATAAAACTTTTTCACTCGGCTCTCGCAATACCGTAAGCGAAACGAAAGTTTATAAACAAATACAAAAAGTTAACATTGCCACCAATGATTTACCAATTGTAAAATGTTTCCTCCCTCCCTCCCTAATATTCGGTTAGATAATATATCGTCATCATTGTTGAATAAAGATGTCGAGTGCCTGAACGCGAAGCGTTCATCTACTCAATGGTATGTGAAGGCAGTAGGAAAGAAAAGTCATGATAAATAGATAATAGTAATCGTATGATTTGAGAGAAAAAAAGAAGAAGAAAGTAAGCAAAATGTAAATCATCGGTGATGGAAACGTAACAAGAAATTATGATCAGTAAAAATGCGTTGAAGTAAAATAACTAAAAAGCGATAAGTGAGCAGGAAATTATGGTGGTTTGAGGCTTCGATTCCATTTAGACGTAGAGAAAGGATATTTGTATTTTCCATTCAATTGCGTAAATATAGTTTGTGCCTTGATGAGAGGGTTTTCGTGAGTAGCAATGGTATTGAAGAAATTTCTAGAAAGTTTAGTAATATAGTTGTCAATAGAATCAATTTTTAAATCTTGATGAATTGTAGAGTTGCGGACAAACCAGGGTGCACCAGTGATAATACGAAGAAGTTTGTTTTGAATAATTTGTACAGATTTCTTGTTAGATTCTGCAGCTAGACCCCAGATTGGGGCAGCATAGGTAAGGATAGGCCTAAGAACTTGTTTGTAGAGAAGAAGTTTGTTTGACAAAGTTAATTTAGAAAATTTATTAATGAGTGTGTGGCGGTATTGTAAAGGTTGCGTAGTGTTATTAAAATCCAGACGGCAAAATAAAAGACGATAATCAATTTTCACAATTACGACATGTTTATTCTACTTCGAACGCTTACTACGTTCTATTTTTATTCTAGCGGGAAAATTCCCTTTTTTAACAGTGAAAGTAGAAGTCGTTCAATTTGTATTCCATTTTACATCAATAGGTGTCGCTACATCACTCCCCTACCAGTAACAAAGTTACGTTACTTTGAAAATGGTAGACGAATTAATATATCAATACAAATAATAGCGAACAAATACACATTGATACAAATTGAAATTGCACAAAATAATTACAAATACAATTACATTTAAACAATTACATACAATAAATCAAATTAATTTTTAAAATGGAATGGATGAATTATAAGTTTGAAGAAAAGTCAATAATGTCATTGAAACGAACAGGAAGTTTTACTTGTCTTCCACAACGTGTTGTTGTATTTGGTTGTGCAACTTGCTGACTTGGTATAAATGTTTGTTCACTCGGCACAGATGTATGATCATTTGATGACGTTGGATTCAGAAGTTCATTAGGTTGTAACACATATGCCGGCTTTAATCTATCCACTGAAATATTAACTTGTTTATTTTTAATTGATAGAAGAAAGTTTTTCGGGGATCTTTGCAATACCAAATAGGGTCCTTCATATGGGGGTTCTAAAGGTTTTTTAACTCTGTCAATTCGCAGAAATACATGTGAGCATGTGTACAAATCTTTTGGAATGAAGATCTTTTGTTTACATTTGTTTTTGGATTGGTATGGTTTTAAGTCAGCCATCTGTTTTCGGAGATTGCTTACAAAATTATCCTCAGATATTGGAAATTTGGATTCTTCAAAGAATTCGCCTGGTAGTTTAATAGTTTTGCCATAAACCATTTCAGCTATTGTATACATAGAGTCCTCATGTAGAGCAGCTCGCAAACCCATAAGAACCGTTGGTAATGTGTCCGTCCAACGAACGTTGTTATGACATCTAATAGCTGTTTTCAAGGTACGGTGAAGACGTTCAACTTTTCCATTACTCTGAGGATGGTAAGAAGACGTATGGTTTACTTTAACACCACATAGCGCAGCTAAACTTCGAAATAGTTCTGAAATAAATTGAGTGCCTCTGTCAGTAATAACACAAGTAGGTACACCAAATCGGGTGATCCAATGCTCATAAAAAGCTTTTGCTATACTTTCTGCAGTGATATTTGATAACGGTACCACTTCCATCCAAGAGGTAAACCGATCAATACACGTCAAGCAGTATGTGTATCCATTAGAAGGTGAATAAGGTCCAATTAAATCTATATGAACGACACTAAATCTCTCATCTGATGCTTGAAATTGTGAATATTCTGATTTTGTATGTTTAGTTATTTTATTTTTCTGACAGTTGATGCAAGTTTGAGTCCACTGTTTAACATCTTTTTTCATATTTGGCCAAATGAATCTTTTAGTTATTTCTTTTACAGTAGCTCGAATTCCAGAATGAGCTAAACTGTGAATTGTATTAAATATTGTCATTCGAAAATTTTTTGGTATGAATGGTCTGATACTGGAAGTAGAGGTATCACAATACAAAAGCTTTCCTGATGGCAATTGGTGTTCTTTGAAATGTAATGATTTGGAATGTAATTTTAATTGTTGCAGTTCATCATCATTAATTTGTGCATCTGCTATCAAGTCATAATCAACAATAGGTAAATCGATGTGCTCAATTCTAGACAGTCTGTCTGCTACCACATTGTGTCGACCACTGATATGGTATAGGTTAGTAGAGAATTGTGAGATATATTGTAGGTGTCTTAGTTGTCTAGGGGAGGCTTTATCATTGTTTTGCTTAAAAGCAAATATTAACGGCTTATGATCAGTATAAATATCGCAATCTCGACCTTCAAGTAAATGCTTAAAATGTTTAATGGATAAATATATACCCAAAAGTTCACGGTCATAAACGCTGTAATTTTTCTGAGCATCATTAAGTTTTTTAGAAAAAAATGCAATTGGCTTCCATCCATTTGGTTCTTTTTGTTGAATAATTGATCCAATAGCCCAATCAGATGCATCTGTGAGAAGTGCCAGAGGGTAATCCGAGTTGGGATATGCCATTAACGCTATTTGAGCAACATCTTGTTTGCATTTTTCAAAACTTTGTCTAGTTTCATCGGTAAATGGTATTTTGCGTCGATCTTTTTTTGTAGATCCTTTCAAAAGTTCATGTAGAGGGGCTTGAGTTTTTGCGGCATTATTTATATAATTACGATAAAAATTGATCATTCCTAAGAAGAAACGTAATTCGTGCATAATTTCTGGCAATGGATATTCTATGATAGCTTTGATCTTTTGAGGTTGAGGTAGTGAACCTTCCGCAGATATTTGATAGCCTAAAAAATCTATTACAGGTACTCCCAAAACTGATTTGCTAATATTAATCCGTAGACCATATTTATCTAAACGCTGGAAAACTATTTTAAGATGTGAACGATGTTCTTCCTCGCAAGAAGAGGCGATCAACACATCATCTAAGTATGGAAATACAAAGTCTAGGCCATAAAGAACTTCATTTATAAACCTTTGAAATGTTGCAGGGGCATTTTTGAGACCAAAACTCATCACATTGAATTGATAAAGTCCAAAAGGTGTGATGATGGCAGTTTTTGCCTTATCTTCATCTGCTACAGGAATGTGATAATATGCTTTAGTAATGTCAATTTTAGAAAATATGGTTTTATTAGTTAAAATATGTTGAAAATCCTGGATTCGAGGTATGTTATATCGATCAGGTATAGTTAAATCATTCAATCTTCTATAATCACCACATGGACGAAAAGAACCATCTTTCTTGGTTACTATATGTAATGGACTTGCCCATTCTGAGCTAGATGGACTAATGATGTTATTGTCTAGCATATATTTAAATTCTCTTTTAGCTATTTTCAACCGTTTTGGATCTAATTGTCTTGCTTTACAATTTATAGGTTGTCCTTTAGTTACAATATGATGTTTTACATTATGTTTACCATTTGAAACAAGAAAATTTGGTTTTGTTATATTGGGATACATAGAAAATAAATCAGAATATTTACATAAGCTGCTCGTTGTATTTACACATTCATTAATAGACATGGATGCAATGTTACCATAAACTGCAAGGTTAGTTACACCATCAATTAATCTTTTATGCTTTATATCAATTAATAAATTGAACTTATTTAAAAAATCTGCACCTAGTATAGGTTTACTAATTTTGGCCACAATAAATGGGAATTGAAATTCTCGGCGTAAACCTAGATCAAGATTTAAAATTTCTGTACCAAAAGTATCGATTGCAGTATTATTTGCAGCATATAATTTATAGTCACTAATAAATTTGTGTTTAGAAGTAGAAGGAATAAGACTTACGTCCGCTCCACTATCAACCAAAAAGCGTAAACCCGTTTTTTTGTCGTTGATAAATAGACGGAATTGACAGCAATGTGTTGTATTTTCAGCAGCAGAGTCTGCCGTTAATTCTGTTGCTGATTCTGGTTTTCCGAAGGATTGTTTTTCCATGCACATGGAGCTTTGCATTTATCAGGAAAACATTTTTCTCGAAAACGAAAATGGTAATAACAGTATTTGCCAGAAGTATTATAATAGCGATTGCGAGACTTATTTCGATGAGAAGAAGAGTATCGACCGCTATTTGTTGTTTGGGAATGAGAGTTCCTTGTAACACTCAGTTTTTCAAGTTTATTTTCCAAAGATGCAATTTGTTGTTGTAACTCAGTCATGGCATCTGATCCTGATGAAACATTGCTTACGCGGTAAAGTTCTTGTTTTGGTTGCATTTCAAGAATACGATCCGCCATTAATGCCAGTTTCTCAATTCCTTCTTCACTAACTAGTAAAATATTCCGCACAGAATCAGGCATTTTTTGTAGAAATAATGTTGTTAGTACCTTATCAGTTATTCCATCAGTAGCCAGGTTTCTCATTTTTTGTAAAAGTTGACTAGGTTTAAGATCTCCCAAGTCAAGTCCCGTCAGCAGTTTCTGAAGACGCTTATTTTCGCTTTCTTTAAAAGTATTCAGCAAACGTTCTTTCGCAGCGGTGTATTTTGTTCTATTATCATCACTTATAATGTCCCACAAACTTTCAACAAACTTCGGTTCTAATTGCGAAACTAAGTAGTTGAATTTTGAATCCTCGGCTGTTATTCCACAAATTGAAAATTGTGCTTCAACTTGAAATAACCATATTTCTGGTTTTTCAGCCCAAAAAGGAGGTATTTTGACACTTACCCGCGCTACTTCATCTTTTTTCGCCGATTCATTACTTTCAGTCATTTTGTAAATAATTCACTGTTTGCAAACAATTCACGGGTCACCAAGTATGTGGCGGTATTGTAAAGGTTGCGTAGTGTTATTAAAATCCAGACGGCAAAATAAAAGACGACAATCAATTTTCACAATTACGACATGTTTATTCTACTTCGAACGCTTACTACGTTCTATTTTTATTCTAGCGGGAAAATTCCCTTTTTTAACAGTGAAAGTAGAAGTCGTTCAATTTGTATTCCATTTTACATCAATAGGTGTCGCTACAAGTGGTAGAGTGAGATAAATTTTTTCCAACATTTTTCTTTGATTTTTTGAATATGAGCTCGAAACGTAAGTTTATTGTCTATAATTAAGCCGAGATATTTAATATTAGTTGCCCATTCAATCTGTTGATCAAAAAGGGAGACATTAATATATGGTTGTCTGGTGTGTCCTTTTCGGAAAATGATAGCTTGAGATTTAGAGACATTAATTGCGATGCGCCATTTAGTTAGCCAATCCTCTAGGATATTCAGAAAATTTTGAAGAGTATTGATGACATAAAGAATAGAAGCACCTTGGGCAAGAGCAGCAGAATCGTCAGCAAATAGGCAAGTGGAAATGTTAGTGCACTGAGGAAAGTCGTAGGTAAAGATACTGTAGAGAATAGGACTTAGCACGCTTCCTTGAGGTGTACCAGCACAAATACGACCGATTTTGGAGAATTCATTATGAAGTCTAACTTGAAAGGTTCTATTTTTAAGATAATTTGTAATTTTTACCTCACAAAACAATCCTCCAAGATAAAACTAGAAAGGTTCATATAAACTTTTTCTTACCATTCCAGTTCCCAGGACCAGTGAAGTGAGATTGTTGTACCAGCATTCAGTAATACAAAAACCAAAACTAACTTCAAATTACTTAAACGCTAGAACATCAGATTCTTTTGACTCGTAAAATTAGAAGGGATCTCTTATCGCTAGTGAACACATTCAAAATAAGGTTAAATAATATCTTAATAACTTCAAAGATATTTCTACTCTTTCAAAAGAAAAATAACTCTCGTTTTCACAACGAACACATTTTATTAACATCAAATTTTACATTATATCATACGGGGAAATTCCCGTTTACAATGAAAGTAGAAGTAGTATTTTGGACAGGAAACTCCGGAGTTGAGTTGTATACAATTTCGCTCGCGTACGCGACACTCCCACCTTTTGAGTTTGAAAATTCAGAACTCAAAACTAAATTAAGAGATCAAAGATCAAGTCTCTTGACAGTTTTAATCTCACGTCCCAATCTGGTTTT
>BPLQ01010311.1:0-65000 GCA_021605075.1 Caerostris darwini
TCGAGTGGGAAGCTGCATCTAAACAATCTCTAAATTGGTCGCCAGCAGATGTTTGGAGAGTGTTTTTTATGCCTCGCTTATCATCAAAAAGCATGAAGAACTGCTCAATTTGATGCAGTATCTGAAATTTATATTCTGCTTCGCTCCCATCTTGTTGATTAGTGTCCTTTTGTTCTCTGAGTGCGTGTCGATCGATGCCTGATTTTCTCTTTTCGCTCAGAGGGTGGTATCCATGAAAGGTTGCTATCAAATTAATATTGAAAATATACAGTGTTGTCGATTTATTTTTAAATTCGCACAAAGCAAAAGTAAATTAAAGTTTTCTTTAACGAAATTGACAATTGGGTAGAAAAATAATTTTTAAATTAATTTTGTTTTGATTGTGAAACAAATTTGAATTTAAATTTTCTGATTTAATGGTAGGCCATTAAGTTCATTAATTAAAAGCAAAAGCAGGTACTTAAGTATGGGAAAGGAAAAAAAGGGGAAATTTGTAAGTTTAGGATGATTTTTATTTTAAGTAGAATTCATAGCTTAATATTGTTATTTGTAAACAGCAAATATCTACTTGATCAATTAGAGCAAGAATTGGAATCTGAGAATCTGCATCCAAACGAATTTAAGACTGGTTGAAAGCAGACGTTTTAATAATAGCATCTTGACTGATTGGTTGTATTCTAAGCAGAGCTCATATATATTTTTTGTTGTAAAAATAGCAAATGTCTTTTTAAAGCAATATTCGGAATAGGTAATACTTTCTTGTAGGCAAATTATCACCCTCGTTCTTTGTTTGGAATTTAAACTGTGGATATATTTTCAAGAATATTCTTTGTAATATTTTTTGGATAATGTTCTTTAAAGATTCAAATAATCAATTTTTTGTAATGAAAAATATTTTGAGTTTGAATACATAAAGAGAAGCAATTTTTTCGTTATATTTTTAATTAAAAACACTGAAGAATGGAATAATATTCACTATAACAGGTTATAATATTAAATGAAGCTAATGAAAAGTTCCAAAGCATTATTAAAACTCGATTCATCATTGAAGGACAAAATATATTATATAAATTTAATATTAAGATAATAAAATAAATTAAAAAGTAAATTAGGTTTATTGCAGTAACAGTTAACTGCATTTAATTTTAAATATATATAAGCGGAAATATTACGTTTTTTTATTACACTTCACAAAAGTGATTAATTAATTTTAAATGCAATACAAAATGAATAATGCTGAGTATTAATTGTTACCTTTCGAATCAAAACATTGAAGACTAAAATACGAGATATGCTATCGAATATACTATTCATTTGTTATTAAATATTAGACGGTAGTTTATTTTCATAAGAAAATTTTTATTTCAATTCAAATCCAAATAAAGGTTTTAACAATTTATAATAGATGAACGTTCATAAAAACAAAATTTAAATAATTTCATAAATTGGAAATAAATTTTAAAGTACTCCCATTCATTTATTAATATAAAATTATCTTCACAAAATAATATATCACAAAATTTCTATAAATTTAAGAAACCTCTTTAATTTTTCATTGCTTCATTTCTTTAAATTTAAGGAATATGTATATTTTTAGGAATTTATTTTAAACTATTTTTATTTTTCGAATACTTTTAACATTCAAAGGCAGAAGTTTTACTTCGCGTACAGAAATCATTTGTTTAAAACAACGCCCACTACAATGGTCGTAAACGGAATTTCTCTACATTGCTCTTCAAGAAAATAATACTAATCACTACCACTTGGCAAACACGCACTGCTTTATGCGGGAGTTGCCCACATCCATACAACTTACGCTAGTACTCCTTGGAATCGACGTTTATGTTGGTTTAGGAGATAATTTATTTGATGTTCTCCGACTTATTATGACCAGGGGAACAGTTGCATTTTAAAGTCTTGCCCTACCTCTTTTCGCAAATTGGTGCGGGCATAACAGTTAGAATTACATGCAAGCAGCAAAGCATAAGTGAAAAGGAACGGTATTCCCCGGAGGTACCATTTACTGTGTCGTTTTGCCTGTCAAAAGGTCTTCTCATAGTTAGTTATCCTAGCCAGCGGGTATGTGGTAGTTCTGTCTTGTGCTATAAAGTATGTGTTTTATAGGTAAAGGATGTCCAAATGGAAGTCGGAAATCGTAAAATTTATATTGTTGAATGATATGTTAATGTTAGATTAAACATACTGGAGGGGAAAATCTTGTTAAATACTTTTCTTACAATAAGTATTTGTCGAATAAATTTAATGGACATTCCTAAAGTGATAGTGTGAAAATGATTGAATATTTATGTTATTCTTTAGTGAATGATTCAAAATTTTTACGCATAATTTGGAAATAAATTTCAAGTAGGTTTGCATTTATAAATAAGCAGTATTAAGTGGTTGAAAATATTTATAATGCGTTCTCTAACCATCAGTAATAGTTTCATTTATTTTTTTATTTTATTTTATATATATTTAAAGATTATAACTGGTATTTTTTTAGATAATAAGCAGTATTTAAACATTAAATAATTCATCATACGATGAAAAACATAAATACTATTCTTATTTTTATCAATCAATTTTAATTTTTTATCAATTTCTACAATTTTTATAAATAATGGTCGTAAACGGGACGGATTTTTTAAAACTTTTTTATTTTTTATATAATATTTTTAGTTTCATTTCAAATAATAAAATTTCTTTAATATTTTGTATCTAATCATTTACTGCACATAAATATATCTCAATTCCTTAAAAAATTAATTAATTGATATCAGAACAAAGATAAAAAAAACTTTTAGTGAAGTTTCATTAAATTAGGACATTTTATTACATTCATTGTCTTAGATTGTATAGAAGATATGCTTCTTGGGAAAGAAATATGAAGTTAAACTATAGAAAATAAAATTAAAAAAAAAATAAATAAATAAAATAAATTCCTTATCTAACACTTTACCCCCATACATCAAGACGCTCCTGACGACAATTCATTATTTTTTTTATAAAAAAAAAAGTTGTGGAAAAAAGACTTCTTACATGATTTAAGTCTTTGTGAAATATTTCAATTTTATTTTAAAACAGATTAGATGAAATAACTTTCTGCACATCTTTTGACCTGCCAAACAATATATTTTAACGCCAATAAAACGAAATGGTAAATATTATTCGAAGAGAAATAGATTCAAATGATTTAGTATGCCTCCAAGAAAAAAACTTTCAGTCAGCTGTAGATCCTAAAATCTAAATTTCAAGTCACGTATAAATCTACTTTTTCCGATCTTTACCGGGCCCCTTACGGATTTTTTCCCCCTTATAATTTAAAAGTTACGCAAACGTTTCCGGCCCTGAACATTCTGTGTTTAATAACTCGTTTGATTTCTTGACAATATCAGCTATTTTTTTTATCCCCATGAACTTTCCGACGGAAGGAAGTCTATCTAAATGGATTGCACGTGATAAGTTTGGACATTTATTGTCATAAAACAAGATTTTCGGTAATGGATTTTTTTTCTCTCAAGCAAATGTTGAAAGCTATTTGCTTGATTTGGTTTGTCGTTCTACGGTCATTTTGTGCACTCTTTGGGCTAATTAGACCGGAACCCACAGTTTAAAGTGGATACCGAACCATTAGAAAACATCCTCGCTACCCTTATTGAAAATTATTGATTATAATACTAATGAAATTGAGAAGTATCTTTTGATTTTATGTCATTACGTCTTGGCAATTTTTTACAGAATTAAAGATTATCGATTGACAATTTTCTCGAATCATTAAGTCTCTCTATCATCGATTATCATCTCTCTCGAATTATTAAATAGCGTTTCATTTTAAGCTACAGTATTTAACATAGAACCATATAAATCAACATTTTACCCCTGAAAACCTATGCATACTCAATGATTGCAAACCAAACCAAAACAACTTCCTCAGTAGGACGTATGATGGGAACGGTGTAGTCTTCGTGAATCTTTTTTTAAGAGGTGGAAATCGTCATCCTGCAACGAAGACATTCTCTGGAATCATTAAATAAGCTTTCATTTTAAGCTGAAATATTTCACATGGAACCATAGTAAAAATCAGCATTCTACCCCCGAAAACTTATGCATACTCAATGACTGCAAAGCAAAACAACTTCCTCAGTAGGACGCTGATAGGAAAGGCGTAGTCTTTGTGTCCAATATTAAATTAATAGTTCTTTTGAATTCTAAGTCTAATTAGAACAAAGTGTGCACAAAATGACCGTAGAGCAACAACCCAAACCAAACCTGTATGTACCTTTAAAGAGTCTTCGTGAACCCTTTTTTATGAGATGGAATTCGTCATCTTGCATAAGAAGATACTCTCTCGTATCATTAAATAACCTTTCGTTATGAACTGAAGTATTTAACATGGAACCATACAAATCAACGTTCTACCCCTGAAAACTCATGCATGCTCAATGACTGCAGACCAAAACAACTTCCTCAGTAGGACGTTTGATGGGAAAGGTGTAGTCTTCGTGAATCCTTTTTTATCGTCATTTTACATATGAAGACACTCTCTCGAATCATTAAATAACCATTCATTTTAAGCTGAAGAATTTCACATAAGACCATTCTAGCCCTGAAAACCTTATGCATACTCAATGACTGCAAACCAAAACAACTTCCTCAGTAGGACGTTTGATGGGAAAGGTGTAGTCTCCGTGAACCCTTTTTTATGAGGTGGAAATCGTCATCTTGCACAAGAAGACACTCTCTCGAATCATTAAATGCCGGAAATAGGAGGCGGCTTGGCGTACGAGAAAGAAGGAGACGAACGGAATCAAAAATCAGGCACTAATTGCGAGTTAATGAGGTCGAGAGGTGGGTCATGAGGTACGAAAGAGCACCTCTTTGGAGGTTGCGACACAGAATGCATCCTCGGCGGGATGAGCTGATGGTTTGAGAAAGAAACACGAGATCGAAATGGAACAGATCCCGAGTGTCGCATATCATTAAAAGTAAAGCCGTATTTTTAAGAGTAGCGTTTTCTTTTCCTGTTATTATTTATGCAATGTAAATATTCTTAGCTATAGTTCGCAGATTTCGGATTTTTCTCGCAGTCTATCGAATTCATCACTCCTCAATAATTTTAATTATATTTCAGGAGTGAAACGATTTGTAAACTTGCTTACATACGACACTACGAATGATAACGAAACGGAAATGACGTCACATAGGTTGGTTTATGAGTATAGGGTTTAATGTAGCAAGTTGAATTTCATTTATGCAATTTGTTTATACTCGTATTGAAATACTTAAAAATTGTTTACATAAGAAAATGCAAATGTTAACGAATCGGAAATGAAGTCATATTGTTAGGTTAGCTCATGAGTATCAGGTTTAATGTAGCAAGCTAACGTGCATTTAAGCTATTTGTTTATATTTAAATACTTGAAAGTTGTTTGCATACGAAAATGCAAATGTTAACGGAACGGAAAGGACGTCACATTGTTAGGTTGGTTCATGAGTATCGTGTTTAATGCAGCAAGTTGAATTGCATTTAAGCTATTTGTTTATATTGAAATGCAAATATATGTTTATGCAAATGTTTATTTATACAAACCAGTTTATGCCAACTTTCAAACGAATTTTTACCTATAGTGAAATTATTATTCGTAGTCTAAAATATTCAGAAATCCTTCCATTAATTTTGGAGTGTAATATGCAAATTTCAAATATTAAATTAATAATCTTGTTGAATTTTACTATGACAAATATCCTTTAACACGGAATTTATTTTATGTATAAAATGAGAAAAACTCTTTGATGTATAATTTCAGGTACTTTATAGTTAATAAAAAACGTATTTTTAAAAAGAATGTACAGAATGTAAATAAATATTACGATCAATGTTTTAATATTTTTTTCATAACGAAATATTTGATCAAATCAATTTTTAAGTCCTAATGAAGTTGAAAATTTTGAAATTGATCTCGTGATCGTTTTTCCATGAATCTCGCAATAGTTTAATATTATATGTTGTTTTTTTTCTTAACATCGAGGGTCTTATGTACCACATAATTGCATTATATGGTGCAAAAAAAAAAATCTACTCTTTTTAGTTTTCTGAAAATTTTTGTATTGAATAATTTATTTTAGGGATTTTTATGAAAATATTTAATTCATGCATAAAGAACTATTTTATGAAGACTTTTACTGCTTAATTAAGAACTTATAGAAAAACATCGACCTTATTTTAAATATTCATTGTATACACGTCGCTAACTTAAAAATAAAAAGTTTTGTTGATATTTATGATGTGTAGTTTAAAAAAAAAAACTGTGATTACCATTCAGATTTTATTAGAAAATAATTAATGTCACAAATAAAACCGTATACATATATGTAAATTTTGAAGATAATTATATTCAACTTTTAATACTGTGTATTTTATGTGCTTAATGTTATGTCATTTAATCTGTGTAGATGAAGTATTATTTAATCAATTTTCAGACTTCAACTCTAAATAGCAAAGCTTTGAAAAAAATATAAATTTTTTTAAAAAAGAAATTAGATTTAAAATAGGAAAAAATTTTTGTGAAAAAAATTAAATTAAATTTTCTAAATGAGATTGTACTAAAGTTTACAAAACCCTAATCGGTTATTCATAATTTAATTTATTTCGGGAAATATTTTAATAAGTAACAGTGTTTATCCAATAAAGTTATTTCGATTAATTTTCATACAAGCTTTCTGTTAGAATTAAAATGTATTTGACTCATGATTGCTGTCAAGACACATTGTTTATTACATGGCTCAATAAAACATGAAGCTTTTCAGAACCTTCTTAACACATCAAAAGAAATGAAAATGTATTCAACTGAACTTCGACATCAACGAAAACGCACTGACTACTGCTGAATATTAATTACTTGGTTGACAGGTTGATCTACAGTATGTTAGGAGAAGATAACAATGCTAAACAGACTTTGAGCAGATGATCTGTGAATGACCTATAAATTCAATCCTGTTAATTCTTTTCTACATAATTTACTCCAAAGGAAAAAAATGAAAAACTTATTGTAGCTTTTCAGTGGTGCATTATATCACGACGGGAACCGTGATTTTCCTCATTTGTAAAGATTAACTCGAAAAGAAAGATATTCAGAATAAATTCCGTCGTTGCTCTGACGTATATTATTTTACTATTGTTTGAAAGATATGAAATGTAGTTGAAGCAACGATCATTCATTTTTAACAACTTTGAAAATGATTGATAATGTAAAAAAAGTAGTTTAGTTATGGAAATAATGATCGAATTTTATGTTTAAAATAGCATCGATTATATCTTTGAAGAAATATGTATTCATTTGGAATATTTCTGGAAAATGATTAATATTGTAAAAAATTAATTTTCTGATGGAAATAATAGATATTTGACTTTTTTTTTCATCAGAGACTTTATGATTGTAAAGATTGTAAATCGTTTTACGATTGTAAATCTACATTACACTTCACTATCAATATTTGATGGCAGACAGGGAAGGTCTTTGCTTTTCAACAAAACTTCCAAGAATTTTATGTTTAAAATAGTATTGATGGTATCTTTGAAATATATATATTCATTTGTAGCATTTCTGAAATATGATTAATATCATAAAAAATTAATTTTCTAATGAAAATAAATAGATATTTGACTTTTTTCTTTTCATCAAAGACTTTATAGTCTAGATTATACATCACTATCATTATTTGATGACGAAAAAGAAGGTCTTTGGCTACCAACAAGACTTTCAAGAACAGCTACTCCTCATTTTGTATTTCATGCAAAAGAATAATCCGATTGTTGAAAATTGTTCACACAAACTGTCAAAATTTCACTGAATTTTTGGTCTACCACTAAATATCCACTGAAGAATATATATTCATTTGTAGAATTTTTGGAAAAGGATTAATATTATAAAAAAAAATAATTTTCTGATGGAAATAATAGATATTTGATTTTTTTTCTTATCATCAGAAAACTTACAGTCTACATTATACTTCACGATCAATATCTGATGGCTGAAAGTGAAGGTCTTTGGTTACCTTTAAGACTTTCAAGAATAGCTACTCCTTATTTGCATTTTATGCAGAAGAATAATCCGATTGTTGAAGATTGTTCACACAAACTGTCAAATTTTCCACTGAATTTTTGAGGTTTGTGAAAGAAATAGCAACGCACGTCATTAGTATGCCACAACTAACCTAAAAGTCAGGCAGAATTTAGAAGATCTTCCGAAAATTGTTTATGGCGAATTTTGAGGTTGTATGTGATATACGTAATCATGCTAGTATACCAGTATTAATCTGAAAGATAAAAGTGCCAGGTGTAGTTGATAATTTCTGGCGTTTAAATCTTGTTGCAAAAAGCCCTAGACATGATTTAGATATGACAGCACGGTAATTTTTCAAAAGATAAAAAAGAAAAAGAAAGAAAGCGGACTTGTCGTTGTTCGCACCTGTCGTTTAGCAAGAACTGTAAGGACCCATATGGCACCTTATTAAACGACAAGTTTTCACGCAGCTGTAACAGCGACTTAAAAAATTGCTGACGTACTGAAGTTATTGAAAACGTTTTGCGGTTTTTGTGTAAAAATTAGCATTTGTTGCATTTTTATCTGATTTGTGTAAGCGGATTTAAATAGATTAAGCATTATTTAAAATCTTTTTAATTTATTATAATCACTGCAAGCTTTGCATTCATATTTATTCGATTAACTCTATTCATTTTGAAATCCTTTGTGTCAAATGTAATAATAATTTTTATTTTAATATTCATTAATATTTTAACTATTATTTTTTCATTTTAATATTTTTAATTTATTATTATTTTTCATTTTAATTTTCATTTTTTATTAATTTCATTTATTATTTTTTAATTTTAATATTCATTATTAATTTCATTATTATTTTTTAATTTTAATATTCATTATTAATTTCATTATTATTTTTTAATTTTAATATTCATTATTAATTTCATTATTATTTTTTCATTTTAATATTCATTATTAATAGCAATCAAAAATTTTAATTAAAATTTAAGTTTGGAATTAAAATAGAATTAGAATTTATGTTCGAAAGGAACACATATCTTAATAAATATTAATAAGTTAGAATTACAGATTTCACTTCATAACAATAAATAAATAAGTATTTATACTCCAGAATTCTATTAATATTGCTTCAGTTATTAAAAAAACAGTTCTTCTACATCAAGCTACAAATCATCCCCCTGAAAACAGTAAATCAATGTGCGTGAAGCAACACAGCGAAAGTTTATAGGGTCTTAATCAAACAACAGTATTTCAATACATACTGAGCTGAAAGTCATAAAATTTATTTGAGCACATTTATCACCACGCCATACGCGAAAGAAAATCGAAATGGAAACTTCTTTTGTCCATTCAAGTTCTGACATCGATATATTTAATTCTCATTGCATGGGGGGAAACGAGTCAGAAAAAAAAGTAATAAATCGATATCACTAAATTAAATCATTCGGTACCAATCCTATGTAAGACCTATCTGATTGATAACCTGTAGGATAACAGTCAAAAGTGACTTATGCTTACGTTGATATTAACAGTGTAGCAACGAGTTGGATTAGCATAAGAGCCTAGCAACTGGCCAGGTCAGTTCAGAGCCTGGAGCCATTCGATTAATGCACGGTTGCCGTGAAAACATTTATCAATAGTTCACTTTTAATTTTTCTTGTTCCTGTTGCAGGGTTTGCTGTGATAGGATTAGATGTCGAATCCAAGACTGGTTGATTGTTGGTTGAAAACAGGGTGTAGTATGCTTCAGAGTGTTTGCGTTTTGAAATGTTTTGTACTGTTTCCATCAACTTGTCTTTGACGGTTTTCTAAAGGATTGGGTTTTTTTTTTACTTTGTTTAATGGGTGTTTCATGAACTGTGATTGCCCTTTTTACAGTTTTGTAGTTCAATAACCGTTCTTTGCATTGCCGTCATAATTAAATCATAGACAATGCAAATGTATTTTTCAAAAAGATAATTGAAAATTTTTTGATTAAGAGACTAGCTGAAACTCGACTGGACATTTGCATCGAAATGTCATTAATAAGCAAATAAACACATTACATTTTGTTTTATAAGTTCTACAAACACAAAATTTAATGCTTTTTCAATAATCTTATGATTTATATATTTAGTGATGAGTTAAAGGAAAAATTAATGAAAATTAAAACAATTTTAGTTTCGGTAAACATTTTCTCGAATCCTTTCTTTAGTCTTTGAAATATGAAAAAATTGATTACATTTTATTACTGAAAAGTAATAGCTCGGTTTTCATTATTTAGTGTTGTTTATATATATTTATATGTAAATTTAGTTGTTTGTTTTATCAAGGAGAGATAAAAAAAAAAAAAGTAAAATATAAATTCATTAATTTCTTTTGATTTGCATCACTGGATTAATTAATCATATACAAAATTATGTTTTATTTAAGAACTTTAGTAAATGAGAAATATGAATTATTATTCTGCTTTATTTCATTTCTCCAAAAGTACAATATCGGCTAGTCAAGCACGACGTTGTGATAGTCGCTATTTGAATAATAAGAAAAATAATCTGATCGATGAAAATATTTTATAACTCGTAATGAGAGCTCTTAACAGATTAAAACAGCGTTTTAATTTTGAGAGACATTTTTTTTAAGTAAACAGCTTTTTCCTTTATAATATAAAATACATGCCTAGAGAAGATTTTGATCTCCCAGTCATTCTTTTGTTGAGAATCTTGGAAATTTTCTTCTTTCTTCTTTGCTATGTGCCTCCGTGAAAGAGCAAAGATTTTTAGAATTTGGGCAAAGCGAACTGAATTTATATTCCTTTTATAACTAAATACTTTTTCATGTTCTTATAATATTAGTTTCCTTTAATATTAGAATATACAGAATTCTTGTTCAAGTAACAAAATCTATGAAACATCACTGTGAATATTTCACATTATCAGAGTATACTGATATTTTCAGAAAAAATGGCCATTCTAATTTTTTCAATGCAATGTCATTCAATTTTGTAGCTAAAGTTTATAATTTTTATAACGAACTTATTGTTGTAAGTACGAAGTTCAAATTGCTGAAATATTCGAAATTAACTACTAATAATTACAAATTCAAAGTTCAAAGTAATTTGAAACTTGGATCAAATTGCTTCTTAGTGTTTAAGTAACAAAAAAAAAAGTGATGCCCAGAAGTTAGTTATGATTTTGAGAAGCTTATAAGATTTTGTCGAGTTAACTATAAATTTATTTGTTTCCATATGATTCAATAGTACTTACTTTGCTGTGCGTCATTCTGTGATAGTAGAGATTGGAGCTGGCCGTGAATCGTTTTCCACATACATGACATTGGTGTGGCTTTTCACCAGAATGTATCCTTCTATGTGTATTGAGGGAACTGGAGGTACTGAAACCTTTTCCACATACGTCACATACATGGGGTTTCTCACCTGGAATGAGCAAAAATAATAATCTGTAGTATTTTCATTAATTTATAAAAAATTCTCAAATTTTTCGTCTCATTAATATTTAAGATAACATTAAGGCATGGAAAAGTTAAATGTAAAAAAAAAAGTGAATAAAAATTGTAATAAAATATTGTAAATAAAAAGTAAACTCACCAGTGTGTGTTCTCATATGCCTTCTTAAAAGAGATGGTCTATCGAAGGCCTTCCCGCAAACTTCACAAGGCAAGAGAGTCCTTTCTCGGCCTTTCTTAACAACAGTTGGTCGAATTTCACAGTTTAATGACTGAAAATAAATTTTAAAATGTCATAAAAGTGCTTTTTTGTATCCATAAGAATTTAAAATTATTTTTAATAAATTGTTTTTGATACATGTTTAAATTAGTACCATCTTTTAATCAATGAGTTAGCTAAGAACTTCAGTCAAATTTATTAATGAGATTATTAAATGTCAGAAAAAAATAAGCTATAATTACTTCGTCACTGGGTGAGAGCCATCGCTGGACACTGATCTCCGTTCTTCAGGTTCTGAAGGTGGTGTCATAAGTGTCCTGGTGGGTGGAGGGACATCTAAGGTCATCACTGGAACACGAGAAGACAATAAGGATCGGGATAGATCCAGTGGTGTGTCTGAAAAGAACAATTGGTCAAATTTTATATATTTGTGACACAATTTCTTTATTGCATCAAGCTAAATTTTTAATCAAGAACTCTGTTACAATGTTGAACATATCAATAATGTATGATATTTTATGTATTATAATATATTTTATGTATATAATTTATTATATTTTAAGTGAAGATTTTAAAAAGAGTGATTTCAAGAAGTGACTACGAAATTTTATTTTTAATGAAATATTTTTTTATGAACAGTCTGTCTGTTCATCACAAAAATTAACATATATACAGAGTATATTAAAATAGAATATGTACCTTAGAATATACTAAAACAGGAAATAATATTTTGCTCGCCAATAAAATATTCTAAATCTGTTATTGCTTAATAAACATCTCATAAGTGATATCAGTGATTGGGTATGTCAATTAGTTACATTTTAGGCAATTAGTTAAGCCTTGCACGCAAAAGTTTTATTTAATGTAAAAACCTTGATGTTACAAGCTGTAATTATTAAGTTTTTTTTTTGCAATGTCAAATAAATTTGAATTTGTAAAATTAAATTTATAAAATAAATTTTATTTAATTGCTTCCGCAGAGATTTCTTAGATAATTTAAGGACAAATATTTAAACGAAAATTCCAATAAAAAACATGTTTATACAGAGTAGAAGACTACTTGCAGTATTAATTAGGATTCACATAAATCAAAGAAAATATGTGATTATTCCCAATAAATTATTTTCATTTAAAGATTAAAACCTGTACGGGAAATGGAGGAAATCTCATTAATGGTAACTATCTCTTTCATTAATCCTTGTCTGCCCTTTTGCTTAATATCATCAGATATCTTTGTTTGCTTTTTTTCAAAGAATCAAGTCTGCCAAGCAACAGTCACATCCGCAATAATTGATAATAAATATTGATTTAGCTGCAAGCGAAGTATCTTATGATAACACCAAAACGTGTGACATGAATATTGCTCTCAGCAATGGAACCTTCACAGCGACACCTAAACCAGCTATTTGCATACATAAGTAGACCCGATGGCATGTTCAATAACAGATGAAGGAAGAATCAAATGACCTTGTTTTTTTTAATACCCTTTTGTGTTTATCATTTCTCAGTCGGTAAAAGGCAACAAAAATGTGATCGCATTGAAACTATCGCACCTTAAGGACTTGTTGACTCTTTGCTTGCTGAAATTACAGTGTGGTTATGCAAAACAAAATCGCCAAACGTCTTAAACAGATCTGGATTGAAATTGCATTGGCATTATCGCGTATTATAAATGTGCTGACTTTTTGCTTGTTGAATCAGCTGTATGGTAAGGAAGGTACGGTGAAATGTGGACTTAAATCAAAATAAACAAAGATAACTAACATCAATGAATTTAGATCGAAATAAACATATTTCTTGCTTTTGGGTTATGATTGATTATGGTGAGTGTAGTAAAAAGATAGAAAAATAGTATTGAAATTGATAAATAAATTTAACTGGATATTTCTTTCTGATGTAAAACATAATCATCGAATATCTTAATTTGGTGATTTTGAATATATATATGTCGAATTGATTAATGGTTTATAAGCAGAAGTTAAGAAATATTCAGAATAAATTTATTATTCTTCAGAGCCTTTTTGAATGTTGATAATTTTCTTATTTCTCCTTTGCCTAAATAAATTGCTGAAATATTTTGAATTTGCATGTCAATTGTCTATGTCAGGTTTAGTTTACATCATTTTTATGCCATATGATGAATAACTATTTCGAAAACATATGCTTGGATGTTATGCAATGGTTTGTTAACTGTATAAGGTGTTCATTTCAGTAATATTTAGGGTGTTTTCGAAAAATACAATAAAAAACACTGAAGATGATAATAAAAAATCTGAACAATGAAAATCTAGAGTTTAGAATTATTGTTGCTTATTTTTTGTATTAATTTATAGAAAGCAAAACTGACCGTACACCAAAAATTAACAATTGCGTTAAAGTAATTTGATCCTTCTTGCAATAATCATTGAAAAGTTATTGCAACTTTAGTATCTAGAACTTTAAAACTATAATTTCAAAAAAATTATACTGAAAGTAAGAAAACTCCAGGCTCAAGAATATTTTTTGTTCATCATAAATATTCAAGAAATATATTTTAAAGGGATATTTAGAAACATTACTGATATGCTATTTCAATTATAAACAGAAGCGAGTTATTAACTGTTGTAATATTAACTTTTGAAAAAGTTTTTTTTTTTTTTTTTTTTTTTTTTAATGCAGCAAGCAGTCTTGGTATAAGCATCAAAGTACAAAATCGAAGAAAGTGAACTTGGATTAAATAAATATACTAGACTAAATACACGAAAATAAATATACTAGTAGTAAAATTGAAATAGCGCATTAATAATGATTCTAAATATCCCTTTCAAATGCATTTCTTGAATAACAACAAAATGTAAACAAAAACTATTCTTGAGCCTGAAGTTTTTTTTTTCCAGAATAACTTTGATGAAATTATAGTTTTTTTAAAGTTTTTTCAATGTTTATTTTAAGAATGATCAAATGACTCATCACAAATATAAAGAAAATTAAGTATTATTGATTCTGTTTTCGTTAAAGTTCTATTTTCGTTCTGTTTTCGTTCACACATAAAAATCATTTCTTCATGAATGGCAATTTTTTTCTGAGCTTTGCTTGGTATTAACATTATTATTCTAATATAATCATTCAATAGTTATTTCACAAAGCATTTAAAAAACATTGCACTGCCTACTGATTGAAAAATTCTTAAATTGTAATTAATTGCTTTTAAAAAGCGTAACTTTTAATATACATGAAAAACCACACCAAACATTGCTTTTTATATATATATATATATATATATATAGTTTATTTATTATGTAGGTGCAATCTGAGAAGCATTCTGAGAAGAGAAAATCATTAACAGTCAATACATTCCTAATGGGTTCCAGAGCAAATTATAAGAATTATTAACAGCCTCTTCTCTCTTATCCGATTTGCTCAACCCAATTGATTCTATTTTCGTTGAATGTCTTCAGAAATATAAATCATTATTTCATGAATGGGCAATTTTTTTCTGTCCTTTATTTAATATAAATCTACTAACATTATTATTAATTACACAGCCTGCAAACTGAAAAATTCTTAAATTGCAATTAATTCCATTTAAAAATCGTAACCTTAACTGTAGATGAAAAAGCACACCAAACATCGCTATTTGTTATACATAGTTTATTTATGATGTAGTTGCAATCAGAGAAATATTCTGAGAAGAGAAAATGATTAGCAGTCAATATATTCTTAATGGGTTCCAGAGCAAATTATAAGAATTATTAGCAGCCTCTTCTCCCTTATCCAATTTGCTCAACCCTCGAACAAAGCTCTCTGAGCCTCACGACAAAATCTACCTCCGCCCAATTACGTATTCATTTATGCAAATCGTCAGCATTTAGCGATCTTTTATTATTTAACGAAGCCGCGTGGCTGTGTGGGTGTTGAGCATCTTTGCCTTCTTTTTCTTGATGCACGCAGAACTACTGTGCTTACTCCAATTAAAACGGGCAAAGCGTACCATGGTCTTCAACATTGTCTTTCATAAGTAATGGTTCGCCTTCTGCGTATTGGAATTCTTCCATCTTCCAAGAAAAATTGTCCCAGATGAAAAGAAATGGGACGATTCGAACATTTTCTCAATGTTTGTCTAGACGAAGAAGTTTTTGTTTCGGTCTAGGGGAGGTTCCTCGACAGCTGACAGACAGCTTTTGTCGATCTTTCGAACCTAAGACTTAATCGCTTTTAAGGTTCAGGGTGTATCAAGTGATTTAGGATATCTTCCAAGATTTTGCTTAACGATTGTCTCAAGAGGTTTTGTCGTGTTTCGGTAGTTGGGAACAATGGAATCGGCGTGCTTTTTTTTCTTTCCATAATTGAAATATTTTCACTCTGCCTACTAATTAGCCTGATTTGGTTGTCGTGATCGCACCCATGTAGATGACATGCAGGTCAGAATCATGTGACAGGACTCTTTTGTATGCTAGATACAAATAAGCAGACTTATTTCCTGAAGACCTGAATCTCAGAACAACTAAACTTAGACAAAAAAATCTGCAATATAAAAGAATCAAGATATGTCAGCGCACAAAAACCTCCAACGTCCAACTATTTGAAAAAAAAAAAAAAAAAAATCTCAACAGCACATAAAGCACATTAGTTCTAATAGTTTCCAAACAATGAATGATATATATGGTGACAAATAAGGGGTAATGTCGTTGAATAATAATTTTTTAATTTATTTTTCTTAGATTTTTTTCAAATTATCAAAAAGATAAAATAATTTTAATTTTGAAATCAGAAATATTGATACGTATCTAAGCAAAACAAAAATTGCATTATTATTATTTTTTAATACAGTTCATGTCGAAATCTAAATAATATATTATGTATTACTTGCATAATAAATGAATTGACTCATATTCGAGGCTACAAAAGAATATAATCTTAATGGAGCTTATGGTTTAAGGTATATCTTTAATACAACGCTGTGATGCATGGCACATGCCTGTACTACATTAAATTTTTAAATTTGTTTGAAGTACTTCACGTTTAAAAATATAACAATTTATACGTGAATTACTCGTATATAAATTTCAAGATTTGAAATATGTATTACTTACGTAATAAATGAACTGACTTATATTGAAAACTACAAAAGAACGATGCATGAGTGTTTTTATTATCTGTTTTTCGAAAGGGAAAAAAACCACTTTGTTTATTATATTTATAACTTTATAACAGGTATTGAGAGAATTGAATAATATTAAAATGTTTATGGAATATAACTCTAAATTTTATTAAAACCGATTTTTATGTATTGCTTATTTAATTAAGTAGTTAATTCAGAATACAATACATTTATACTATATTTATTCGGATCATTTTTAATCAATATTTATGCATAAAATTTTTTTATTATTAATATTTATGTACGTTGGATAGTTATCTAATTCTTTTTAATCTTGTAAGAAAACCAGTAATAAAGAAATATTTCTATGAAGGTTTACATTTCTATTACTAAAGAAAATAACCTACTTATTGTAAACATTGTTTGATTTATCTTTTATTTTTGTTTGAATTTGTTTTCAGTTGACTGTTCAAACACTAATGATCTTTTACATAAATTTTGGGCAATTGTTTTTGTAAAATTGCAAACTGTATTGTATATAAATCACCTATTTTTTTATATTTTTGTAATTTCTTATTTATTACATTTAGTTAGTCCTTAATATTTATTTATTTCTTAAACAAACATATATATTTGAAAATTCCTTCCTTAATCATGGATTGTGTATATATAAAGCTTATATTTTCGATTTACATATAATCTTAAGTTTACAAACTATACTTAATAATACACGCTTTATAAAATCATAAATTCCACCTGTATCTGTGAATTAAATGAAAACAATTGTAAGATGTTTTTATTCCAAAGTAAATTCATGGAAGTTGAAAAAAGTATAAAGAACAATAGTTCTGAAATTATATTTATGATACAACTGAAAGAATATTAAATGCACTGTATTTCATACATAGATAATTTATTTATACGACTCTGTTAATAAAATTTTTTTTGTTATAAATGCATTTCAAATAACAATGTTTTGAGATTGCTATCGTAATATTCTATATTAATGAAGATTAAAATAAAAACATGAATATTATTAATTGAATTTTATATATATTCTATTTATTTGGCCTAACTAATTCTAATAATCCTAAGCAATTATAACGACAATTGCTAATTAACTAAACAATTATAACTACTATAATAAATTCCACCTATATTTGTAAATTAAATAAAGACGTTTTTATTCAAAAATTAATTCATGAAAGTTGAAAATAGTTCTTAAATTATATTTATTTTGCAATTGAAAGAATATTTGAAATAATAAATGCACTATATTTCATACAAAGATAATTTATTTAACAATTTTTGATTATAAATGCATTTCAAATAACATTTTTTTTCAGAATACTACCATAATATTCTTTATTAATGGAGATTAATATAAAAACATCAAATATTATAAAAAATTATTTATTCGATCTTACGTCTATTCTTCTAATTCTAACAATCCCAAGCAATTTTAACTACGCAACTATCTTAAATACTCGTATACATGACGATAAATAATTGAACATCTCAAAATTGCTTAAAAAATATAGCCAAGGACTGAATGGAAATAAAATAAAATAAAATAATCAGCAAATATCAAACTCATTTTTAAAATAAAAGTATAAATTTTAATGTTTAGAATTATGCTTTAATTAACATTTTAAAAGCTAATTCTTATTTCAATTTCTTTCATTTTCTTTTTTATCAGTAACCGGAATGATAAAGAATAAATTTATGCTAGAATGATTTTTTTACTTTTCCCTCTAAATACAACAACAATAAAAAAAACAAAAAAACAACAGAAAGTAGTTTTTGGAGAGGCGGAACCATTAAAACCCCTCACGCATCAAATGGCGAAGATAAAAGCAAGGAAAAAAGCAAACAAAAATGTTCTTCCACACTCCCATACAGTTTAGAAGTCTGTCCATCAATCTGTGCGATCTTTTAAAAGATTTCATAATTAGACTCTTCGCTGCAACGGTAAAGACCGCTTTTCTTCATCACTTGTTAGTCTCTAGTCGCTGCTTTTGACAGCCCGAGTAAGGATTTCTTTGGCGTCAATCGTAATACAGGCGCCAAGAATGACATTTCGTTTGTGGCAGGTCTGCCATATCAGAATGCTCATCGCTTTTGTTGGCGATTTTTTCACTGTAATGTTTAAGAATTTAATGTTTTAAATCTTCTAAATTATTTTCGTTCAATAATTATTAAGAGTGTAGGTAAAAAAAAAAAAAAAAGTAATAATTTATATTTTGAATTTTAAGATAAATTAAAAACAAATACTTAGTTATTATTAATATATAATAACAAGTGCAATAACAATTATTATAACAATCCAATAAAAGTACAAAATAAAACAGAATTCCGTAAAGGAAACTTCGACGAAGGATACTATAATATATTCAACGTTAAAAAAATTTTACGCTCATTACGCTAAATTATACGGCCAAATATAAATAACTGCGTACAGAAATATTTCTGAAGTGCATAAATATATGTTTTTTCATTTCCGTTTCATTAAATAATTTGGCAATGAAAAAATTTTGTCAATAATTCAGTAATATTACTATAATTTAATTAAAAAGTTTGTAATAAAAATTGGGGCCTCTGGAGCATCGGTGCCACGGGTTTTGGGTTCAGTCCCAGCGGTATCATGGATGATTGTAATGATTCAAAATCCACCTTAAAACGCAGGTACCTGTCTAATATGACCGTTGGGTGTAGAGATGACAACCCTATCCAGTAAAAAAAAACTTCTCCTGTCTTGAAATCTGCCAGCAGACAGCATTGGCCTACCATGGGGCTGTTGCGCCAATGAAGAAGATATATGTTTTACATTAAACCATAGGCCCCAGTCTAATGTTACTGTAGATCATTAGGTGTAGGGCTGACAACCCTACCAGGTAAAAAAGAAAAAAAAAAACATCTCATGTATTGAAATCTGCAAACAGGCAACTATTGGACTGTTGTACCAATCAGGAAGAAGGAAGGAAGGAAGAATCCAAATTACTTGAAAACGGTATTTAATACAATTGATTGAAATTAAATTTTAATTAATTAATAATTTAATTAATATTTATTAATTAAATTATTAATTAATTAACTTAAATTAATTGTCAATAAAATTTAACATTCAAATTAGCTCAAGAAACATTTTTAACTACTTTAAGTATTTATTAGAGATCAATGTGCTAACCACAGATTATACGAATTTTGAAAAAGTGAATTTTAAATTCACGCCAAATAATAATTATTTGAAAAGTAAATTATTGATATGAAAGGAAATGGAAATTTCAGGAATTCTATAAAATAAACCAAATTAACAACTTTTTTCAATTAATTTTAGTTTTGAACGATTGCTAGTTTGGCGATAAATTTTCGGGAAAAAAAGATCCCTCGACAAGAAAAATGAGTAACCTCTCAGCGAAAAAGTGTATTGCTTTTCGTACTTTGCTATTGCACAATATGTTTGAAAAAAAAAAAAAAAAGAAAGAAAGAAAAAAAAAAAAGTAACTTTTGACTACAGAAAAAAAAAGACTTTTTTGAAACGTTGTTCCCTCAGGCTTAGGTGGGACCACGGTTGAGTGACCTGAAGACACTGGATTCATAATCAGGAATGTCTTCATTTTTATTCCTTATTTATACCTCGATATCCCCTGTTGGTACACGTATAATATTCTCTTCAGAGGAACATCGACGCCAAGTTCACAGTCAAAATAATGATAGAGGGAGATAACGTCTCCCGTGTAAGATGATGTGAAAATTGAGCCGAGTCAGATATTCCCCTTCAATTTCAAGAACTCTTTTAAATGATATTTGACGTTTGCGCTACCACCAGTGCATATCTATATGGACTCCGAGAACTGTCAGATCTAGGAACGTTATGCTGAGGGCAATAGGGTTGCTGTGTTTATCTAGTGATGTACTGAAGGCAGTTACTAACACGGATGGAAAATCACGCTAATTAAATACCTCTGAAAAACCGGTCTGATTAACTAACTCAATAACATCGACTTAACTTTGTTTATGTTTTTAAGTTTTGTAGTTTGGTTTTCAAGTTTTTCTTTTTTAGTATAATAATGAATAAAAAAAGTACTTTACATTGTTTATATTAAACTTAAAATGCTTTCAGTACAACTTTGTGTTTATTAATTAGATGGAAACATTGATGAATTTAGTTCTGGAATACCGTATATAATTAAAAGCTGAGAGAATATGTCAACAATGTCTGACTCGAAACATCGAACTCGAACGAACCGTTCTGATTCGTACTTCGAAAACAAATTCGAACTCTTCTAAACACGATGGAAGCAAATTTATTTGTAGAATATTTGCATTAAATGAGTAAAAATATAATTAAATGAAATAATTAATTTTATATTCCTTAAATATAATAGTTAATTAACATATAGATTAAACTTAATATTTTCAGTACAACTTTGTGTCTTTAACTATTAATTAGATGGAAATATCGAACAGTTTAGTTATGGAATACCGTATCTAATTATAAGCTGATAGAACATGTCAACAGTTTCTATGTCCGATCCGAAACTTCGAACCGTTCTGACTCAAACTTCGAAAAAAAATTCGAATGCTTCCAAATACGATGGTAACTAATTTATTTGTAGGATATATTTGTTAAAGAGAAAATTTAAATGAAATAATTAATATCATAATCCTTAAATACAATAATTAATTAGTGATATATTCTAAAAAATCTCAATAATTTATTCTCAATATCATCATTTATATCTATTCTCAATATCTATTCAATAATAATCTAAAATCATAATCTTTAATGGATAATCAATAGATTTAATTAGAATAATTAATTGATTCATAGAGGGAACAGTTAATCTAATTTCTTTTTCAAGAAAGAACATTAAGTGGTTTTTTTTCCCGTAAGGAGACAGATAATATTTATCTTAGGTGTCAAACAAACAACAACTATTAAAGGTGATGATTTATTTATTACAAGAAATTTATATGATTTATAATTTTAAGAACTTGATAGACAAAACGAAATTAAATAACTTGTAATATAATTTCATGAAAAAAGATATTAAAACGGTTCCTTCCGAATTAAAAAAAATTATTTTAAGTTCATTGTATTCAAATTTTTTTTTCTATGGTTTAATCTTGTTAGATTTTGTTCTGTACTTGAGAACTGACAAAAATTAAAATATGTTGCTTTATACCCTGCTAAGTTTCTCCCATATTTATGCCCTACATACTGAATCACCATGAACAGCATAAATACTTGACTTACCCTTCTAATATTAAGCCCATCGCGTGCCTGTAGTGGGCAGCTGTGAGGCTTCTGCATGCCATCAGAGACATCTGGGATCGCAACGAGTCGTCTGCATCGCCAGTATTTTCCAAGTACACGACAAGTTCCGTGTTGGAGGGAATAGTTCTGACGGCCTCGAATACTGGTTCACCTTTAACCAAAGTTCCCAAAAGATTCACTTCATTGCTGAGAGTTGGTGAACTCTTCAAGAAACGGATCCAGTTACAGTGACGAACTCTTCGGCAATCAATTTTCTGTATTTCGTCATAGCATCCAAACCTGTGCCGTATCTGAAAAGATATAAATTCATAGGATTAGTTAACAGTCAGATACTAAAATGTAAGGTGTTTTAATAATTAACTATTCCTGACTGATAATTTATATCAATATTTCAAGAGAATTGAACGTTTTCTTACAAGTATTAATGTGCAATTTTATCACATTATGAGAAAAATAATCTCATGATCCGCTTACAGTGCTTTAAATATGATATCCTTAAAAAAAAATAGGATAATATGTCGTACTTTAAAGCATTATTAAACGTTAATTAACAATTTATATACTAATACCATATGATATGAAAAAAATATACCTTGCATTAACTTTAGACAAAATGGTGTAATTATTGATTGAAGTAGTTGCTAAGCAATGACATAAATATTCAAAACCATATTTAAATAGGCATTTGTGAAACCTTTTGTTTTTTAAATATAATGCCCAGATATAAAAATATTAAAAACGTTTCTAGAGATGCAAGATCAAAGCATAATAATAACTAGTTTTACCAAAATAAAATTCTATTAAATTTATGTAAAACTCATTTATAGCATTTTATAAAATTAAAAACCCAAACATAAAACTTTTATTTCAAAAACATTTAAAACACTTTCGCTTAAAAATAAAACATGACTCACAAAATTCAGTTTTTGATATCAATAACAACATCAACAAAAGATTAAATATTGTTTTAATTAAAGTTCCATTTTGTTGATAAAAAAAAATAGAGCAGACAAAACAATTTAAGACCAAAGATTCCTACAAATAATTTGAAAAGAAGTATTAAAAAAAGAGTTACGTACTGATTTCTCAGCCGATTTTCTTTCGGCAATTTTTTAGCAGAAGCAGTGTATTCGGTGTCAGATATTTCAACACATTACCGAAATTATTTCTCCGAGTAAGTTATAAACTTCGAAACGTATCCTTCAGAATGCAAAAAAAAGTAGTTTTTCCACACACACACGCACAAAAAAACGAGATATTTTTAACTTTTCTTTTTCTCGTTGTTGACGATGAAATGACAAATAAAGACGTAAACCAAAAAACTGAGGTGGCTGGGTACAGTTTGCGCCACTTCCTCAAACAGTTACGGACTCACGACCTAGACAGTGGACTGCCATTTTTTTCCCCTCTCTTTTAACTCTTTTCACAGCCGTCTTTTTTTTTTTTTTCTTTTGATGTGTTGGGGTTTTTTTTCTACATTTCATCTCAACTTAACGTGAGGTTTTTACTTAATATCGCGGCTTTGTTTCTTGAGGTTTTCAAGTTGGGTCAAAATCATTGTGAGGTCTTAAATGGGGAGTGAGCTTGAATGTGTTATCATGATGCACGAAGAGTCTGAGATTTAAAAGTGAGGAAATCAGTTCTGTGACAGATAAGGAGTTTTTAAGTGTTTTAATGCCTCAGGAGGCGATTGAAGTGATGGTTTTTCAACGAAGGCAATTTATCTGTTCACGAAGTCATCAGAACAACAGTAGTAGAAATCCCATTCACTCAGACAATTATATAAATATGTGGTAGGTACATAAGTTAAATGTTGTTAAAAAAGGAGAGAAGTTATTGAAGCAGTACAGAAGGAACGAGAATATTTTATTTCTCTGTGATATTATCAGGAAACGAGTACTAAAAATTCTTTTAGCCTGCACAGATTAAATGAAAGAAGATTTTGGTGAGAAATTCTATTGTTTATTTAAAATTAATTCACAAGCCCTGGTTCGATCATATTCATGATATCCCTGAATGGACTAGAGAAAAATTTCTACATATTTTCTGTGGTCACGATCGTCTCAGCAAGCACCTTCACAGAATTAAACTGACTCCTGATCCTCTCTGTCTCCTGCATGATAACCTGGAAGAATTGGATATGTCTCACCTTGCTTCCTGTTCTACACTGTCTCTTGTTTTTTTATGGATGCGTTATTGAATTGCTTGATTTAATTTGATGGATTAATTGATATCATTTGTTTTTATCTTGTTCTTTGTATTTTTTTACGATATTTGTTGTCCTGTAGACTTGCCATTGGAAATAAAAAAACTTAAAATTAATTAATATCGTGATAAAGTTTTTCAATAGCATAAATTGTTCTAAAAACTTATACGTAGTGAAACGGGTTTAATAAAAAGAATTATTATTATATAAGTTATTATTATATAAGTTACCTTTAGAATCTGATATATCAAAAAAAGATTTGATTTTGTGAAGTCGTGAACTATTGTGAAATTTTATAGAACTCTAAGAAACATATTCTTTTCGAAGTATAGTCGATTATAACAACTATCTTTAAACATATAATATGGAATGATTTTTATTTTGAGAAAGAATAGATTACTTCACTAAAATTCTTTTTCGATATAGAACAAGAATGAATTCTAGAGTACATTTCGCGAGAACACTTCTCAACTCAATTTGTGCTCTTAAAAAGTTTTGAAATTCGGATGTTACTCATTATATGATGAAAATTTTATTTTGAGCTTACTGTAAAAGTTTGAATGCAAAATTATTAATTATACAACATTAAATTAAAACTTATCATTAACATAAGTTCACGAGATCGTCGTCAACTAGATAAAAAAAACACAGCTAATATTGACCGTAAACGTAAACCTTATATAATTAACTTTTACTTTTAAGGTAAAACAATTCATAGTTGTATTGTTTAAGTTAATTTTTTTAAGCGAAAATGATTAATTTCTTTAAGTAAAGCGGAAAAGTTAGCATAGCTGCTTATTTAGATATGATACATCATTTTTAATTAAAAAATCTGTACCGTAATTAGCATAACTATCACACAAAGAATCTAAAATTCTTTCGAAAGTTTAAAAAAAGAAAAAAAAAAATTATTCGAAAGACTTCTTCGCTTTTGTAAAACTTCTTCATTAGACAAAGTCTAGATTCCCCGCAGATAACCCATCCGACATAACTTCGAATCTGTCAACCGAATAAGAATCATTTTCTACAACTCAAGCGATGGACTATTTTACAGAAACAAAAGATGATGATCATGAAAAGAACTAAAAAGAATATCGAAAGAAGAGAAAAAAAAAAAGCAAAGAAGGTGGAAAGGCCAGTTTAATGTCAGTCATTAGGGACGTGAATCCCTTTTGTTCAAAAGCAGGTACAGTAAAGAGCGATCACTATCTTCTCGAAGTAAGGTGGTAAAGATAAAGTGCCCAGATTGGTTGGCTTGCATCACCTGAACCGGAAAAACGGTTCCACGCTACTGACCGTCGCGTGTAGAATAAAGGGGATCTTCTTCAGCGACAAGGGGTTGTATAGTTAGCAAAAGGAAACATTCGAGTTGAAAATAGTCTGTTGTTGTTCTAATGCTACTGGCAATACATTGAACAGTTAATCTTTATGCCATAAGAAAGGTGAAAATAATCTATTTAAAGCAAAATGAGTCTAAATGAAATTCATGATTACTAAATATAAATGGAAAGGAGATTAGATAATGTCTAGGTAATTAATAATTTGTCTCTAAAAGCAAAAAATAAGTATCATATTATTGAAATTTTAGCACGTATTACTTTTAAATTGAATATCAGTTGAATTCATTGCTAAAATTTTTGAAAATTGTTGTTGTATTTTGCATTATTTTGTTATATTATATTAAATTCATGCACTTTTAAACTGAATTTCAGTTGAATACATCGTTAAAATTTCGAAACTTTATGGAAGTAATTGTTGTATATATTATTTTGCGTTATTATGCTGCATTATATTAAATTCATGCAAATTTTTCGAATTTAAATTCTCTAGGATTAAATTTTATATAATAATATTTTAAACATAATAGTCTTACTAATAACAGTGTCGATTATGATTTTCCTATAAATTAATGTTTTTCTTTGCTATGAGCCGATTCTTCAACCTAATTTTTATTTTTGCTACAATTCGTATTTTCATTTTGCTGTTGCACTGATAATATTTAATTCTGTAATATTAATATAATTAAAATGAATTGTAACATTAATAATAATTTAATAAATGAATTAAATTATAAATGCTAATAGAATATTTAATTTGATTTGCTATTTATGGAATATATAAAAAAAATTAACAAAAAATAATATATTTGTCGATTTGTTTTATAAAAATGTTAAATAAAGATTTAGAAGATTACATTAAATAAATTGTTTAAACAAAACGAGTGTTTTAAAACATTTAATTTTGAAATAATTCATTTAAAAGCTTATGACATCCGAAATAAATACAGAAAATAAATCCTCAGATACATATTCAAAAATGCACAGCGAAGGAATTGTATTAAATCCTCAGTTTTCCTTCAGCATTGTATACCATCTAGTATACACGTTCTTACCACTTAAACTGCAGCAATTTCCTTTGTTCCCTACATTAAATCTGTTTAAGAATTTCATCCCATTTATTCTCTTAAAATTATAGCATCAGTGGAGGAAACTGAAAGGCGTGGACAGGATGGCATTATGCTAATGAATTACGCCTGGAGCTATTTTAACAAACTTCAGGGGGATTACTGTACCGCAGGAAATGTGTGAGCTACCATTTATTAAGAGACTCAATGGCACGTAGTGGTGTTCTTCTTACGAAATCCCCCCAGTGCAGAAGTGAAAGAAAGAGGATAATAACAAAACAAAAGAAACCAAGAGGAAGATGTCCTAAAAATCAGATAAGTCATCCATTTTATCTTATAATAGATCCACTCCCTTTCGTATATATAATCAGAAATAGCCACGAGGCATTAATGAACACAACAAAAAAAAGAAACCGTCTAGATTAAAAAACCATCACGTTGTGAATCCAAATCACAGTTTGGTCGCTCGACACGCACACGACATTACTGTCTACCATCCCTCCCTCCACCCCTATTTCCTCTTTGTATCATCCCTCGACCTTTCCTACCTCCCCATTTTAACTGCATCAGTGACTAGGAATTAAAATAATGGGACGATCCTTTTCCCCTAAATGTCCGAGTCGAGTCGAGTTGAGTTGCAGAGGCTTGCCGCACCATTATCCCATTAGACATTTGTATCTTTGTATCATCGTCTGCGAGATACCGTGCTCGTCTTGCCGTGACGCAAATTACGAGATGAGTTGAGGTGTTTTTTTTTTTTTTGTTCTTTTCTTTTGTCTTCCGTGCTGTTAGGGGTAGTTATCTTCTAAAGATGAGTTTAATTAGGTGGGTTCCGCCTTGGTGGCAAGGTATGTCGGTTTTTGACAACTGTAAAGTATTCGTATCCGTTGTGGCCGAGGTCATCTTCGTTGCGACTGTTGAATAAAAGGACGGAGGGGATGAGTTTTAATAGCGTGATAAACGTGCCAGTATGCTGTCACCTCTGACTATTACTGCGTCATTTTCATGAAACCAGAGGAATTTTTTCTAAGTTGGTAACCTTTAAATTTTCATGGATGACTGGTGTCATTCATAGTACTAGTTCCGTTGTCTGTGATTCTAGAATGCTCTTGCCTACATTTGTTGGCAAAAATATTGCTGTTTATACACGATATATTATTATTAAAAAACTAAAGCAAGTTAAGCTTCTAAATAACAAATTGTTTAATTTATTTTTGCAATTAGTGTCATCCACACATCTTTAAGATAGATAATCTATATAGTAATATACTTGATTACTGTAAAGAAGAATTTAATATACAAGGTAAAAAGAAAGCAAGAAAGCAGCATTGAAGAAATAAGAAGGGATATATATATATATATATGATTATTTTAAAGCAGTTACAAATAATTTATTTTAGTTGTAAAAATTTTAGCAAGGTGTTATGACCTATCTCATAATAATAAAAAAATTGAGGAATTAAACTGATTACTCATTATAAAAACCTACCTAAAACTAACATGTGTAATTAATGTTGTATTCAACTTAATTTAACTTGTATTTGCAAGCACTTAACTGCATTTAACTTTCGTTTTAAATTTTTAGTTGCATTTGCAAGTAAGATTTGATAAAGGATTTCTTCTGCCTATGGGTTTCTATAAGCCAAATATTAATAAAAATATGGACTGAATTTCTATTTCAGCTAAAATTAGCTCTAAAAAAGATGATAATTACTAATAAATTTATAAAAAAGAAATATTGAATATTAATAGTTCTTAACTGATTGGTATTTATAGAAAGATAATTTATTTTGTTGACTTATACATTCAATATGGCTATCGGTAAGTATTGTAACTATCAAAGTTCTAAGTAACAATTGTGTAAAAAACTCTATTTTCAATACAGCAGTCATAAATATATGAAGATAAAAGCAAATGATCAGGGTTAAAGGCAGCAGATGAAATTCTGTACTTGTTCAAGGGACATAGAAAATGACGTAGAGGCACTTGTTTTGATATGTTTAAGTTTGCATTTATAATGTTTAATATTTGATAATTAATAAATTATTCTTGCACCTTTTTCCATATTGAAATGAAAGTGTTTATATTATCATTTTAAATCTTAATATTATTTTTTAAAACATTATAATATAAAAGAACTGATTCGTGCGAAATATTTTTAAAATCTTAATATAAATTCTTCCATTTATTAAATCTAACTTCTCCGTTTCTAATGAAATTTTTTTCTGAACATCTTCATAACAAAAGTCCACCATATTCAGTGAAATTATAGTAATAAAAAGCATTACAACTGAATTCAAATTACGGGGAAAGAAATATCTAAATATTAACTGTTAAAAATTAGTTTAGCATCTTGCTATAACCGTTACGTTTAATCTGTATGCAATTTATAGAACTTGTGAAATTACGGCCTTGATGACATCAATACACTCATGCTAATGATTCTTGGTATTGCGTGTTGTCTTCTTAATTTAGGTATTTGTTTGTAACGAACAATTTCAACTCCCAGATGTTATTTAAATTCTTCTAATAATTCATCCTCAACGCTTGTGGTTAATCAACAGAGGAAATTAACGCATTCTGTCTACAGGGAAGGATGGTTCTCACGTTTCGGTAGCGTTAAGTTATGTGAAGGTTAGCCACGTTTCAACAAGTTTCACCCTTTCCGTTCCCATGAATAGAAAAATATACATCTAATAACGTTGTAACATTCCGTATAACGGTTCATTAGTATACATTAACTCTAACGGGTTTTGTTGACATTGCTGAAGATTAATCAAGATATTTATTTTCAACACCAATGATTTGAGGGTATTTTTAGTGGGCTTGCTTCGTGGGAGAATGTTTTTTTTACCCCTACAAAACCGTTGTAATTGTTATCGATTTTGCTATTGTTAAGCAAAACTGTTATATGTGGCAGTAATACGTTAAAAACTTCATTACAAGAGGAAATAAACAACGGATTGTATCCTTTCATTAATATGTATAATTTTTTTAACGTTTATTTTAATGTCGTTTCTTTTGCTTATTTTTTTATTCACACACACACACAAATATTTATGAGATTATTATCCCTTATAAGAAGTACATAGGGTGAAAACCCATCATAATCAACTTTTAATTAAAGTTGTCCGAGTTTAAATTGTTCAAAGCTTCACCTTCTGCAACAGAAGATTTTACGCTCATATTTGACGCTTTGAGATTTTACGCTTATATTTGATTTTTCATCATATTTTTCTGCTCGTATTTGGCACATTATATATTGAAAAAGGAGCTTCAATAAACAAAGTCTGCCTAATTTTTGTCAAAACATGAAAGGAAAGTCGAAAAGTGATGCCCCTAAATTTATATATAAATGAATTCTATTTTAGTACAAATTCTTAAACAGGAGGAAAAACGGAATTAATTGACTGTTTTATACAAAATGTGCAAGCTTGTTCTAAAAATTTATAAATATTCGAAATCTTCTATGTGGGTTGTACATTTAAGGTAAACGGAATCTCGCTAAGGTACGCAATACCAGGAATCATTACCTTAATGGTAATGATTCCTGGCATGGCGTGTTATTTTCTTTATTTAGATATTTGCTTGTAACGAACAATTTTAACTCCAAGATGTTATTTACATTATCTTGATAATCGATTTTATGAAGCAGAATAGCATTTTTTTAAGGATTTATTTATTTTAACGATGGTATACAAAATTCTCAATGTTTCTCTCAATTCTCAATTATTCTCAAATTCTCTATTTAAAGAGTTAAATGCTTAGGATTCAATACACATTAATCCAAAGCAATCAGTTCGAAATTTAAGAGTTTGTTATTTAAGGAGTTAAATGCTTAGGATTCATTGCACATTAATTCAAAGCAATCAGTTCGAAAAGTCAGATCACGCCAGTAAAAAGTTGTTTTATCAACAACAGAAAGTACCAAAACACCATTCAAACAATCTGATCTGAAGTTCAATGCAGCGAGGTAAGCCAAACTTGATTGAACTTGATTAGACCAAACAGGAAACCAGATTGAATCAACTGGTCACTTATATAAAGTTTAACCTCTGCAAAACTTTTCAACCCGACAAAGTGCGACACAAGTGTCAAAATACAGATAACGCTTAATGATATGATTTATTCTTTAATTTTTTTTTCCGAACCAATAATCGCCTTTCCTGTGTGATAGTATCTTACAATTGCATCGAACAGAATTTTCAAGATCAACAAGAACTGGCCGTCACGGCTGCTTGGCCATCTCTACCGAAGGTGGCCGGTCAATTGGGATATTACTGGTCGCGTGTCTGACATGGTGCTGGCCCTTGAACTATTGTCATGGACATGCTTGGACGGCGGACAAAAAGGGCCTATTTCATAGTTGGCAGAGCGTGCGTTTCGCCATTGTGGCTGTTCTTTTGTGATCTGTAAATGGTTTTCGAACATTGCATATTACATCTCGATAAAAGGAGAAGTGCAATTGTGTTTCGTTTCGGAGATTGCTCACGTTCTCTCCCTTTCGCCAAATTGATAAAGGGAGCGTAAATGAGAGAGTTATTCAATACGTAATTAAGTAATGATGTACAGACCTGCTATTTGGAGACAAGGGTTAGTTAATGTCAAAAGAAGAACCCAAGCGAGTCGAGATGGAAAGCGTTTAATCAGGTGATTTTTAGATCCTTTTCTCGTTCCTTTTGTTTGGTTCGCTTTTGTGATGTTTGCGACCGATAAAGTAATTGATATTTTTTTAAATATTTTTCTTATAATAGGAAAGGTATTATAAGAGACAACGTTAAGACACAAAAGGTATTAAAAGAAGATAGTGCATTAAGCAAATACCTGCATTTTCTGAAAATTGAATTCGCTGAACTTCACATAGATTGTTAACGAATTTTACAGGAAAAACTACTTTTCATTTTGTCAAATGATATTTTTTATACATTTTGTAAAGATAGAAATCTTGTAAAATTAACAATTTGTTTAAATTATAACATGTAATTTCCATCTTCTTAACTTCTTAAATTTTGAATTGTGTATCTTATTCATTGCCGCGTGGCTTAGTGAACAAGTGAGTAGCAGGTGCGAATTCTGGCGGGTGGATGAAAGTTTGTTAGTGGTTCGGAATCCACTTTAAACTGAACGTCCAGATCTGTTTAGCCCTCGTATGCACAAGATGACCGTAGAGCGACAAACCAATCTTCAATGGCGCAACAGCCCCATGGTGTTCCCAGGTTGTCTGCCTACTGACAGGTTTCGAGACAGGAGATGTTTTCCTTTTACGAGATAGGAATGTACTCCTACGACAGTCATATAACAATCATCCTCTACAGTCATATTAGACCGGGACCTACGGTTAAAGTGGGTTAAGAACCACTACAAACATACATGAAATCGACGGGATTCGAAATCTGAAACCTGTGGCACCAAGCGCCAGAGGAATTGTACTTCTTACATTCTTTAAATAGAAAATAAAACAATTTTATGTATGATATTTTATGAAATGTGAATTTTTATATTTTGAAATAAATATTAAGAGGTATTTTATTATTAAAAAGAAATTAGCCGCAACTTATGTCTCACGCTTGAGAGAGGAATATTTCTTGTCTACAAATTTTAATTAAACAAAGAAGAAAAAAATCGGTTCTGTTACATATCGGTTTATGAATTTTAAAGCATATTACATGAATTAAAAGTTGCAATCAGAACTAACGGATCTCCAAAAAGTGCTATTCAGAAAAATATAGCTTTGAGTTCCTGGCAAGTTCTTTTTTCTTTATTAAATATGAACAATGAAAGCCAATTAATTTTAATTAATAATTTGTGACGACTAAAATGTCAATAAACTCAGAAACTTCAAACAAAATTACAACCTTAAATTCCAACTGCTTTTTATTCATCATTTGATCTATTAAAAGATATTTCCAACATTATAAACAAAATTAAGTTAAAGGATAAAGATAAAAAAATGCACCCTTTTTGTTATTTTTTAATAAATAGATTAACATTGTTCATTTAAATCACCCTTCATATCCCATCAATTCACTTTAAAGAAAGCTAACTTTAACATAAAACCTAAGTTAACATAATACTCACCTGCTAGTTAAATATATAGCAAATATTAATGAACAATTTTCTAAAAACTGTGATATTAAATTTCAAACAATTAATGATAATGATCATGCAGATTATATACATAAGTATTAAATTAATTAATAAAATCAATAATTCTTTAGATGCAGAGCTTCTCAGCTGTATTTTAATGAAATTCTTCATATCATTTTTAATGCAATGAGGCTTGATGATAAAAATAAATCAATAAGATGAAGTTTAACATAATTCTCACCTGCTTCTTAAATATATTGTCAAACATTAATGAATAATTTTTTTAAAGTTGTGTATATTTAATTTCAAATAGTCTATTAATGATGATGACATGTGGACTACATATATAAGCATAAATTTAATTAATAAAGTCAATAATTCTTTAGAAGCAGAGTCTCTCAGCTGTATTTTAACGAAATTCCCCATCTAGTTTTTAATGAAATGAGGCTGGGGGTATTTCGCACCTGCTAGGAAAACATGGTTGTGGAATCAACGCTAATAATGATTCCCCCTCCTGTGATATCTCGACATTACAATTTTTCTTTGCAGCAGATGCATGATATTTCCTTTGTTTTCACCACACCGGCCCCTGGTACTACAAAAGACGGAAGACACAAATATATTCTGCAGTTGTCGGTTATCAGAGGTTAGGAAGACGAATCGGTACATTTCAGTGGCAGATGGTGTATTTAATACTACAGGTTAAAACTCGTATTTTATAAGTTCCGGCATTTGTGATTGAATTTAACACATAAACAACATTCAGTAACTAAAAAAAAATTATTCAATTTCTAATAATTAATGCTTACTTTAAATATGAAACGATTCTGAAGATGATTGCCTTATAAAACGTTATAGTGAATTAAATTAAAACCTTTAACAACTTTATAAAGGGAATGTATTTTTCCTTAATATTTTAAATTATGTTTATTCATAAATAGTTAATTATAATTGAATTACTTTTTTTCTCATTTATATAGTGCAATATTTTTATTTGCAAAGAAGTTTAAAATTTTAATATGGATCACACAATTTTTTGGGTAACTTTTCATTAGATTTCTTTTCAAAAATGAAAATGTATATATATAACAAGTATGGAGTTTTTAAGCAAATTTTTCTAATCATATTGCATATTTAACTTAATTCATATAAATGCAATAAATATGTATTTTTTAAAACTTTAACTGTGAATTCCAAATTTTTATATTAATCCAATTTTAATTTTTTTGAAACAAGAATTACGAATTATAAATTAAAAATTAAAAAATAAAAATCATTTGAAAAGAAAGTTAATTTTATCTTAAGTCAAGTAAAATAAAATAATAATTTAAAATTATAAAAGAGATTGCAAAATATTTCTAAAATTGAATGCGTTACCATTATTTATTACGTAAATATATATTATTTAGTTATCTAAAAATTAGCTACAAAAATTCTGATAAAAAAAATATAGAGAGATATATAACCTTGAATTTACGTAAATATATACTATTTAATTATTTAAAATTTAGCTAATAAAATTATGATAAAAAATATATAGAGATATATATATAACCATGATTTTGTTTGATTCCTTTTTTTCTTAGAATTTAGAACACATTTCTTAAATCCAAAAAGCATAAAAAAATGAATTTAATTCTTTGATTAATTAGTTTAAATCAACATGCTACTGAAAAGAGATCAAAGCCATTTATATCAATCTAATTTTGAATGTCGTTTTTCTTGAAAACTATATCTATGTATATCCATGACGACTTAATTTAATTTTGACAAATAACTATCTATTAACGAGTTCATTAACAGATAAATATGTCAATAAACTCAAAACAAAATGGCAATTAAACTAGCAATAAACAAATGTATATTTCTTCAATTAATTACTTACTTTATTTAAACGAAATTGGCAATCCGTTGATAAATGCCGATATTTGCTTTTTGGGTGGGGAAAAAAAAATAAAAAATTACAGACAGAACGGATATGTGAACCGAATAATAAATAAAAAATTCTTTTACTAATAAATAACAATTATGAAGGGTGTAACGCTACTTCTCAACACAATCATCAAAGTCAATAAGTAGTATATCGTTCTTAAAATTGTTAAATATCGCTGTGACCTAGCTGAGAGTAAGGTATTGATTTCTTGTTGAGCTATTGTTGTTAAAGAAGTGCAATTAATCATGTCAGCGGAGCGAAGGTTATTAATTAATAGGAAAACGACACCTGGTATTTTAATCGATGCATGCCATTATCGTGTGGATCGTGCTGGTTATTGTTTCCATATAAGAGGATATCTGGTGATATCGCAAAATTGATCAAAATAGAATAATGTGTGGACAAAAAAGGATCATATATATATATTTTATGCATTGTAATGGTATCATCTAAGTAGCTATATAAAGGATGCATTGCTTGCATTTTTTTTAAAATTAATTAAATATTTTATAAATCTTTCACTTAGGTATAGTAAGAGGATCCATAAAACTATTAATGATGAATTTACAGAACTTCATGAAAGGTAAGTTATAGTGCTAAAAAGGGTAATTTTATTTTTTATGCTTAATTGTTTTGAGATTATAATTTAATTTTAAATAATTGGTATTACAAAATATAGATTATTCTTAAGAATTAATGAATAAATAACAGTAATGATAGCGATTGTTTATAAAAACAAGTGACGATATTAAAACCCAGCATTGGCGAAGCATGAAAAATAATATGAATATAGACCCAGCAGGAAAAATAATATGAACCTGAACTTATCATGAAAAATAATATGAATATAGACCCAGCATGAAAAATAATATGCATAGTCCTATCAGAAAAAATAATATGAATATAGGCCCAGCACCAAAATAATATGAAAATAGACTCAACAGGAAAAATAATATGAATATAGACCCAGCATGAAAAATAATACGAATATTAGATCCAGCATGAAAAATAATATGATTATAGACCCAGCATGGAAAATGGTACGCAGTTATTTTTGGAATGCTGCTTACATAGGAAATCTCCATTACATCTAAATTTTAATAAATATTGAATAAATATGATTTTTAAATAGAATTTAACAATTTTTACATTCCTTCCGACTAATATATCGGAATATTTTTTGTAATTCACTATGCGAATGAAAATTTGATGAAAATAAATGCCATTACGATTGGAAGCTTATTTAAATAAAGACCAAATACATTTATTTGAAAATTAGCCGTAACGAATCTAACGTATTTTCACAACCTAACCTAACCTTTGAAAGCACCAAAATCACCCAATCACCCCAGGAAACACTGAAAAGGTTGTTATAACAGTGCAAACAAGTTCTAAGCGGATGAACTTCGGAGACTCAATTCAATTCCGACCAATAATTCAATCAAGTTTCAGAACGAAAGGGCATTCGGCAATAACAACAGAACTTTACCTTTCAAATACAGCATATATCACTTAGAAAACCGCTTACATCTGATACAGTTGGAATTCTTGGCACGCCATACTACAGTGCAGCTGGTACATTCTGCCTACAAAAACCGGGCTTTTTAAGGTGGAGTGGAATTTGCAAGGAAATAAGGTTACAGTGAAATATGAATCTATTATGTTTATTAATTGCAAATCTTGTTTCCTAACACATAATCAGCTTGTTATGCGATTATCATTAGGCTTTAATTGCTGTTTTAGCGTCGTCTTTGTGTCAAACAGGTATACCGGACTTGAAGCAGAAAACGATGAAAGAATATTTTAACAACTGATTCGCTGATACGCCATGGGGTTGATTTCTGCTAATTTCGTTTACAAATGGCCTCTCCAGATGTACTACTCTGCGTTGCACGTCATGCGAAACATCTTGAAGATTTACGACCTCAATTCATCTAATGGAAATTAATAGTCATAATTCTTTGACACTGAATTTCCGCATCTTTAAGGAACTGCTTCGCACTCACTGTGTTATTATTGCTTAATTATTGAATTTACTTTTCGCCGACTTTGTATTTTAATATTTTTTTATTTCCTTAAGTAGTGCATTATTTTATTACAGTATTTGTTTTTAATCGAGTCACGTTCGTATAATCATCTTTGAAGTTAGCGTGAAGACCGACATTCGAATTCACACCTTTATTCAATGTATATTTCTGTTCTTTTTGTACTGTTTTTCCATATTTCTTTATTAATGGCAGCCTTAACTGTTTACGGGCTTTTTCTTTATCTTATCGTAAACTATTTATCTCTTTCGAATACTTCATGGATTCTTCAATACCACTTAAACGAGTTTTGATTTCCGCTATTGAAGTATATGAAAAATATTTTAATTCAACTTTTAATTAAGCAGGATATGTTATAAACAATAAGTTATAAATATTTATGAGAATATTTAATTAAGATACTTTGTGAATAAAATTACTTTGTTAAATTAATGTTACAAATAATTTCAGTCCATTAACAAATCTGGATTTCTAAAGAGTTAGGCTTATAAATATTTAAAAATTACAAAACATTAAAAAAGGAAATTTTTAAAAAACTAATTTTAAGTTTAAATAACTTTATTATTTATTGATATGAAATTTAAAATATAAAAGACAGGAAGGGAATGATCCAGATCGATATCAGTAGATTTGATTACGTTATATAGATCTTTATTAATAGATTTGATTACGCTATATAGATCTAAATTAGTAGATTTGATTACGTTAGATAGATCTATATTAGTAGATTTGATTTTTGTTAAGCTGATTTTGTTAATTGCTGAAACAAAACTTTCGTAACTATTAAAAGCGTAAAAATATTTAAACATTGTTCAGAAAATTTAAAATGTTTTCCTATCTTAAAATTAATATTTCAATAATTTATTCTAAATTCTAAAATTCTATAACAATTATTAATAAAAGTTAAATTTTATTGAAAATATTTGTATTCAACTTCATATTTTTTAATGTAAGAAAACAAAGAACGATAATGTAATCCTTTTCTCATACTTAAGACATCATTTGGCTTTAATAAGCAATTAAAAGTTACAATGGACATTGAATTTTTTTTTATGTAGCAATAAATATCCTAATATTACCAACATGAACTAGCCAAAATAAACGAGAACATTTGAAAAAGATTTCGAGTAAAATAATTTTTGCATAAATCTTGACAATAAAAGATTAAACCTATCCTAACATAAACGAACAAATAAAAGTTCCTTTTGTACGTAGGTAATTACAGAAATCTTACAACGCTACTAGTTTCTACAAATGTTCTTTTTGTGTGACCACAATTCTTGTTGTTAAAATCACGACTCCGCTAACACTTTTAATGATGAGAAATCATTCTTCACGGCTACCGTCTTTCACTGTCCCTGGGGTAATTTTAACAAGAAATCTTTTCATTATCCTCCTTCATTTCTAAACACAAATACGAATCTAAAAACTCCGTGTCCGGGTTATAAATTTATGAAGAAGGTATTATAAAAATAAGCTAGGGGCAGGTGGTCTATGCCGCAGTGGCACATTAGCATACAAATAATTGGAAAGCATGCAACTGGTTTTACTATGTCTGTTTTAAAAGTCGTTTTATTACCATCTGCAAATCTTACTTAGGGATGAACCTCTTCACCCCTACTTCGTTAAAATGGTGCTAAGGTGAGCTTTGTTAATGTTTTTCTTGTAGGAATAGCAAGGATGTAGATATTTCATTAAAAACTGACTAATTTATTCTACAATAGCATAAAATTATAGGCATATTATGCCTATGGATAAAATTCAACTATAAATAACCTCAATATACAACGTTGAAAGTCAAAATGAGATAATTATTAACGAATGACACTGATTGACTAATTATTAACGAAAGACTGATACATTAATGATATTCAAAGCACAATTATTTAGAAAATTCCTTTAATTTTCTGAAGAAATTTTATTTGTAATTGAATATGCAGGGAAACTAAATGAAAATTTGATGAAAATAAACGCGAGCACGACTGGACAATAATTTAAATAAAGATCATATATATATATTTTTTTAATTAGTCGTAACGAATCTAACGTATTTTCACAACCTAACCTTACGTTTGAAAGCAAAAAAATCACCCAATATTTTACGAACAACATTGAAAAGGTTCATTAAAAACTGACTAGTTCATTCTACAATAGTAGGAAACTACAGACATTTTATGCCTATGGACAAAATTTGACTATAAATAAAGTCAATATACAACGTTGAAAGTCGAAATGAGAAAATTATTAACGAATGACAATGATTGACCAATTATTAACGAATGACAATGATTGACCAATTATTAACGAATGACTGATACATCAATGATACAATTCAAATCCCAGAAAAAGAAAAGAAAAGTTCTTTTAATTCTTAAAAGAAAAACGAGCTAAAATTCCTTTTTCTATATCTTCAAATTTCGTGTCCAAACAATGAATCGGCATTTTTTTAAAATTTGAACAATATTAATCACATCTTTCACCTTTTACTGATAAAAAAATTAATATTCTTATAATGTTAATCATTATTTAAATTCTCAGCTGCTTGATTTCTTTATTGTTTTATGAGTAGAAGCAAAAACCACGATAATCACTGATTTGCTCTATGTGCTTAATGATTTTTTAATGGCTTTAAAATGCATGTTTCAAAAGTTCTCAAGTTCTGCTTGTTTTATCACTGTGATTCGTGGATTTTATAATCTCATTTACATCAAGAATTAAAATATTTGGAATTAATAATAATGTTTATTAGAATTAAGATTTTGGAATAAAATATAATAGCCTTTTCGAAATTCAATAGTTTTAATGTTTGTATATAAATCATGATGATTATAGAGATTAAAGTATAAAGTATTTTCACATGGCCATTATGGAGATTAAAGTATGAAGTATTTTCAAATGAACATTAAGGATTACAAACATAATCAGAAAAAGTTCACTTGTAATTCTCAACAACAAATCGACACCAAACATATGAATTAAGTCTTGAATAGCCTATAACGCAAATCAGAAAATCACAAATGAATTGAAATCGGCCTTCTTAATTAATCCAGCATCACAATGACACGGTGGAGTTTAATAATAGCGTCAATAGTGAATAGTAAATGAATAATTTGTAACCTTGTATGAATAGTTTTAAAGTTTGTATGTAAATCACGACCATTATAGAAATTAAAGAATTATGTATTTTCATATGACCATCAAGAATAGCAAACATAATCAGTAAGAGTTCAGTCGAAAACTCTCAACAACAAATCAACACCAAAAATGTGACATTAAGTCGAGAATTACCCATAAAACAGATCAGGAAATCACTAATGAATTGAAATCAGCCTTCTTAATTAGTCCAGTGTCATAATGACATGATGGAGTTTAATAATGGAAGCGTCAATTTGGTATTAATTAATCGTTTCTTAGTAGTTCATTAATCGCTTTTCGATAATGACTAAGAATCAACTTAAGGAGAGGTAAAGTTTCACGAAGTTAATCAAATGAGTGTGTTATTTTTAATCTACTTGTAAAATGAGAGCAGAAAGGATGATTTACATTATCTTTAGCTATCATGATAATCACAGTTTCTAAAATTTCATGACTAATACAAATTTGAAATTAAGAAACCAGAAATTTGGATTGAATGGTTTAATTTTATTGGTTACATTTTGTATTTTTTATATTTATTTAAAAACAAGACTACAAGAAATATTTAAAAACAAAATTTTAATGCCTTGATGGTAAAAATTTATAAATCTTAATTTTGTTTAAAAAAATATTCATTTGATGAAGTATCTTTCACTAATTTATTTAATTGAATTGAAAGATTTGAATTATTATTTTATAAATTTGAATTTATAGACTGCAATTGTTTTTTGAAATAATAAAAAAGGGATTTTTAATAAAATTTTCAGATATATCAATTCTTATTCTCATTGATTTTAGAGAATAAATAGTTATCTTAATAAATAATTGACTTAATGTTAAAATTCTGTTTTAAATTCCCTTTAATTAATTATGTCTTCCTTATTACAATATGTGTAATAATAAAGACTAATTATGTGTCACTTGTAGATTAAATTATAATACATATCAATTGCTAACCATTGAAATGTGGGCGCGTATTTAATACCCGTATGTTTTAATATATAAAATAATTTTTTACAGTATTTAAACAAAATAACTTATATGATTGTAAATATAATAATCTCTATCATAAATGTAATGGAATTTTTGTTAATGTACTTAAATCAAACCTTTTCTACAGTATTCTACTACAACAAAACAATTTTCTACAGTATTTAAGTAAAATAACTTATATGATTGTAAATATAATAATCACTATCATAAATGTAATGGAACTTTTGTAAATGTACTTAAACCAAACATTTGTTCACTAAGCCAAATATTTTTGAAGTGGAAATGTATATAGATGACTCTTTGAATTTTCTCGTATTTGCTGGAAAAGTTTATGAATTTATTCGCTGATAACACAAATAAATACAAAAGGAGGGAAAAAAAAGAATAAAAGAATAATATAAATAAACTGAGAACGAAAAAGATCCGTTTTGATTATAATATATCAAGAACAAAATAATGCAATCTTGATGGTACTATATTTAGAGGAATTAAATATCATATTGATGTTTTCATAAATATATATACTCAGCAAAAAAGGGCCACCTTTAAATTTTAATGTAAATATCTCCCATATAACAACTAAAAATGTGCGTGTGCATTTTAATATTGCAAACAACATTTATTCTACTTTAAAGCTTTGACAACGATATTACGGACACAAACAACCATACGTTATTCAATAAAAATAAATCTTTAAATAACTTTTCACCTTCTTTTTATATCATTTTATCAACTATCTACAAAAGTAATATTTTACGTCAATGGATTTAACTCATGAAATTTAATTTTTTTTTTAGTATGTGTTATTAGCCTTGAAACTGACCTTTAAAAATGCTGTTTACTTTTTTTCTGTTTTTACAGGCTCTGTATGACATAATGTACGTGCCTTGACTTTTCATACATACAAATATTTACTACGATTAGTAACTGCCCACGCGTAATTTACAGAAGAAAAAAAAATCCAATATATGAATTAATTATAATGAGAAAATATAAAAACAAACTGTCACAATATTAATAAATAAACAAAATCATTAAATTGACAATTTACTGAACCTTACTAAATCTCAAATTCCTTACGAAATCTGTTTCAAGAAACAAATCAAGAATCAGCATCATGATTTGTTTCGTTTCATGTGGCATTGCCAAGGTTGGTTAATTATCAAGTTAAAATCTGTGACTGGATTGATTTGTAAAATCGAGAGTTTTGATCGTTACGAAGGTTAATTATACGCACTATGTGGGCATGCATGATTTAGCTAACAGGTTCATTCATTTGTGATAAATTTTATCTCAGAAAAGTTATTTATTTATCATGTTTAAACGCTAAACTTGTCGATTTTCGTTCTGGGCGTGGTGTTCCACAAATGCTTATTAAAGGAGACATAGTGTTCGACCGTTTCATTAGCTATGCAGGATGTAGTTCATACTTTCCACATTCTAAACATGATTTAAACCTTGTTTTGAAAACAAATACGAAGATAATTATCTGTTTTTATAAGTATATAACGTGCTAAGTATGCTGGTGAGATAAATATCTGTCATAGTTTAAAACACTGGTTTTTAAGAACAATGCATTTTGAACGTAATATTTCTGAGTTAAATTTGTTTATATCTGAGATACATTTCATTAGTTTAGTTCAGTTTAGTGGTAAATAATTGCACGCATAATGGTATTTCAAAACTTATTTATTTAATGTGTTTTCATTAAAAAAGTAACGGGAAAATATTACAAAAACACATGATCATTATAAAATAAAATTATAATGCTGCTCAATTTAAATATTTTAAAAAAGAAACTAAGGACGAACAGCTAATAACTTCTGATTTCCAGTTTCGTTAAAGTGGATTAATCTGGTTATCACATGAATCAAAAATAAAATTTAAACAGTCAATTTCTCATTTTAGATAACATCTTAAAATGGACGATAAATTGCATTATCCATTATTCAATAATGTAAGAGGCTCTTTAAATTTTAAGAAGCTCAAAATAATTAAATTCATTAAAAAACTGAAAACAGAAAATTCTGTAGTTGGAAGTTTGCGATGATTTTAGATTGTAAAGTTATTTACTTAAAATTTAAAGCATATTTTGCATTTTAAAGTTGCTATTATTTTAATCCTTATAAATTAAACAATAATTTAAATTTTAAAAAAGCTCAAAAATAATTTTAATTCATTAAAAAACTCAGAAAATGCTGTAGTTGAAAGTTTGCGATGATGTTAGATGGTAAAGTTATTTACTTAGAATTTAAAGTGTATTATATATTTTAAAATTTCTATTACTTTAATACTTATAAATTAAAAGTCATTTAATCTAACGGCATTTTAATTTCTTTCATAACACAGAGAGTGCCAAATACAGTTACGAATTATGGTTTTAACATCTTATATGGATATCAATGCCATATTAACTTTCGCAATCTTATGATTACAATCTTCTTTTTCAAACAATGAAAAGTTAATTAATGTTATTACTTAAAGTTAATTAAGTTTAATATTAAATTAATGTTAAATTAATTTTTAATTTATTATGTAACATTATATTAATTTATTGTTATAAATTTTTTTATTACTGTAATCGGTAATTGTATTTTTTAAAAATATTAGTTGTTAAAAATAATTTTAATTTTTAAAAGTTATAAACTTCATTATAAAAAAATATATATGAATCTTTTTTATTTATTATTGTTATAAAAATGACGATTAAAATTGAATTTTTGCAAAACACTATATGTTTGGTTTCCAATAAATAAAATTATTATATAAAATAAGCAGAAAAATTTTTGAAAATGACATTTTTTTAAACAGACTTATTCTTTAAGGAAGATGGAAATCAATATGTTGTAAATAAAGATATTTCTTGAAAAAATATTGCATTCAATTAAAAAAATTTTCCTAAATTTTTACACAAACTATGAAGAAAATCTAAACCTGAAAATCAAAACTGAATCTATTCATAGTTTTATTAGATTTTCCTCAGAGCTGTTATATTATTTAAATTTGTAAAGCTAAATTTATTTAAATTTAATTATTAATTAAAACATTTAAGTTCTTTTAAAACCATTTGTAAAAATTTGATGAAGTAGTAAAAATTAAAAATTTTCATAAGAGTTATGTACTACAAGCTACATTGATTAAAAAGTTTTTTTTAAATGAAATGAAATAAAAATATTTACATATAAAACAATAAATGAATTGTTGATTGGTAAACAAAGTAAACTTTCTAATTTTCAGTTACTTTAGTGAGAATTTTCAAAAAAATATAATCTCTTTTTGAAATGTTGAATCAAAAGCTAAAAAGTGGAAAATTTAAAAGTGGCTTTTTGAAATTTTAAGTAAAAAAACTATTTTTTAAGTGATCAGAAAATGTTTTTAAGTGAACTTTAAAACATTGGTAAAATCAATTTTAAATTTACAAGTACACTTTTTAATCACAAAATTAAAGGAAAAAAACAATATTAAGGGAGTACAATACAAAGAAGTACAATATTAAAATTTTGATTTCAGCCGAATTTAGTATTTAGAAGAATTTAAACTATAATGGTAACATATATTTTAATACTCACATCATTGTCATCAAGATTGGAGTAAATTTCTAATTTGTCCAGTCTGACCGTTCCTTGGAATGGCATAAATCTTGAACCTCTGGGTATTCTCTGATTTGTCCATACTGATGCGCCAGTATAAGGTTTCTTGGCTGACGGAGAAGTTGTCAAAACTAAGCTCAGTTCTGCAGGAATCAACACACAAGTCTCCATGGTGATTTTTAATCAGTTCTTCACAACAAATATGTCCAATCCTCGACTTTGAGTAATCGACTAGTTAGTAAAATGCTCAAAAACTAATGTCCAAGTGTTCATCCATAGGAGAAATCTGGACGATTGTCACTTTTTGATTCTTTTTTCAAGCAATTTTCAATGTAAATTTTTAAAAAATGGTCATCAATTAGACATTATGCAAAAATATCACATTATCTTTTAAATGTATTTTTTCTTTTAATTTTTAAGGCGCATTTTTTTTATTTAAAGGACAATTTAATGTTTGTTGTCACACTATATACCACTGAACAGTATTGGCGCTATAAGTATACTGTTAGTAGCAAACAGCAATAATTTTCTTTTGATAAAAAAGTTTTCAATTAAATTTTATAACCATTTCACACAGAGTCTAAATCAATGGTAAGGTTTTTCAGCAACCAAAATCATTGAAATATTTCACGAAAAAAAAATACTTAATGCATATCTTTTACTTTGATAGTCTTTTCAATTATCAGCTGCCTCGTTTGGTAAAAAAAAAACCAAACAGTTCAGTTTATGTTTATAAACAATATATAAACAAAAGAAAAGGATAACAATCCCAGCAGCTGATTTCTTTTTGTCTTTTGAAAAACAGCAACCGGCTAATAAATTTTATACCAACAATCATTCAGATCATATCAAAAAATTAAATATTTGATTTCAGTTCAACAAAGAATCACAGAAGAATAAAGTTCTTTTAAAAACCAATGCCAAAAATCTTTAAGAGCTCTACCATGCCGATGGATGAGCCAACCTAAAGAGCACTACTCAAACACGTGCTTTCGGTTGCTTCATTAAACTTCTTACTGAACAGTTTACGGACCATCCCAAAAACTATTTCTCTCTTCATTCTCTCTTTTCCTTTCCCCTCTCCCCTCACCCCCTGTAGCTACCTATCCTTCACTCAGGCTGTAGCAACACCTTGTTCAACAGGTGCCTGCTCGCCAGGTGGCGTTAGTGTCCAGGGGTCGTCGGTGGGAGGGGCGTGTCGGGATCTTCTCGTTGGTCCGTCTTTGTCGCTCGCGTGTGTAGCGATGGAGGCAGTAGCCGGTCTGTTTTTTCTTTTTCTTTTTTACGTGCCCAAGTTTTAGTTTCTTTTCTTCTATTTTCTTTGATTCGTTTCTTTTTTCTTTTTATTGTTTTTCGGCTGCTGTTTCCCTTTTTCTTTTCATCCACGCCGCGGACGAAAGGTGTGCGGTTCGTATTTGAGGGATGTTGCAGGGTGTGTGTTGTGGTAAGGGAAGAAAAATAAAAATGAGAAAGAATAATTTTATTACGTTACGTATATTAATAAATTACATTTGAATTTCTAACTATTTTTAGATGTTCTCAGATGTGAAATATTTTCCAATCACACGCGTATTTTTACAATCCTTCAATATCATTGTTTTATTTATGTATTTTTATTATTCAGTAACACAATGACAGTAAATGTTACTGATGCTACGAGTGATATATATTTACTGTTACTCATAACATGTAAATGATACATATTTATTAGCACATTGAAAAAAAATTTTTTTTTTTTTATTTCCAATGGCAAGGCAATACAAAAAGGGGGACAACACAGAATAAAAAAAGAGAAAGAAAATGTGCACAAAAAAGTTTAACAAAGTTGACCAAAGTCATTGACTTAAGAGTTTTCTAACTTGACAGTATCTCGCCTTTTCGGATTTGCCATGAAGTGCCAAGTAACGATGGAGATGAGATCGGTTCATTAGTTTTGCCTAATCACAAAGAGAGCAATTTGGTGGGTCGAAAATCCCAATGCGATGTAGATGTTCATTAGATCAGTTCTATTTGATTGAGACAACCATCTGCATTCCATTTCATTACATTACGTATGTTAATAAATCACATTTGAATTTCTAACTATTTTTAGATGCCTCAGATGTGATATCATTTCCAACAAGTATTTTACGATCCTTCAATATCATTCTTTTTATTTATTTATTTTTAATATTCAGTAACATTTATCATCATTTCCATATTTATTAGCACATTGAAGGCAATACAAAAAAGGGGGACAATACAGAATAAAAAAGAAAACGTGCACAAAAGAATTCAACCAGGTTGACCAAAGTCATTGCCTTAAGGGTTTTCTAACTTGCCAGTATCTCGCCTTCTCGGATTTGCCATGAAGTGCCAAGCATCGATGGAGATGAGCTCGGTTCATTAGTTCTGTCAAATCACAAGCAGGGCAGTTTGTTGGTCGAAAATCCCAATGCGATGTAGAATGCGACTTTGTTAAGCTCCATCAGATAAGATTTATATTATTGCTTGAATTAGATTACATCGATTTTTTAAAATCAATTTGTGGAATTCAATCAATCAATTTTCAATCAATACAAACTGATTCACAGTAATTGTATGCTATAATCTATTTCAGGGGTCTCCAAACTTTCTAGCTTTAGGGCCATACTATTTACAGCAGTAAGTACCAAGGACCAAAACCGTTTTAATTTTTTCTGCCATTATCTATAATTTCTAGACCAGTCCCCGAGTACGCGCTCTGAGCAAACATATACTTGCTAACTACAAACTATTGTCAGTGAAAAATCACAATTACATAAATATCATTAGTATTTTCTTACAAATGGATACCCGCTGTTTCATTCGCGTTAATTTAGTAACCGCGGGATGTTCACTAGTTTATAATGTTAGCGGGATTCATTTCAATTATTATATCTATATTAGTTGTTATGCTTAAGTTAAATTTTCCGCGTATTATGCTTGTCATTAAGCTTTAAGTAGCAAGTCAATAAAACCGAGTTATTATCATTCTGTGTTTTTTTATCCAACTTATTACAGCAACAATAAGCTATTCGCTGTCGCGGGCCGGATTGATGACACTGGCGGGCCGGATTTGATCCGCGGACCGTAGTTTTTTAGGCCGTAGTACCCACTATTTCACTAAATTAACAGCGATTTCAAATCAAGTCCATAAAGTCACAGGTTCAAAGTGAATGGGGACAAATTACAAAGGTCTTGAACTTTGATTAGTTAAAAAATCTCTTCCAAGCACGTTCCAAAAGACATTTCATGCTGACCAGCATTTGCGTATCGTATTGTGGCAGTCGCTACAAAACACTGCCACAATAGAGAGTTTTTGCATACCGTACGTTAGTTACCGTAGGACGTCCGTTAGCTTTTTCTCCCTAGCGCGCATGCTCATGGGAAATTATGTTTCCTATATAGTTATGTTTCCTGCAAATAGGAAATTATGTTTCCTATGAGCATGCACGCTAGGGAGAAAAAGCTAACGGACGTCCTACGGTAACTAACGTACGGTATGCAAAAACTCTCTAATATCACAGATTCGATTCATTTTTTTTTTTAAGCAGTGGTTTGAAATGCAAGGCAACAGCATTAGCTTTGTTTTTGTACATATCAATACTGAGATACTGTGGTATTGTAGCCGAAATACGTCAGAAAATTATATAATAATACATGTTTTATAATAATAGTGCTTTAAATACTGGACATTCAATTTTTTAAGCTGTGTCACAATCAAGAAAGTTGTATAGTATTTATAACAAAAATTCAATTTATAAATTAAAACCTCTAAAATTCCATAAATTAATTATCCTCTATTTTAATAATTATACTAAATTATGTTATAGCCATATAAAACAGATATATTATTGTTAAATTTCAGAAAAGATAAAATTTATGTATATATTTTGCGCCTATACATTTCTAATCCATTACTGAGACTAAATATATGGTGTAGATAATTTTGATAATTACTATATAATTAGCTAACTAATTTCCCGGCACTGCAGCCCATGGTGGGCAAAACCATGGTAAGCCTACTGGCAGAGTTTGAGACAGGAGATGGTCTCTTTTTACAGGGTAAGGTTGTCAGCCCTATGCTCTACAGTCGTTATACCGGGATCTATGGTTTGAAGTGAATTTCGAACCACTACGAGCATTCATTTTAAAGCCGGGAAACGAATCCGAAATTTGTGGCACTTAATTTGCTAATCACTTGGCCATCAACTACCACCACTATTACTATATAAATAGTATACAAAATTTTTTTTCTGTTTAAAAATTCTATGAAATAAAAAAATAAAATTGTATTTTGCTTTGCACATTTTACATGCTCATGCATAAGCAGCTTCAAAATGAGAAATCTGCATTGTAATTTGCTGGAAAGATACACAATTATATATAATTTATTTATAAACTAATAAATAACGTGCAAATAATCGTTTTCATGCGAATATGAATAACAATGTCATATGTGAATATGTTCATATAAAAAAAAGTTCCATTGCCGATACTTGAACTTAAAATCAGCAGGTTGATAATGAAGCGCTATCTACTATTTCTACTGAACAGACTATTTCTACTATCCATACTATTTGAGCACAACGAACTAACAAATGTACGATTCTTACATGTTCTTGCGATATTTTCTCGAGTTGATGCTTTTATTACTGTAATTATTATATCAATGAACTAACCCTATTGGTATACAACTTATATAGTACATAGAAGAAGGTAGTACATGTAGTTATGTAGTACAAAAGAAAATAGAATGAAAAAAAAATCGGTGGGTGAAATGTTTGGTCTTTCCCTTATCCAGCCACACAATTTATACGGTGCCTAGGCAATAATGTAAAGAGTTATGAATTAATAGCCGCTGGATGAGAATTATTGAGGAACATTATATATATATATATATATATATATATATATATATATATAACCTTTCACGTAATCCTACATGTAAAACTCTCATGGAGCGGCATATCCACTTAGAATACATGGCAATACAGGGACATCCCCTTAGAATACATGGCAATACAGCAACGTCCATTTAGAATTCATGGTGCAATCCAAAGCACGAATTGAATTCGCGCATTACTTGGACGCATACTGAACTACCAAGTGATTTCATGTCGAAATTTAAGAACTTTTTTTAGTTACATTGTAAATTAGTGATGGCAGTTTGTTTCTTTAATCTTCTAGTTCTTTCCTTTTTTTTTATGTAGTTTTGCGATGAGTACACTAATTCTAGAACATCCTACGTTTTTAGAACTGAATAATACATAAAACACATTAATTAAAAGAAAGTATTTCGGAATATCTCATTAAAGAAATAATAATTTATTGAAATAGATTATTTTAAATCATAAATTTTTCTATTTGATTATCAAAAATTAGAAAACATTTTGTTAATTAAGAAAAAAAATTTTATTTTTGATATTTTTGCATAGAATAATTAATTTTGGCTTCTAAACTTTATTTTTAATAATATACCAAGGATAAATACTAATATAATTAAAAAACATTGTTATATTAATACAATTTTATGAGGATAGCATAAGTTTTAAATGAAAAATGTATAGCATTCCAGATACTTTTAAAAAGATAAGAAAAATATTTATTTATATAAAATTAAGCATTTATTACAAATTATAAAATTTTTATAAATTTTTACTTTTTGTGTATAAAATTTTAATATAATTTTAATTTTTGTATATTAAATTTTATTATAATTTTACTTTTTTTTGTTATAAAACTGAATTTAATTTAAATTAATTGACGGAAATATATAAAAAAAATGCATTAGAAATGCTTTATAACAGGAAGGAGAATTTGAAAAAAATTTGTATTTAATTACATAATAAACCTTATCAATGATCGATCATATTTATCAAATTTAAGCATTGTATTATGTTTTTAAATAACTTAATAAGAAACTATATAGAAAACAATACATAATTAAAGGTTAAAGGACCTATTTGCAGCAACAATAAGTTTTGCTGAATATTCATATTATGCATAAATAATAAATAATGAAAACTAAAAAAACAAGCTTAAGCTATTAAATTTAATGTTCACAATCTAAATACAAGAAAATAAATTAATATAATTAAAATAGCTTATAAAAAAAGTGAAAGTTCCAGGTGTACGTACAACAACAATTAACAAAAGAATAACTTCCCTTGCCCTTGAAAAAAGCGAACGAAGTTATCTAGATTACACCATTAACAACAAAAATTCAAGGTCAAAAACTCGACTGTCTCTACTGTTGAAAATATGATTTTTAAGATTTATAATCACCACGCTTACGAACACCAACAATATCCTTAGAAGAAAAAAAAAAAAAAAAGAAGAATTAAGAAGATATTCATAGCTTTCAACATAATTGCTTTCTCGCTTTTAAAAACAATGAAAGCAAAAACTCGTAAACTTTTAACAATCTTTTTTCGGCCACTATAAAAATCGTTTGTACCTGCTCAGAAGGCGATCTTAAAAAGTCAGCAAAGGAAATAAAAATTAAGAAAAGATGTTTAAAAAAAAAAAAAAAAAAAAAAAAGTAAAACAACCACTAATGGTTCCTTTTTTAGATGAGGCAGATGTCCGGAGATCGACGGCGTTTGAATGGATCGTTTTCATATAAGAGGCATTGCGTGTTTGGATTTCGAATAAGGTTATTTTCATTTGGAACTTGGCAACTTCCGTCGCTCCCGGCGAGCCATGGGCAGGCCTACAAAGTGAGCTCTGTGTCACCGGTTGGAGGAATGATGAGGGGTTTTCCATTTGAAAATCGGCGATTTTATTTTGTTTATCGAAATAGATGAATGTGTACTCTATGACTTCTAATCAGGTCGAGATCAAATGGTGGATAAGAAAGAAAATAAATACCATAATTGAAAGCTGAAAAACGGTTTCTTCTATGATTTTAGACATAAAATTTACTTCTGAATGACACAAGGTAAAAAGTAAGTTCTGTAAGTTCACGAGTACACAATACAATTAGCTCTGTAAGTTTTCAAGTACAAAGTATAAAGTAAACTCTGTAAGTTCACAAGTACAAAGTAAGCTCTGTAAGTTGCCAAGTACAAAGCATAAATTAAGCCCTGTAATTTGTCAAGTACAAAGTACAAAGTAAGCTCTGTAATTTTTCAAGTACAAAGGTACAAAGTAAGCTCTGTATCACCGGTTGGAAGAAAGATGAGGGGTTTTCCATTTGAAAATCGGCGATTTTATTTTGTTTATCAAAATAGATGAATGTGTATTCTATGACTTCTAATCAGGTCGAGATCAAAGGCGATTTTATTTTATTTATCAAAATAAATGAATGTGTAATCTGTGGCTTGTAGTCAGGTCGAGATTAAATGATAGGGAAAATAAATACCATAATTAACGGTTTCTTCCATGATTTTAGTCATAGAATTTCATTCTGAATGACATTAAGTACAAAGTAAGTTCTGTAAGTTCGCAAGTACAAAACAAGCTCTGTAAGTTCTCAAGTACAAATTACAAAGTAAGCTCTGTAAATTCACAAGTACAAAGTAAGCTCTGTAAGTTCTCAAGTACAAAGTACAAAGTAAGCTCTGCAAGTTCTCAAGTACAAAGTAAGAGGCCTACAAAGTAAGCTCTGCGTCACCGGTTGGAGGGATGATAAGGTGTTTACCATTTGAAAATCGGCGATTTTATTTTGTTTATCAAAATAAATGAATGTGACTTATGAACATAAAAGAAAATAAATGAAATGAACTCTATGACTTCTAATCAGGTCGAGATCAAATGACAGGGATAATAAATACCATAATTAAACGCTGAAAACGGTTTATTCTATGATTTTAATCATATAATTTCATTCTGAATGACACAAAGTACAAAGTAAGTTCTGTAAGTTCACAAGTACAAAGTAAGAGGCCTACAAAGTAAACTCTGTAAGTTCTCAAGCACAAAGTAAAAAGTAAGCTCTGTAAGTTCTCAAGTACAAAGTACAAAGTAAGCTCTGCAAGTTCTCAAGTAAAAAGTGAGCTCTGTAAGTTCTCAAGTACGAAGTACAAAGTAAGCTCTGTAAGTTCTCAAGGACAAAGTAAGAAGCCTACAAAGTAAGCCCTGTGTCACGGGTTGGAAGGATGATGAGGGGTTTTCCATTTGAATATCGGCGATTTTATTTTGTTTATCAAAATAGATGAATGTGTACTCTATGACTTCTAATCAGGTGGAGATCAAATGGCAAAGATAATAAATATCGTAATCAAACGCTGAAAAACGGTTTCTTCTATGATGTTTAAATGATTTTAGTCACAGAATTCCCTTCCGAATTGCTTGGTTTGGTTTGTCACTTTACGGTCATTTTGTGCACAATTTAGGCCAATTAGACCGGGACATACAGTTTAACGTGGATTCCGAATCATTAACAAACATCCATGCCACCGCCAGAATTCGAATCTAGAGCCTGTGGTACCAAAGGACAGAGAGTTAGCTAATTGACCTCAGGCAGCCCTTCATAATGAGTAATAAAAAACCCATTAATTTTATTTATCAAATGAGATCCGAAATATTACAAGAAGGCATTTTTCCTCCCCTTCACATCGGGTTCGAGTCCCAATGGTGCCATGGATGTTTGTAGTAGTTCGAAATCCACTTTAAACTGTAGCTCACGGTCTGTTTAGCTCTCGTGTGACCGTAGAGCGACAAACCAAACCAAACGAAACCTTCCTTTCACTTTACTGGATTAATATTCCAAGTCTTCTGGATGCAACCTGGGTAATGCTTAATTTGCTACAATTCCACGATAACAACTGAGAATCAAGTATCTGGCATTGAAAAAAAAAATATTTTTTTCTATTTAAAAAACAATAGTGTAAAGACATAAACATAACTTTTGAATGGGCCTGAATGGCCGAGTGGCTAGCGCTCTGGCGCTCGGTACCACAGGTTTCGGGTTCGAGTCCCGGCGGTGCCATGGATGTTTGTACTGGTTCGGACTTTAAACCGTAGGTCCCAGTCTAACATGATCGTGGAGAGTGACATATTGAAAATAAGGAAAAACTAACTGTTCGTATATGTGATTAGGGGATTATAGTCCTTGCTGCTTCACTTCTCCATGTACCACTTCATTCATCACATAACTTTCGAATGTATATAAAATACAAACACACAAAAGAGTACAAAATACAAATTCCCATGAATTACGAAAGCCAAATAAAAAAGATATGTGAATACAAATTAAGTTATTCAACGTAGAACAAAAAATAATTAAAAATTCTTGTTCAACGATAATTTTTCAACAAAGCAAAATGATTGAAAAGCTTATTTATGTATCACTCGTGTGTCGTACAAAGAAAAAAAGTGTGGATTTAAAAGTTACTGTCAATCCAAAGTTAATAAATTTGTAGAAATATCCGTTCTATTCATAGCTCTTTAACATCATTTTTTTTTTCATTCTAATGCAGCTGGCAACCACTTAGACAATTGTCTTTGATGCCTTAAGGCAAGTGCTGCACAGACATTACTCACTTTGCATTACCCAGGGGTGCCTGTAACTTGAAGATAAGCCACGGACGTGGAGCAACAATGCCCCCGTATTCGCTCTACGATCCTATTAGGACCGGGACCTACGGTTTAAAGTGGATTCCGAACTACTACAAACACCCATGGGCAAGCTGGGATTTGAACCCGATACCTATGGGCGCTAGCCACTCGGCCATCAGGCCCCACCTCTTTAACATCATAGTCGAGTGGATTTAATTTCTTAACTGAACTTTCTTTAAAACTTTCGAAAGAAGTCCAATGGTGATCATGTACATTAAATTTCTTAGCTAATAAAAATAACCTTTAAAAAATATTATATTTACGGAAACTAGTTTAAGCTAACTTCTCAAAATTTTATCAGACATTTCATTGATTTTTTCAATAAAGTGTCACGTTTATTGAATTTTCAGTCAATATATATATAACATAAATAACAACAAAAACCAAAGAGCTGTCACTTTTTGAGAATATGATTTGTCTTAGGGCTTTCTATTTTACTATTTTTGTATTAAAAAAAGGGTATATGCTTTCTATTTCAAAGTTTTTTTTATTTTCAAATCAATAAAGTACATTTTTGAAATCAGTGATTTATCCCTACTTTTTCAATGTATACTTCTTTAAATTAATTATATTAACTTTATAAAAAATTTCACTGACTCAAGGTCTGCCTTATAGGCACTTAATAAAGATTTCTCAAGTACCATTTTGAGCATTATATCTCTTTTAGAATAAATAAACTGCTTGCATACAATATGTATCCCACAATGGATCCTTACTCGTGTAGATTTGGAATTTAATGACAATGCAGATTCTTTCGCGAATAATGCCAGAAGTCTGGAGCAGACTGCCATTCTTAATTCCCTTGCAGATGAAAATGCTCTGAGAAATTTTAATCTTATAATTCCTTCTAAGATCAAAACTAAATACCAAATTACAGAACTGAATGTCGACAGAAAAACAGCTACTACTGTCACGATCGTAAGGTTGAAGCACAACAAAAATATGAAAATTTCTGCTGATGGCCTTAAAAAATACCAAAAATGTGGCAAATGTCCTGATATCGAGCTTATTCCTCCTCATGTCTTTGATTGCTTAGCTGTAGCAGCCGCCATACCTTGTCTGGACCATCCCTCGGAAGATTATTTATATTCTGAGCTGGCAATCAACATAGCCAATATTATTCGGGAGCACCACGATATTTGATTCCCTTATACTCTTTAGAGGATACAACAACAACAACTTTATAAAATATAATAAACCAATCATAGGTAAGTGATAATCTTTAGAAAGTGTTCGATTCAGCTGGTGGCGAAAGCGTTTAGTCCTTACCTTGACAAATTAGACTAGGCGGAAATTACGACAGAGAATCTCGCATTTATGGGTTTGGAGTTTGAAGAGCTTCACCTAGAACAATACGGGGCAATTATCCCCTGAAAAATGTTGTTCACACAGATATAGGAAACACCATTGAACAACGGAAGTGGTGACCACGGTTTATTAGATTATTAGACCATATGATGAGGATGCATATGCTTTCTCATGTCAGTGGAAATAATGAGTGTTTGCAAATGTAATTTCTTCTGATTATGGTGCCATAAGCAATTGAATTAACATGACACATTCCGTAATAGTTGTCATTGCTGGCATTGCGGTTTAGTAGATTATTGGACCATATGATGAGGATGCATATGCTTTCTCATGTCAGTGGTGAGAATTTGCAAATGTAATTTCTTCTGATTATTTTAAGCCTAATTGAAAACATGACACATCCCGTAATAGTTGCCATTGCTGTCATTGCGGTTTATTAGATTATTGGACCATATGATGAGGATGCATATGCTTTATCATGTCAGTGGAAATAATGAATGTTTGCAAATGTAATTTCTTCTGATTATGGTGCCATAAGCAATTGAATTAACATGACACATCACGCAATAGTTGTCATTGCTACAATTGAGGTTGGGCTCTTGGCACCACTTTAGTTTAGATAGAACAAGGGTGGAATTTGGGAAGTATCCTTTCTCTCACCTTTTCAAGTCTAATGGGAGGAACTTTACAACGTATATAGATAATTTATTATTTGTTGTTTCGTAAATATCTTTAATTGCTAACATAAAAGAAGAATGTATACATTTTCTTCAATGTACTGCATCAATCAGAATTTCAAAGCACTTTTGTTGCACTTAAAAAGACTGCTTAAAAGTTTTCCTTTAAGAACTCTTTTCTAAGTTCAAAAATAAATCAAGTATAATTTTTTTCTTATTTATGTTTTACGGTATAAATTTTTTAAAAATGTTGTAATGAATTCATGTTCAACATGATGTAACTGGTTTTGAAAACAAAATATGTTAATGAAATGTATATGATTAATCTTCAATTCATGCAACAAATTATTTTCAAGAAATTGGTTACAAAGCATCTGATAAATATACATTTGCATGTATAATCGAAAATGTAGATGTTATCTTGAAATTTCTCGGAAATAATTTTTTTTCAGTAGTATTTAGTTTGGAGTTTCTATGTGGAACATAACTATCTTTGAAAACAAAATAAGTTAATTACGCATATTGGACTTTTCAGTTAAATCTGACTAATCAATCAATTTCAAGAAATACGAGTATTATCTTTTCCAATCACATGTAAAACTAATAGAAAAATGTAATTACTTGGACGCATTTGATTCATTTTTTTATTTATTACAATCAATCTACCCAACTTAATTTATATAAAAATTTGGGCAAAAGTTCTATGACAAATGGATTTTGTCAATATACATTTCCATCACATGTAGCACCGAAAAGCATATTTAAATTAAAAATGGCACTGTCCTTGACATCTATGTGAAATTTGACGTCAAAATATTCATTAGTGTTTGAGTTACGCTTAGATTTGTGAGACGCTAAAACTAATTCTAGCGATTTTTGAAATGTCTGAATTAATTGAGCAAAGAACTTTAATTAAATTTTGTTTGCGGAAACGTGTAGAATGTGGCAGAAGGCATTCATGAGCATTCCTATATCGGACAGAAATGTTTAGAAGGGGTATAAGCAGTTCAAAGAAAGCAGAGAACGCGTTGAAGACGAAGAGCCCTCTGGCCGACCATCAACCTCAACCGACAAAGCCCACGTCTAAAAAATTAAAGATTTGGTGCTTGCAAACCGTCAATTTACAATTAGAGACCTTGCTGGTGATGTAGGAATTTCAAAAGGATCGGTCAATTCCATTTTGGACCTCAAACGCGTCAAATCTCGATTGGTATCGAAAACACTGAATGCGCCAGCTCACACTGCCTTAATTCTTCGTGACTTTTTCGCCAAAAATGAAGCCCATATCGTTCCACAACCCCCGTATTCGCACCGTGCGACTCCTGGCTATTCCCTGAACTCAAAAGAGCACTCCGGGGACACCGTTTTGAGTCGATTGAAGAGATTTAACGTGAATCGGCGCGCGCTTTGATGGCCATCCCTGCCGATGGCATTTTAGCATTCAATGAAGATTGGAAAAAAGTTGGCATAAGTGCATTGTGTCCGGACGGGATTACTTTGAAGGCGATGAAATAAATTTGGAAGAATAAATAAAGAGTTTTTGAAAAACAAAAATTGGTCTTACTTTTTGAGGCCCAGTAGTACTATAACAATGCATTCGATGTATCTTAAATTTAACAAAATCAATCCATCTAATTCGTAATACAAAAATATGGATAATCAAGTTATTTGATCAATAGACATTGCCACTTTCTTTTCCAATCACATACAAAAGCAGATTTTACGTTTAAGAAGTCTTGGATTTCAGATCCTTCTTTCTGTGGTTCGGACAAACCTCAGTAAAATTAATCACTTGGCTGGTTTTTTCGACTCTTGCTACAAAGTTACTACTTTTTTTTCCCTAAGAAACTACATGCTTTTAAGTGGAACAGTTCTACCGAAAAAATACTTTGCGATCTTCCTTTCTTTTTTTGGAATTAACTTTTTCTTTCTCGTTCCAAATTTGTTCGATCGTTTTTTCTTAATTGGAAAATGGAGAGTTTTGGTCCAAGTTCATTTGTTTAATTGAAAAGTTTTATAATGAGAAGAGGAGAAAAAAAAATTCGTTCGATACATTGTTTCTTAAAAAAGGTTTAGAGAGAATTTCACTGTTTGTTCTTGAGTTATCAAAGCTTTGATATTACTTTTCTTATTCTTTTTAGTCTTCTTCTAATATTTTAAAGAAATTCTCATTAAAAATTTTTATTTCCAAAAATTCAAAATTATAAAAAATCGAACATAAAATTATTACAAGAAATATTCAAAACCAGAAATATAAACAAACTTTTAAATTAAAGAGAATATTAAATGTTTACAAATATAATACAGAACAATAAATATGATACAAATAACCGTCTAAGAACACGATTGTTAGGTTCTTTAAAAAGTTGAGTTTTACAAATTGGTTTTGTTAAAAATTGGTTTTAGCAATCATAGAAAAGTGTAAAAATCAGAGTAGAATACCATTTTTCTAAAACCTACTACTAAATACTTTATTTTATATAAAAGAGAAATATGTTGAAAATAATATTTCTTTAAAAAATAATATTACATATTAATATCAGTGCTTTCTTGTCAACAATACTTATCCCATTAAATAATATAAAAAATAAATTTTATTATAAATTCTCAATAATTTTGAAGGAGTGCTATGTGAAAGCTATTTTTTCTTAATTATTGAATTGTATTAGAGTGAAGTGACCTGCTAGAAATTTTCTCAACCATCGAGTTTCTTTTTGACAAATTTGTTGAAGAAAGTGATTACTTTTAATGAAAGGACGTTACCCGTAAAGTTTATACACAGATAATGAAATGCTTAAAATTATTTACCATAGGACCCATCAATTGCTAACAATAAACCGGTGAAATCGTGATGCATGCTTGTATTCGTCTACATAAATATTTCTAAATATTTTTAATGTTATCCAGCTATATATTATGCCAAGAATTTCTAAAACATTGCTCTAGATGTAAGACATATTGCTGTGCTACAATCTGAAGGTCCATCATGTCTCATAAATATTAAATTGGCGAAAATTTGGTGACCGAGTTATGTGAGCTGTAGGGGGCCTGGTATATTGTTGGAAAAGGTGATGACGTACTATAAAGGGTAAGGATGACAGGATGATTTACTATTTGAATCTGGGTAACGCAGGATGCTTTGTGGTACACTACTATAGCACACCATACTATTATATTAGAAGTAATAGTTATGAGCCTCCATAAAGCGAAAGCTGATTAGAATCATTGATTAGAAATCTTCAAGCACAGATACTATGGTCATTTTGCTCTAAGACTGAAACAGGATTCAAACCAAGTTCGCTATATGATGCCAGTCTGTTGACAGGCGTTGACGAAATCACACCAAACGACTTTGTCATTTTGGGGTTACAGGCAAACGTTTTAAACTCTGTTGTGATCGTTAACTCGCCTCTGCCAAATGGCATGAGATGGTAGAAGTTATCACGGGGTATGGAAGTAGCTGTAGCACATTAAATAATGGGCAATAATATTTTTAGGATAGTTTTGAAGTGTCACAGAGTCATCCGATTTTCTCTCATTAATGGACTTCGGAATCCAGAATCTTCATTCCACATATGAATTCCTTGGAGCAAACTTTATTGCCAGCACCTTTTCAGAGAAGTGTATGCCCGGTACAGGCGGCGGCTTATTGTTCAATAGGACCAGACAGTTTTAAGACGTTACTGATTCGAAGTCATACAATTGGCTATAAAGTCTTCATCAACGTTGGAAAGACATTATCATATTAATGTATATACAGGGATGTCCAATAGAGACAATGATTAAAAGAAGTAATCTGCAATTGCTACCTGCTTTATTCCAAGCTAATATCACTAGCTGTTCAACAGAAATGAGTTCTATAATGGAAAGTTAATATTCATTGTCAGGGAAAAGTTAATCATTTTCATACTTGATTCAAAGGAATATGCATGAAATTTGGATAATTTTAATGAGTGATTTCTTTTCTGCAAAGAAGTGTTTGTCTTGAGACATTGTTTGATAATCTATAATTACGGCAATTGGAACAATTTCATGCACATCTACTATTAAAACTTTCAATGAAATTTTATTTTGAAATAAAATTTTTTTTTTTTATACATTAAGCTAATGCGCTTCCATGATACTTTTGTGTAAGCCTTTGGACTTATCTTTAAAGGTTTTCACGATATGATTTTCACTATAATTTAAGGAATTATCCCCTAATAGCTAGAAGCTAGTACTAAAAAGCTTGTAATTTAATTTCTTAAAAACATAACGACAAAACAAATTAAATTTTAGAAAGCTAAATTTTCAAATATTTCATTACATATACATAAAAAAAATTGCATATTTTGATAGAAATTTCCGTTTTTTACATAGTTGGCTGTCTTAAAAGCTGCAAAATATTCACAATACTCCATATTCTAACATGACATTAATAAATTAGAACTACCAAAGAATATTAAGACTGAGCGCAGAATTGCAAAATAAAACCTTGAAAATAAGTTATGACTTTTGAAGTAATGAATAGTTATTTGAAAATAGTTAATTGAATTGGTAATATTCTTGTTGGTTAAAGATATTTTTTTATATTTAAAAATAAATAAACATAATCGTTATTTTCATAACTTTTGAATTTTTTTTTTCCAAAAATGTATAGCTGTTTTGATTGTAAAGATGACCTTAAAATTCTCAGGGTATGAACGAAAATTAAATAATTTCGTTCGTTTCGTTTCTTTTTAAATAAAAAAGCTAATTTATTAATGAATTTCACGTTCGTTTTCTAAATCTATATGGGTCTAATCTGATCAAGATAACTTTATAGGTACTCATTAACTTATTTTACTGCTCAGTATTACTTAACTTGGTATATAACCCCCTAATCAGAAAACTTAAATTGTCTAGGCTTGTAATTACCTACCTTATGAGGGTGACAAGCCTGTAAGATGCACCACGCCATCTTCAATAAAAGAAAGCCGCAGAAATTCTATGGCGACACTATGTACCGTATCCCTAAGGGCACGTTATAAAAACCTTACCCTAATGTCCCGAAAAAGAACATAATAAACAAAGAGCCTGGTGATTTATCCTTAAAATTCCATTACCTCACCATCTGCCAGTGCTTGCGAAGCTGGCAATTAAGGCCAAGTTATAGCATCTAAGGTAAACATTAAATTTGGTGCCATACTACTAATATCATGCATAAATGTATGATTAAAGGTACAGGGTATTGGTACGTATGCCAATTCAGGTAATGTGCTGCATATGTATTGGGGTAGGATCGGTCTGGTGTTCTAAGAAGGGGAGGTACCTGAAGTCTTCTGGGTTGATGGAGACTGCTTTTTAAGAGGAGGGTGACAAGCCTGTTTGTTCCATGGAGTCTTTGTTTTATTATTCGCATTATCGTCTGCGCTTGGGTGTGGTAGATGTCGTAGTATGTATAACGACGAGCCTTGAAAATACTGATTAGGGATTTCTCGTCGGCATTTTTGTGTTCTTTTTTTTATGCTGGATGTTAGCGGCGGGACGGTTTCTTTTGAAACGTCGCCGTCTTCCATTAGTGACCTTGTGTTTTAAAAGGAACATTATGTTCGTAAAGAACTCAGCAAAAGCAATTTTTATTTTTTGTGGTAGAAGATCATAGCGTGCTGGTCATTTTATCGGAATTTTATTCTTTATAATTTGCTATTTCTAATCTATTATGTGGAATTCTTGTAGTGACATTGATTTTGTTATATTTAAGGTTCGATTTAAGTCTTTCGTTCTAATATTTCTTTCTGTTTATATCTAACATAAGATCGTACCATGCTGGTGATTTTATTGGAATTTTATTCTTTATAATTTGCTATTTCTAATCTATTATGTGGAATTCTTGTAATGACATTGATTTTGTTATATTACAGGTTCGATTTAAGTCTTTCGTTCTAATATTTCTTTCTGTTTATATCTAACATAAGATCGTACCATGCTGGTGATTTTATTGGAATTTTATTCTTTATAATTTTCTATTTCTAATCTATTATGTGGAATTCTTGTAATGACATTGATTTTGTTATATTTAAGGTTCGATTTAAGTCTTTCGTTCTAATATTTCTTTCTGTTTATATCTAACATATGATCGTACCATGCTGGTGATTTTATTGGAATTTTATTCTTTATAATTTGCTATTTCTAATCTATTATGTGGAATTCTTGTAGTGACATTGATTTTGTTATATTTAAGGTTCGATTTAAGTCTTTCGTTCTAATATTTCTTTCTGTTTATATCTAACATAAGATCGTACCATGCTGGTGATTTTATTGGAATTTTATTCTTTATAATTTGCTATTTCTAATCTATTATGTGGAATTCTTGTAATGACATTGATTTTGTTATATTACAGGTTCGATTTAAGTCTTTCGTTCCAATATTTCTTTCTGTTTATATCTAACATAAGATCGTACCATGCTGGTGATTTTATTGGAATTTTATTCTTTATAATTTTCTATTTCTAATCTATTATGTGGAATTCTTGTAATGACATTGATTTTGTTATATTACAGGTTCGATTTAAGTCTTTCGTTCCAATATTTCTTTCTGTTTATATCTAACATAAGATCGTACCATGCTGGTGATTTTATTGGAATTTTATTCTTTATAATTTTCTATTTCTAATCTATTATGTGGAATTCTTGTAATGACATTGATTTTGTTATATTACAGGTTCGATTTAAGTCTTTCGTTCCAATATTTCTTTCTGTTTATATCTAACATAAGATCGTACCATGCTGGTGATTTTATTGGAATTTTATTCTTTATAATTTGCTATTTCTAATCTATTATGTGGAATTCTTGTAATGACATTGATTTTGTTATATTACAGGTTCGATTTGAGCCATTCATTCTAATATTTCATTCTATTTATATCTAAAATATGAAATGAAATGTTGATCGTGAGTTTGCTTCTATTTTTAAGGTTTAATTAATTAAAAATTAATCAAATATAAATTTTTTCTGAATCCATTATATTTTTATAGAATGTATAACCAAAATCACAAAAATATTTTTACTGGTTATCTTTAATTTAATATAACTGTAGTTAATGATTTTCAAATTACTTATAAATTAACATTAATTGAAAAGTTCAAAAGTTTCAAAAAATCCAACACTCACATATTTTTTTTATATCATCAAAAATTCATATAAATCTTTACCAATCAATTTATTCGGTTTTAATTGATTTTTTTCAAAATTTCACAATTATTTCTGTATTAGTATGTACTAATTAGTAAGTTATTATGTAATTATGTACTATTATGTACTAATTAGTAAGTTGTTGTTGTTGTTGTTACTTATCCCACTTGGTAGATATCTAATAATTAGTAAGTTATTATGTACTTATGTACTATTAATATGCACTAATTAGTAAGTTATTATGCAATTATGTACTATTTAAGTTATGATGTAATTATGTACTATTATGTGCTAATTAGTAAGTTATTATGCAATTATGTACTATTTAGTATGTTATGATGTAATTATGTACTATTATGTGCAATTAGTAAGTTATTATGTACTATTATGTACTAATTAGTAAGTTATTCACAAAACTGAATAATTTTTTTTTTTTTTAAATCAGCGCGTTCGTATTTAGTTTTCAGATTTAGTTTTAATAATTTATTTTAAAATATTATGCTCATAATGTTCCATGTTTATTTAAGTTAAACATAGGCATATTTTAGTGGTGAAATGACTAATATGAAAAATCAACGCTAGTAAAGCGGAAATGACATCAGATTGAAAGGTTCTTTTTATGCGTCTCTGATCTCCTGTCATGCGTATTTGGTTACGCTAACATGCGTCCTTAAACATTTAGTCTTACTGCTGGTCAAGTATTTTCAATTGTTAAAAAATCTGTAATCAAAACTATTGCATGTTAAAGATTATAGCATTGCTTTATTTTTATAGAATATAAAGTGAAATTCTATGAAAAAATTGAAATTTTATAAATTATTATAAACCTATTATCTATTATCTATTATAAACTATCATAAAACTATTATCTATTATAAAATATTTAAACCTATTAGAAATTATATAAACTATTGATATATTATAAAGAATTGCTATGATATTATTAATTGTTATGATATCACGAGCCTCTTTTGCCTCAAACGAAAGAATGGTGAAATATTAATTATAATAGTTTTGATTTTATGGAGACATTTGTTTAATGAATTAATAATTTCAAATTATTACGTATAAATAACGTTTTTACATGCTTATAATTAATACAATAAAATATTAACATAATAAATTATATAAATTTTATTATGTTATAATAACATAATTATTATATTAAATAATATAATTATATTATAATTAGTACATATTGCATAAATAAGATTTTTACATTCGGAATGCATGTCATAGTTACTCATTATCACTTCAATGTTAATCTTAATTTGTAGCAAGGTAATATTGTATATATCAAATAGAAAATAGTAATTAAAAATCTAATAATTTAAAAAGTTAATAATTAAAGAACTACTACTAGAATGTATAATTCAGAAATGCAAAATATTAAAATTGCTTCGCATTATTATTCAAACGATATCATTATTTTTTACAAAAATATCGAAATGAAAGGTATTTTTGCCCCATTGCGATGCTTTTGCTTTTTGATCAACAAATTACCTAATCTTGTTAATGCAGATACACTGCACATGATATACTATACATGCTACACTATACATACATATACACTTTAATGATACTGTACTGCGAGCCTCATTCATTCATAATGCAAATACCATCATTTTATAATGAGATCATCATTACTTTACAATGTGAGCTCCAATGTTTTACAATACGTGGACCATCACTTTCCAGTATGAATACTGCCATTTACACTGCGAGCATCATCACTTTACAAAGACAATATCATCACTTTACATTACGAATGTAATAGCTTTATAATGCAGGTACCAATAGTAAAGCTTTGGTCACTG